>JAGSMR010000064.1:890000-1137500 GCA_029286605.1 Sericinus montela | reverse complement strand
TATATATATATATATATATATATATATATATATATATATATATATATATATATACATATATATATATATATATATATATATATATATATATATATATATATATATATATATATATATAAATAATTATTATTATTTACAATAAAATGAACACACAAAATGTTGCGGGGAGTAGAGGGACAGTGGATATATATATATATATATATATATATATATATATATATATATATATATATATATATATATATATATATATATATATATATATATATATATATATATATATATATATATATATATATATATATATATATATATATATATATATATATATATATATATATATATATATATATATATATATATATATATATATATATATATATATATATATATATATATATATATATATATATATATATATATATATACATATATATATATATATATATATATATATATATATATATATATATAATTAAAATAATATTTATGGAACTAAAATAATAAGCCATTTATTTTATTTTTAATTTATTTTTATTTTTATTTCAGGTATGTTTTCATTTTTTTTTTATAAAACTCCTTAGGAGAGCTCTTATATAATATAATACCTAGAATTAGAGAAATCCCTCCACTTGGATTTTCTATCACAAAAAATCCCCTTTCTCTGCGTCCCTAGAAAATCTTTGACTTAAGTGCAGGCACGTGACCAATTAGTGTTAAAATTAGGGGAGGTGATATTGATTTAAGGAAATTCCGTCGGAATCGTTTCAATTGCAATGAGAATGTTGAGGGAGGTTTTTTTTACGTTATGTTTCAAAATTCGTGTTATAAAATATGCATATTATTATACATACATTATGGCCTGTAAAATTCCACTGTATATGTCTCTCCATTAAGGTAGAGTTTGCTATAATCGCTGCGCAAGCGGATTGACGCCGTAATATTTTTCGGGATGGTTATCCCGCCATATGTCGGCTGATAATGATTTTTTTCAAAGGTAACCCTTAGTGACGACTAAGGGTGATGTGAGACGTCACATGACACCCATTAGAACAAAGGGGTTGGTATTCTTACGCCGCTACCATACGGTACTTTATAATATACAATAAAATACAGGTAATTTTATTCTAAGTATAATATATTTACACGCCATTCCCAATGACAGACAGGGTTTAGACCATTAAGTCCTTTCGACTCACCTTCCACCAAAGACATTGTTGCGCAAGGTGACAGGTGGTGAGCCCGTCTCCGTCTTTATGGGCAAACCAACGATATAAATAGTACATAAGTTTTGGAAAAAACCCATAGGTACAAGCCTGCAACTTGGGGATCAAACTTGGGTCTCATGACTTGAAGTCCGATCACCCAATCACTCGGCTGTCGTGACATTTTTCACTAATTACGAGTATATTCAAGTACAATTTAATCCTTGGAAGCCGCAGTTCTGCTAAATAACGATTAAATATACTGTAACTAAGATTTGTGAATCTTTTTATTAAACCATTTAAAATTTAATCTCTATTTTTATATATAATACAATATCAAAAAGTTCGTAAAGACATTTATTTATTTATAGTAACTTTTTTGCTTTGCTTATGTGATCACATAAAAGACCTTAAGTTTTTAATAGACATACCTATCATTTGTTGTTCGACCAAGGTGCAAATGTATGACAATTACTACATTACATTACATTATTAACATTATATTTATTATGAAACTTACTTTATTTCTGTACAAAATATCATGTTTGATTTACAAGTTTATTCACCGATCAACCAGGCTTCCGGGCGTTTTAGCCCACAAATTTTTTAGAGTGGGGGAAGGTGACAAACCAACAATTTGTTCACATTACGGTAAGTTATTAGTGACTCAATTGAACACTTCTGGAGCTAACGGTTCAGAAGAAATAGGAAAGTAGAAGAAGAGGAGAAGATGACCTCCGTAACTACTCTTACTGGATGAAATGCTGAAGCTCAAGACATAGATCTTGTGCTTCCAAGTTTCTCCTTGAGAGAGTCCATTCCGAGTTTTCGTTCTCCTGTTGTAGTTTTGCTTCGATATATCTGTCTCATTCATTCAACAGAAGAACCTGTCGTCTGTCTATCTCGTAGAAATACACATAGCGCATAAATTTTTCATTAATTTACGTAAGTGTTACACGTGTAATCACATCACGCATAGATCAAAACATGTTCTTCTCACTTAAATAGCTCTTATAATAAGTGGGTACACGTGATCAATTAAAATAACTTTGCCTACTTGAACTGATTGAAGGGTAAGCGTTGTTTGCTATACTTTGAAATGTTTACGTTTGTTTAAATGTAAACAAACGTAAAAAAACAACCATTGATTTTGTACATTCAAATTTTATTGACTTATACAAAGAAAGAAAACAATGGCTTCTATACAAACTACTACTATACAAAGGCTATGTCTTCTCTCAAACATTCAACAAACTTTTTGTCATTAAAATTGTGTATTATTTATTTCCTTAAATAGGAGATTACTCTTATTAAAGCACAAAAGTAATTCAATCATTATGAGTGGACACCACTTTAAGAATGTTTATAAAATATGGAAGCTGAAAATATTATCGGTTAATTATGGGGAAACTTAACGTTTTAAGATAATTCGAACTTGTCGTCTCATATTTAATATTATTTATTTGCGAAAACGTAGCACGTTCACAAAATTTATATGTGTACGTGACACAATTATTTAAATTAAACTTGCTACGTGATGGCCCTTTCATATTTTAATCGGATAAAACACAACGTCTTCTTTTGTTTCAAATTTTATACTAAATACATTCAAGCTTTCTTAAACGTTTTCCTTTTGTGTTTGTAAATATCTGTTGAGCCAATGGCCTATTTGGTTTTGTCATACCTTTCTTCTATGTTAAGTGTTGCGGGTTTGAATTTCGCTAAGGGTAAAACATTTGCGTGGTGAATATGATGATGGTATTTAGAAAGCTTTACACTTAGTCGCCTCTTTCGACATTCAGGGGAAGAAAGGGTGTTATATACTTACGGCGATACTACACAGCAACAGTTGTGTTCTGGCTTATGGCTTAAGAGAATTACCTCAATAACGGGGTTTGATTTTTAGAAGGTACAAGATCTTAATAAACTTCTTCTATTGTGGTTATTTTCACCTCTTATGTCTATGGAAAGAAAGGGGGTGGTAAATTATTAAGTGACTTTAGAATTACGATAGATTTACCTAGTCAGGTCATAAATTCTGTCACATGTTTAACCTAAAATAATTAAAACAAGTTTATTCATTATGTAACTATTTATAAACCAAAACGAACCTTCAATTTGTGCAGCCAGTCGTCTATCGCAGCACGAACGAGGTCCATGTCAATATCGGCGGCTGCCTTAATGAAGGATGTCTTGAGTGACTCCAAATTGGGATGAGGCTTTGAGCACGCCTTTTCCTCCAAGTGTTGCCATATCTTGTAATCTAATGGATTCAAATCTGGACTGGAGGACGGCCAGTCTTCGTGCCGGATAAAGTCGATTTAACGCGCCGCCAGCCAGTCTTGTGTGCTCTTCGCTCTATGAGCTGGCGCCGAATCTTGTTGGAATACCCAGTGCCTGTTATTGAACATGGTATGAGAAACAGGTTCCACAAGGTTTGTCAGGACTGTATTTTGATACACAACTGCATTCGTTTTTACACCTTTCTCGCAAAAATGTACCTTTGTTAAGCCCCAATAAGAAACTCCCAACCATACCATGAGCGAGGATGGAAAATGCCCTCGTCGACATGCGGAATACGGTTGCTCGCTTCTTCACTACTGTGTGCATACACCTTATCATTTTGTTTGTTGTAGCTCTCTTCTACGGTAAATAAATATTATTATTTTATTTTTTATTTGTCTTCACGCACAATCCCTGACGGGGTAGCCAGAGAGAACAGATCGCCAAGTGTCACGATCCCTACATACTTCTTTCGCTTCTTTCAGATTAATCATCTTCTTCATACATGCACGTTTAGGTATCCGAGTACTCTTGACCCTCCTCTCTTCGAGCAATTTGCTCACATGGTCTTCGAAAGTTAGTCTCGGTCTACCTCGACACCTTTTAATATTAACTTTCGCGCTATATATTTTCTTCACCATTCGGTCTTCACTCATTCGCTCAACGTGCCCAAACCATCGAAGCACGCCCTTATCCATTTTTGAGACAAGGTCATCTTTCAAACCTGCCATATTGCGAATCTCTTCGTTTCGCTTTCCGTCGGCCATGGTAAGGCCGCACATTTTACGAAGAGATCGCATCTCCACTGCATTCAACCTGCTTTTATGCTTCTTCTGGCATACCCAGGTTTCGCTGCCATATAACAAAGTCGGTACCAACACTGCGTTATGTATTGCAAGGCGTGCACTTTTCACAACGCCTTGCCTTTTGATTAACGCAGTCAGGGCACCATTGACTTTGTTCCCGGCAGCGACACGCCTGTCCACATCTAAATCACAACTTCCATCCCGGCTAAACGCACTCCCCAAGTATACAATTTCATTCACCTGTTCTAGACATTCCTGATTTACCCAAATTTCGCACTTCGTTCTTTCTTCGTCCCTTTCAAATACCAGAACCTTAGTTTTATTAGCATTCAAACGGAGACCATTAATTTCAAATTCTTCTTTCATACACGTGACTAATGCCTGCAGTTCTGCCTCTGATGGTGCTATAAGCACTGCATCATCAGCATAAAGCAGACAATTTACTTTAATGTCACCCAATTTCACACCCAAACAGCTATCTTTCAGCTTCTGTAAACAGCTGTCGAGATACAGTATGAATAGCCAGGAAGACATGACACAACCCTGTTTTACGCCCGTTTGGACGCTAAACATGGGTGACAGGTCATGCCCTACCCGCACACAGGCTTTACAGTCACATTTAAGTGACTGCACAGCCCTTAGCAATCGACCATCCACACCATACCCCGGGAACAGTTCCCACATTTTCTTCCTTACAAATAATAAATAGATATCTTCACGCAATTCCCAATACAGGGGTAGACAGAGGTCAAGACTAGACACTTAAGTCCCTTTGACCCACCTTCCACCGAAGATATTTTCGGGACAACGTGACAGGTGGTGAACCCGTCGCCGCCTTTATGTCCAAGCCAACGATGTAATTCGTACATAGGTTTTAGAAAAACCCATTGGTACGAGCCCGCCACCTGGGGATCGAACTCGGGTCTCATGACTCCAAATTCCGACCACCCAACAACTCGGCTATCGTGACTTCGGTCACACACCACAAAAGCACAGAAAATCTTCTGATAAGCAGCCAGAAGCTTCTTCGTGATCATGCGGAGAGAAAACATTTGATCCGTGCATCCTCTTCCAGGTCTAAATCCGCATTGTGCCTCCCATAGAAATCTTTCCGATTTATCTTGCATCCTACGTGTCAAAACCTTCGAGTAAACTTTAATTGCTAAACTGGTCAAGCTGATCGCCCGATAGCACCCGCAGTCATAATGTGAACCTTTAACTTTATATAAAGGCAAAATGACCGCGGATCGCCAATCATCCGGAACAGCCCCGTTCGCCAGCACAAATTGCACAGCAGATGAAAGCTGTCCCAGACGCGTGGCCGACCATACTTGACCATTTCAGCAGTAACTCTGTCTAGTCCCGCAGCCTTACCACATTTCAAACTTCTAATCGCACATTCAATCTCTTTCATACTGATGACCTCAGTGTCATCGAGGTCCGAGTCTGGCGTACCAATCGCGGCGTCATCCCCGGATCCCTCACTAAGATCATCACACGCATACCTCTCTCTATAAAATTCGCTCCATCGCTGCAAGACGTCCGATTTTTCTGAGAGGACGTCATTGGTTCCCGAAAGCACTTTATTCATTCTTAAGGCTGCCGCACCACTCCGGCTCCTTCCAACCTCTTTCCAGAAGAGTTTGGAGTTCTCCTTGAAGTTGTGCGACAACCTTTCGTCCGCTTCCATTCTACTCCTTTCACGCACTTCCTTAATCAATGCTTTCGTGTAAACTTTCTGGAGCTTATATATTTCTTTCCTCTTCTCTCTCATATCCTTACCATTACTAGAGGCCAAGTAGTCTAACCATGCTTTCTTCTTCTTATTTACAGCTTCTTTCACTTCGTCATTCCACCATGCATCACCCTTTTTACTACTACCTCTTTTCACAGTTCCACACACGTCTTCCGCTGCACTAACCATTCCATCTCTAAGGCACATTCTTTCCTGACACCAATGCTGTCTAGCTTTTCGGCTACCCTGGCTTGATATTTATCCCTAGTGTCCGCTTCCTGAAGCTTCCAGTTTCGGATGCTACCGACCGACTGTGGTTCTGGTATCGCCGTCCGGTGGCGCCAACCCGCGAACAGACCCCTAAATCTAGTAATCACTAGATAGTGATCCGCTCCCAGGTCAGCACCTCGGAACACTCGCGTATGTATCACCTGTTTTCGCAGTCGGTCATCCACCAGGAATAAATCGGTCATACTTCTCTCATTCTCTCTTGTTCTAGTATACATATGGATTTTCTTGCGACTAAACATAGTGTTTGTCACAAGAAGACCCTTTTCCTTGCATACAGCCAGTATAAGCTTGCCAGCATCGTTAACCCTTTTATCGCCAATCATTCCAAGCACCGACTCGTACCCTGGCCGAGCGGTACCAACCCATCCATTCAAATCACCACATACAACAATTCTTTCGTTTCCTCTAACCAAGACTAGAACTTCTCTTACATTCTCCCAAAACTCCTCCAGCTCAGCTCTGGACGACGAAGCCACCGGCGCATAAACAGCCAAAAGGAATAACTTCGTCAGTCCCAATTTAAAGCGAACCCAGAGAAGTCTAGAGTTCACGACCTTATATTCAGTCATAACATCGACCAACCGAGACGACAGCAGCACCCCCACTCCCTGGCAGGCGCTCTCGCTCTCCGGGACTCCGGACCATAGAGCTAACGCCCCGCCAGGGAGCTCTTCAGTACCGCTGCCCTTGCGCTTGGTCTCCGACAAACACACGACATCTAATTCTCTTTCTTTCATTATTTCAATCAACTCATTCGTCTTATCTCTCATGCCTCCTCTAACATTCCATGTGCCAACTCTGCACTCCGTCCTCCACCTTCCGCCGTGTCGGGCTTTGCGTGACGGGTGGCGGTCCCCATCGCCGCTTTGCGCGCTGCATTTCACACCAACGGGGACGAACTGGTGTGCGTCCTTGGGGGGACGCCCTAACCCTCGTTGGCATGGGTGCGCAGCTGTGTAGAATTGCAGCCCTGAGAAGGGCTGGCAGGGGTCGCGACGAGCACGCTTCTACAATGACCCCCTAATGTAAAAAAATATTCATCCGAAAAAAGAATTTCCCGATATTTTTTTCCCGCGTACTGCTTAAACTAAGCGCGGCATCTCTTCAGTCTCAGGTCCATTTGACGAGCATTAAAAAAATGTCCTGTTTTTCTTCGATATGCCCGAAGCCCTAAGTATTCATTTAACACCCTTTTCACTGTGGTTCTGCTTAACACCATCTGAAGGGCCAACAGTTTCTCCATACGTTTGGGATTTCTTTGAATTCGAGCCCTCACAGCTTTTATCACTGCTGGAGTCCTAACAGACCGAGGGCGACCTCTTCTTGACCTGTCATCTACACTAGAGTCTTCATTGTATCGTTTGATGGTACGATAAACGAATCTTTTGTTTATATTCAAATTTTTCAGTATGTCAAAAACTTGAATTGGCGCGTAACCGCAACGATGCAACGCAATAACAGCAACACGGTCTTCTTTAAGCGTCCACTCCATATTAAAAAATGAGTAAAATTCTAAAAAGTATGTAGTTTTATTTTCATGAACAATTCGAAATAAGAATTCAATAAACTTTTTGTGGCCAGCATTCTAAAAGAAAAGTTTTTACTGTGTGACAATACTTATGACTGACTATGTTTATTGAATACTCAAGTAAACAATAGAAATAATTTGCAAATACAATTTTATTTTACTGTCTTTAAATATCCAATGTAATTCCGGTATCAATGTACCCGTTTCAAAATTCCGTCGCCTTAATCATTTTTGATTAGCCTTGTCAATCTTCATTTTCTAATAAGCTTTTTAGATTTTATTATGTATTATAGCTTTTTAGATTTTGTAATGTTTAGATTCTTTAATATCTTACGAAATTTAATACATTGTTTATATGTTCATATTTAACTTTCGGATTTTCGATCAAATGAACTGATCACATCAAATGAATCAATGAAGAAAATATACAACACAAAAGAGAACAATGAGAAGAAGATATTAAATGAAAAGCACTCTGATAAAATAGCAAGAGGTTTTGAGGATCACGACTCTGGGTAATCTGTTCTACATTGTTAACTTATCTGAGATAATTACTAAAGAGATCTGGCAGCGTTTATCACTACACCGATTCCATAAGATACTCAATGTAAATTTTATTCTATTGTTTTATTTTAAAGGACAACACTTAAAACTTACCATCCCCTATCTTCTAATAGGTGTCATGAGAGGCGTCGAAGGCAAAAACGTTTATGATTGTAATACCTATCGACATATGGCTAATCATATGGATAAGTCACGATAGCCGAGTTGTTGGGTGGTCGGAATTTCGAGTCGAGATATCCGAGTTCGATCCCCAGGTGGCAGTACCAATGAGTTTTTCAGAAAACTTATGTACGAATTTCATCATTGGCTTGGACATAAAAAGACGGCGACGGGCTCACCACCTGTCACGTTGTCCCAAAAATATCTACGGTGGAAGGTGGGTCAAAGGGACTTAATTGTCTAGACTTGACCTCTGTCTACCCCTGTACTGGGAATTCCGTGAAGATATTTATTTATTTATTATTTATTATATGGATAATCATATCTAAAAATACTTAATTGAAATTAAATAGACCGGCGAAAAGTGTCAGCCTCAAAGGTGTAAGGTGACTCGTATCCGATCGCCAATCCGCTCCGCGAACTTGATTATTGGCAGGCCCTCATTAATGGCGAATTTTATGTGATGCAATACGCTTTTACATGGTTAAGTAAATAAGAGATTTTCGAAGTTTGTTGTATACTATTACATGTGAGTAAATTGCTCGAAAAGGGGAAGGTCAAGAGTACTCGGATACCTAGACGTGCATGTATGAAGAAAATGATGAATTTAAATGAAGCGTCGTGATACATGGCGATCTATGAGTGACCTAGTGAAGAAAATGATAACAATATTTTGAAGCAATCTTGTGGCCCTGCAAACATGCGACAATGACTGAATAGCACTGTGCGGTTTTAGTCGTTGTTAGCTTGAAATGATGCTTTTGACTTAATTAGCATTCAGGGCATTGTTTGGTGGCCTCCCCTATTTTCAACAAGCGTGACGGATATTTTCTAGGGTCATACAGGATCAACTTTTCATTACAAATGTCTATTCCCTGATTCATAATCATGTTCATTTAATTGCATTCAATAAGGGAAGACAATCTTTGAAGCAATTTTGTTTTTGGTGTCTAATGAGTTAGTTTACGGTTTTCACTTTCCCAGCTTTTTTGTATCTACTATTTGCACATAGTCAGCATAAATAAATAAATAGATTGGTATAACATACATTGCTGTAATCCCAAACTAAGTAGCTAAAGCATTTGTGTTGTAGAATCGGATTATCGTTTACATTGATCGCAGCTTTAAGTTACAACGAGGCTTTGGACGAGTCCTCCGATAATAATGTTTTTCAATTAATCATCGTGGACATTCTCCTCTGTCAGAAGATAAAAATTTCCATGTCGCCAAAGATTAAACCACATATACACCGTACGTTCAGTTGCGGTACATATATTTCTTTAGTATTGTGGGGCAAAATAATTTGATAAACATTGATGCAAAAATTGCAGCAATTGTGATTATTCTATGGTAACGGAAATTGAAACATAAAATTAACAATTAGTATGTAAAAATATACAATGGTATGTCATACACTTTATATGAATTTGAAATTACATATAGAATGTTCACCCGTGCTAGTAATAAAATCGACAGTTTCCTTTGTGAGGACCTATAAAATATCATTATTAATTTGAAAATATATGTACACTAAAATGTACATAGCACTTATAAAACAAATCTTACTTTAATACTAGTGTCTGAGTGTAGTAAGTGTCAGAAAAACATAGTGGCAAATGTTTCTATAGTCTAGACTAGGCTTAATTGGATAGGGTATAAGGGTAGCAATACAGTGAGAGAGCTATAGAGCTTAGAGCCCGCTCAATACCCCTTGCTTGTTCTCTTAGGGTTGGTAAACATTCTCTTAATTTGCATTTTAAATGTATAGACGTTTTTCATATTTATAATGTTTGCTCTTCATAAATTTTAAGTTCGCGACTAAGTCGTCTGTGCTATTAAAAATTACGTTGCTAATAAAAAAATACATAAATTAAATATTTTTCTAAATTCAATCTAGCGATAATTGTCCCTGGTCAAATATCATCATGCTTTTTTGTTATTATTGTCACCCCCCAGAATTGGGGGAGGGGGGTGTGTGGGCCTCCGGTTACCTGCACTCACCAGACGAAACGCAGAAGTTTGTTAGACTTCTACTTCACGCCGGTATTCTGTGAGGTCGTGGTACTTCCCCGGTCGAGCCGGCCTGTTCATGCAACAACAAAGGTTGATGCGTGGCTCTACCACTATATTGCATTATCTGGCACCTTCCACGCACTACCCTTAAAACTTCTATCTTTAACTTATGCAGTAAAAATTAAGCCCTCAAATTGAGCATCCCTTTAAATATTGAAACTTTTTAAAAATAAGATACGACATGTTTGCTAATCTTTCCTGTCGTTGGCAACCCTAAAATAACAACGTCTCACATAAGGCATTAATTTGCATTATATTCTCTATGCGGTGCATAACCCTATAAAATGTGGTAATAGACAAGTTTATGGAGCCAGTGTTATTTCGTGTATATATTTTATTATTTATTGTACAAAATATTATTACTTTACAAAATTATTCGTCGTTTATTTATTGCTTCAAAATCTATTTGGAATTTAAAAATTATTTTATAGCTACGATAGACAAACGGTTGGATGATTGGCATTGGAGTCAAGATACCCGAATTCGATCCTCAGGTGGCAGACGCGTACCAATGGGTTTTTTCTAACACTTATGTACCAATTATCTTCGGCTTAAATATGACGACAGGCTCACCACCTGTGAAGAAGTCCAAAAAGTATCTTCGGTGGATGGTGAGTCGAAGGGACTTAATTATCTAGACCTCTGTCTACCCCTGTATTGGCAATGGCATGAAGATATTTTATTTTTATTTTATGACTACAAAAAATATGTGAAGTTTACACTAGGTAGATGTAAAAAAAGGTATCTCAAGTGGCAATATCGTAAAGAAACCTAGTGTAGGACACACTTCCACAAGATCAAGTGGCAACCTGCGCAATATTACAAAGAGGCGGATAAATGAATTGGATGCAGATGGAATCGAACTATTGTTTGTGCTAATCCTTCGAAAAGACATTTGTTCAACAATAACATTTATTTTTTACTACTTCCATGGTTAACTGGCAAGGAATACCATAACATATAAAGTCAGCCCATTTTTAAGTTTTGTATTGCTTGTCAAAAGATATAAATTACAATCTCCAACAATTAAACAGACTAGTAATGGGCAGCAGCGTGTATGGTGCAAGTTTCTGGTATTGCGATCATCAATCCGCTTGCAGATCGTGGCGATTATGGAAGACGCTCCCATGCGAGGACCAATGTCCAGCAGATGACTATTATTATTACAAGCCATTACTTTAGTAAAAAAAAAACATGTACGCAGTACTCGTGCGGTAGTAGACTATTTTCTATAAGGACTTCATTATAGAAAATAGTCGTTTATTATCTGGGCAGCGACAAAATTTTAACACTCACTGTTCTCTCTTTTCGAAATTCTTTTTCGTTCTTTTTTCTTCTTTACTGATTAAAGGCGGAAAAGCCTAAACTTTGCCATAATGAACGGTCCTCAGCCACCAGCATCCATTGACTTCAAGCAACATTAGCAGGTTTCCCCTGGATCTTATGTGTGGTTGTCCTTCCCTGTGTTTTCCCAAACGAGGTTGCCACCCAAAAACCTTCTTTCCCCAGCATCAAAACTTCGAAGTATGAAGTCGGTCTAATGCCATTTTACTGACTTAATAAGAAGTTAGTGTGAATTTAATAAGGAGTTTGGCACGCTTGTTCATAATCGAGGTTTATTTTGAAGCCTGTACAACCAACAACATACAACCTGTTTTTTGTTTATCGTAAATAATAAATAAATAGATAAATAAATAAATATAAATAAATAAATAAATACATAAATAAATAAGTAAGTAAATAAATAAATAAATAAATAAATAAATAAATATATAAATAAATAAATAAATAAATAAATAAATAAATAAATAAATAAATAAATAAATAAATACATAAATAAATAAATATCTTATACAGGGGTAGAAAGAGGGCGTCTAGACAATTTGGTCCCTATGACCCACCTTCCACCAAAGATATTTTCTTTCTTTGTAAATTACTAGTATTTGAATATTAACAAAACGAAACAGCACCACCCTAACCTAAAACAAAACAGTGATAAATCTGTAGATCGCTGCATTCGCATCGATCGCGCGTCAATTGCTTAACGTTATAGACATATTTGTCGAGGCACGTTCGCTATTTACATCACGTTTGCACTCGAGAGACTGACTAACCATTTCGATATTGATACAAAATTTATACGTATGTTAAATAGATACGAAGTATCTACATGGCATATTATAAAGTGAATCTTTATAAGACACATTTCCAGAAAAACTCTTCCCGTTTTTAAATTTTAAAATAAAATAAATGTATTCACGCAATTCCCAATACAGGGGTAGACAGAAGTTGAATCTAGACAACTAAGTTCCTTTGACCCACCTTCCACCGAATATATTTTTGGGACAACTTGACAGGTGGTGAGCCCGTTGCCACATGTCCAAGCCAACGATATAATTCGTACATAAGTTTTTGAAAAACCCATTGGTACGAGCCTGCCACCTGGGGCCGAACTCGGGTCTCTTGACTCGTAATTCCAACCACCCAACCTCTCGGCTATCGTGACTCTTTTAAATTTTGAATTTTAACTTTTGACTTTTAATTTTTAAGAAGAAAAAAGAACAAATGTTTATTTCTTGCAGCGTATTCGAAATAAAACAATAAGTATGAAACAAAAGCTTTAATTATGCACAAATTATCTATTAAATACAAGTAACCTGTTGCTCTTGTTATATAAAATCACTTAGTCAAATCATATACAGTCAGAATATATCTTTTTTGTATTGAAGACGTATTGTAAAAAATGTACCTTATTCTTCAACATAGGTTTCACTCAAAGACAAATTAAATTATAAATAATATAAAAACACTAGGTCTTATTACTTAGACATAGGAAATAAATTGTACATAAGTTTTTAAAAAAAAACCCTTTAGTACAAGCCTGCCATCTGGGGATCGAACTCAGGTCTCTTGACTCGAACTAGGATCACACGACCACAGGGCTATCGTGACTTTTTTAACCACTTTAAAATCTGTTAAACCTAATATAGAAATAGCATATATGCGATATTAAGTTAATAAACTATAATCTTTTGCCGTTCCGCCAATGGGACATTATAAACGAAAATACGAAAAAGGGGTAACGTGCACAGGCCAAAATTGTTATAAATTCTTAATTTAATTAGAAGCAGTTGAAGTTTCTGTCGCACATAAAGGTATACGTGAACAGAGGCATATACATAAAATCTACTGCATACAAAGAAAGGGATAAAATCTACTGCATTGCCCTAATCCCATAGTAAAAAAGTAGGTACTACAAACACCTAGACCCGAGATAATGTAAAAAAAATATTTTCTCTGTATGTCCCGACCGGCAAATGAACATATGACCTCTGATCTGGCGATGCCATGAAAAACTCGCTCACGGAGGTCGTCAAATATTAACCAAAGATAGCTTATAACACTTAATATGTTATTCAATTTAAATTATAACTACATTTCAGACAAATCCCATAGATTTTTAGTATTACAAACTTAGTTCCTTAGTGTTACCACTTTCTTTTGGTGATTAATTTATCTATATTTTATAGTTATATGGGTAAACACCAAAAAGTACGTATAAGTCGAGACACATCGGTAGGTTAATACATTCAAAATCCTGTTGGCGACCTCAAGCAGGCGCGCCAATAGTTGTGTATACTGTATAATCTAATCAAATGAAATAATTTATTCACCGACATAACAACATAAATTCGTTTATCAATAGTTATCTACCGATGTTTCGTAATGAGGTTCCTCTAACGGAGAAGAAACGGGCGTAAGAAATTCCGTAGGTATCCTCTTTTTTTGGGTATTTTTTTAATATTATACAAAAAGTGATGAGATATTTTCTAGAAATAGCTTGGTAGCGATCACTCATTTCCTGGGGTTACTTTCATTAATATGTATTAATATATATTGTCATAACCCCTTTTTATAAAGTTTTTCTTTAATAAATTTCTTAAGCCTGTTAATAGGCAGTCTTTGCACATTTACTGGGATTTTGTTGTAGAGGCGTAACACCGGCCTATGAACGAGTAACTTTCTCTATGGAGTAATATACGCTTAGAGTGATATAAGCTGACTGGTGGAAACGGCGTAAGAATTTGAAAACCCATTTCTTTTCGTTAGTGAAAGCGGCAATTAATATCAATCAGTATCGCAAAAACAAAAAATTTGTATACGAGCCTACCACCAGGGTCTCAATTTCGGGTCTCTTAACTCGTATTCCGGTCACCTAGTTACTCGGCTATCGTGAATGCCGACATACAGGTAGTAGTATTAATGTAATTAAGCGTCAATTGCCTATTGATCTTATTTGCGGACTGCGAAACTTGACGTCACGGGTTCGCGTTCATTATTCGACGATTATCATGAACAACTCCAAACAAAAGTAATACAACTTTATTGAAGTTGTTAATAGAAATACTAGTAATGTTATTTAAATAATGCTAGTATTTTTAAATGCTTGTATTTATTAATTATTTTTTATTCTTTTACTTATACACAAGTATAAGTAAAAGAATAAACAACGAGCGGTAGGTTCTTGTAAATAACAAACACTACAAATAATGTATGGAAAACGAATTTATATGCTCGATAGGGCTGCCTCATGAATATCTTACAACTCGACCTAGCACTTCGGCCTCGGTCCCTAAGGATTGAAAGGTCAACTTATGCCCTTATCCCATTCCAAAAAATTGTTTCGGAAGCCACGCGAGCGACTAAAAAAAATCACATTCGTATATTTTGTATAGCGTTTTCCAATGATTTACAATTGAAAATTAAGCAGATTTTTAGATGATTCGAAGTCATTAATTTATAATCTATATTCAAAACGTTCTTACTGAAACAACTCATTACAATGAGCTCTTGAACAGTTGTCGTCGCCCGAGACAATTTCAGACAACCTGAGCGGCGACGAGCCCGTCGCCGTTTTATTATCCATGCCGTATATAATATTTGCAAACTCATTTGTATACACAACGACAAACAATTACGATACGAGTTTTCCTTATGGGGTTTAACTCGAGTCTCCTTATTCACTCAGACGCTTGACTTTACGTATAGTTATATTACAGAAAATTAAATATCTTTTATTATTTTTATAGGATTACTGTTATTATTTAGGCAGGTATATGAAGAATGAATAATAAATAAATAGATAGACAGAGACAATATTACATACATTGCGTCATTGCGCACTTGCACATGTGCAAATGCGCAATGAATGATGAATCAGAAACGAAACTACCACAATCTACCCAGAACCGACCCGAGAAAATATAGAAAAAATGGTTATTCTATGCGTCCCGACCGGAAATCAAAACCGCCAGTTTCAGATAACCTAAAACTATTGCTTCATATCTGTATAATGAAATAAATAAATCCATACAATTAAATAAACTCCTACAGGAAATAGATTTAAGGAACAAACAAGCACAATAAGACTTCTTCCCTTCATCTTTACTTAGCGACCAGTAACGATGAATATCTGTTAAGTCGAAAACGAATAGTCTTGGAAATTCATAATATAATTTGTGATCTCTTGGCTACTACTCTCCGAAGGGAGATTCAGATTGGTGAAATCCAGATTTATATACAAAGAAATTTTGTAGACTTTATGAACCCACGTTGGTTTCATAAGGCCTAAAAAGCGATCTTGTAAATTCCTCACGGCATCACCAGTCTTTAATAGAAATTTAACGCCAGATACTCTTTATAATAGTAACATAAAAATAAAATATCTTCACGCAATTCCCAATACAGGGGTAGACAGAGGTCTAGTCTAGACATTTAAGTCCCTTCGACCCACCTTCCACCGAAGATATTTTCTGGAAAACAGGTGATGAGTCTGTCGCCGTCTTTATGTCTAAGCCAACGATATAATATGTACATAGGTTTTTTTTAGAAAATCCCATTGGTATGGCCACTTGAGGATCGAACTCAGGTCTCTTGACTCGAAATTCCGACCACCTAACCGCTCGGCTATCGTGAATTTTATAATGGTATTAAAAATTTTAATACTAGGTTACTCTTTCGTTCAAAGGAAACGTAACCTACGTGATTAATGCGTTATAACATACATATACACATACATTACGGCCTGTTAAAATCCACCGCAGGACATAAGCCTCTCCCATAGGGAGGATTTGCCATAATCGCCAGATCAGTCGCACCTCGGATGCTGTTGCCCATGTTCGGTTTGATTATTTTGGTCTGATACTTTTAAAGATAGTTATCCTGCCATCTATCAGTTGCCATAATGATATTCAAGGCTGTTTCCGAGTAGCGACACCCACGGGAAGAAAGGGAGTTGCAACATTCTTACGCTTTACGCTCTATTCTTGCGTTACCACAAGGAAGATGTATGTCTTACAAATAATTTACTTATATATGTACAATATTAAATGACTTATATGTGTCCAATATGCACATATGTTTATATCGAACGAATCTTATATTAACATATAGTTATCGTTTTTACTTATACATAAATACATACCTATCCACCTGTTAAAGTCCACTGCAGGAGATAGGCCTCTCCCATAGGGTGGATTTGCCATAATTGCCACGCTTGGCAAGCAGATTAGCGATCGCAGTACCAGACCAGAGTAATTTTGATCTGATATTTTTAGATATGGTTGCCATAACGATATTCAAAACTGTTTTCCTTAGTCGCCTTTTATGACATCCTCGGGAAGAAAAGGAGTGGTAATATTCGTACGTCGTTACCATACGGAAAACTTTTTTACTCATGGTATGTATTAAATATTTTATTTTTTTTTTGTTTAATTTAACGTTAAACTTCTATTTATTAAGATGAAGGTCGATTTTCGGTCACCTCAGTGAAATAACTATGTCAAAGTTCCATAAATTTCGTGAGCTCCGTACAAGTTACGTCTCTATAGGGTATTTACTCGTATATTGACGGTACATGGAGACACGAGATAAAAGAATATAAAGAGCCAACTTCAAATCGTACATATTTAAAATTAATTAATTTGAAAAAATAAACCGTATAAAATTTAAATAATAAAACTATACTTTTAAAATAGTAGTTATTGGCTCAGTAAAAACGAATTTTCGTCTAAAGGAATAGTAAACTGAGGAATCAATTAATCTCAGAACTGATGGTAACCTCAGACTGCTTCAAATAAATAGGCAACGTCAATTTCTTCAAGTGTTATCAATAGAGCACTCTAACGTTCGAAGACGGTTTCAATCTGACGATAAATATTCTAAAGCTCCCTTAATTAATGAATCGGCAATCCATTTGCAGAGTCTATAAAGTATAGAGACGTTTTCATAGTTAAAATTTGTAATTCAGCATAATTTTTCCGTGAGTTTTTCATTTGTATGTTTTTTAGGGTTCAGTGCGTCCTAAAAAAAACGAACCACGTCGGGTATTCTAAGGAAGGGTTACTCATGTGTCCGTCTATATGTCCGTTACAGTAGCTTTTTAATGTACTAGACCGATTAATGTGAAATTTTGTACTCATCAATTTCTGTGACACTGACGTGAATAGACGAAATCTGAAGGTCACTCTAGGTAGGCGAGATGGTAAATTAAAAAAAAACATGCAAACTAAGGATCCATACATATTAATAAATAAGATATTTGAGATTTAAAAAAAGTTGAAAATTAATCAAATAAATATCTTCACGCAATTCCCAATACAGGGGTAGACAGAGGTCTAGTCTAGACAATTAAGTCCCTTCGGACCACCTTCCACCGACGACATCTTCGGGACAACGTAACAGGTGGTGAGCCCGTCGCCGTCTTTATGTCCAAGCCAACGATGAAATTCGTACATAAGTTTTTGAAAAACCCATTGGTACGAGCCGGATCGACCTGGAGTTCGAACTCGGGTCTCTCGACTAGAAATTCCGACCACCCAACCACTCGGCTATGATGACTTATATAAAATTAATCTGTACTTTTAAATAGGTGAAAATTTAACTTTGCAATAATAAAAAAGTCGTAATTGTTAAAACAAGAAAAATTAACATTTCAATTCTCTTTAATATGGGTTTAGATTAAAATTTGAGAACAAAATTGTTATGACTAGAAATGGAACCCAGGGCTTAAAAATTAATATAAAGATCCCTGAAATCATTGTTTGATTTGATTTGCTTAATTACATTTCCATCCCTAAATTAACAGGTCACTATCCACGTACCTCTTTCACTTCCAACAAGGTTCATAATACTTAGGATATTTCTATTTTATAAATTGCAGTATGGTTCTGTATTCAAGTGCGATATTTATAAGTAGTAATAATAATATTAGGAATACACAATATCTGGACCGGAATCACGATGTGATCGCCGTGAAGGGTAGTATGTCATTTGAAACTATTCTTATCGTCGGTTAATTAGTATGTCTCTCCAAATATCTGAGGCGACTGGGAATCCGTGACGGACACCTTCAAGCTCAAGTGCTGAAAGCGACCAAATGTAATGTTTCATTCATTATAAACGACCAAATACGACCAAATATATATATATACATATATATATATATTTGGTCGTATTTGGTTATTTGACATATATATATATATATATATATATATATATATATATATATATATATATATATATATATATATATATATATATATATATATATATATATATATATATATATATATATATATATATATATATATATATATATATATATATATATATATATATATATATATATATATATATATATATATATATATATATATATATATATATATATTGTTTTTTCTTTTGCAGCTTTCGTCTTGCAGCGATGGAGCGAATTTAATAGAGAGATGTATGCGTGTGATGATCTTAGTGAGGATCCGGGGTGACGCCGCGATTGGTACGCCAGACTCGGACCTCGATGACACTGGAGGTCATCAGAATGAAAGAGATTGAATGTTCGATTTGAAGTTTGAAATGTGGTAAGGCTGCGGGACTAGACAGAGTTACTGCTGAAATGGTCAAGTATGGTCGGCCACGCGTCTGGGACAGCTTTCATCTGCTGTGCAATTTGTGCTGGCGAACGGGGCTGTTCCGGATGATTGGCGATCCGCGGTCATTTTGCCTTTATATAAAGTTAAAGGTTCACATTATGACTGCGGGTGCTATCGGGCGATCAGCTTGACCAGTTTAGCAATTAAAGTTTACTCGAAGGTTTTGACACGTAGGATGCAAGATAAATCGGAAAGATTTCTATGGGAGGCACAATGCGGATTTAGACCTGGAAGAGGATGCACGGATCAAATGATTTCTCTCCGCATGATCACGGAGAAGCTTCTGGCTGCTAACCAGAAGATTTTCTGTGCTTTTGTGGATCTTGAGAAAGCATTTGATAAGGTTGTAAGGAAGAAAATGTGGGAACTGTTGCCGGGGTATGGTGTGGATGGTCGATTGCTATGTGGGCTGTGCAGTCACTTTACTGTGACTGTAAAGCCTGTGTGCGGGTAGGTCATGACCTGTCACCCATGTTTAGCGTCCAAACGGGCGTAAAACAGGGTTGTGTCATGTCTTCCTGGCTGTTCATACTGTATCTCGACAGCTGTTTACAGAAGCTGAAAGATAGCTGTTTGGGTGTGAAATTGGGTGACATAAAAGTAAATTGTCTGCTTTATGCTGATGATACAGTGCTTATAGCACCATCAGAGGCAGAACTGCAGGCATTAGTCACGTGTATGAAGAAGAATGTGAAATTAATGGTCTCCGTTTGAATGCTAATAAAACTAAGGTTCTGGTATTTGAAAGGGACGAAGAAAGAACGAAGTGCGAAATTTGGGTAAATCAGGAATGTCTAGAACAGGTGAATGAAATTGTATACTTGAGGAGTGCGTTTAGCCGGGATGGAAGATGTGATTTAGATGTGGACAGGCGTGTCGCTGCCGGGAACAAAGTCAATGGTGCCCTGACTGCGTTAATCAAAAGGCAAGGCGTTGTGAAAAGTGCACGCCTTGCAATACATAACGCAGTGTTGGTACCGACTTTGTTATACGGCAGCGAAACCTGGGTATGCCAGAAGAAGCATAAAAGCAGGTTGAATGCAGTGGAGATGCGATCTCTTCGTAAAATGTGCGGCCTTACCATGGCCGACCGAAAGCGAAACGAAGAGATTCGCAATATGGCAGGTTTGAAAGATGACCTTGTCTCAAAAATGGATAAGGGCGTGCTTCGATGGTTTGGGCACGTTGAGCGAATGAGTGAAGACCGAATGGTGAAGAAAATATATAGCGCGAAAGTTAATATTAAAAGGTGTCGAGGTAGACCGAGATTAACTTTCGAAGTGAGCAAATTGCTCGAAGAGAGGAGGGTCAAGAGTACTCGGATACCTAGACGTGCATGTATGAAGAAGATGATGAATCTGAAAGAAGCGAAAGAGAGTGTAGATCGTGACATATATATATATATATATATATATATATATATATATATATATATATATATATATATATATATATATATATATATATATATATATATATATATATATATATATATATATATATATATATATATATATATATATATATATATATATATATATATATATATATATGTCACGATCCCTACCATTTTTGAGACAAGGTCATCTTTCAAACCTGCCATATTGCGAATCTCTTCGTTTCGCTTTCGGTCGGCCATGGTAAGGCCGCACATTTTACGAAGAGATCGCATCTCCATTGCATTCAACCTGCTTTTATGCTTCTTCTGGCATAACCAGGTTTCGCTGCGTTATGTATTGCAAGGCGTGCACTTTTCACAACGCCTTGCCTTTTGATTAACGCAGTCAGGGCACCATTGACTTTGTTCCCGGCAGCGACACGCCTGTCCACATCTAAATCACATCTTCCATCCCGGCTAAACGCACTCCCCAAGTATACAATTTCATTCACCTGTTCTAGACATTCCTGATTTACCCAAATTTCGCACTTCGTTCTTTCTTCGTCCCTTTCAAATACCAGAACCTTAGTTTTATTAGCATTCAAACGGAGACCATTAATTTCACATTCTTCTTTCATACACGTGACTAATGCCTGCAGTTCTGCCTCTGATGGTGCTATAAGCACTGTATCATCAGCATAAAGCAGACAATTTACTTTTATGTCACCCAATTTCACACCCAAACAGCTATCTTTCAGCTTCTGTAAACAGCTGTCGAGATACAGTATGAACAGCCAGGAAGACATGACACAACCCTGTTTTACGCCCGTTTGGACGCTAAACATGGGTGACAGGTCATGACCTACTTCCGCACACAGGCTTTACAGTCACAGTAAAGTGACTGCACAGCCCTTAGCAATCGACCATCCACACCATACCCCGGCAACAGTTCCCACATTTTCTTCCTTACAACCTTATCAAATGCTTTCTCAAGATCCACAAAAGCACAGAAAATCTTCTGGTTAGCAGCCAGAAGCTTTTCCGTGATCATGCGGAGAGAAATCATTTGATCCGTGCATCCTCTTCCAGGTCTAAATCCGCATTGTGCCTCCCATAGAAATCTTTCCGATTTATCTTGCATCCTACGTGTCAAAACCTTCGAGTAACTTTACTAGCAACTGGTCAAGCTGATCGCCCGATAGCACCCGCAGTCATAATGTGAACCTTTAACTTTATATAAAGGCAAAATGACCGCGGATCGCCAATCATCCGGAACAGCCCTGTTCGCCAGCACAAATTGCACAGCAGATGAAAGCTGTCCCAGACGCGTGGCCGACCATACTTGACCATTTCAGCAGTAACTCTGTCTAGTCCCGCAGCCTTACCACATTTCAAACTTCAAATCGAACATTCAATCTCTTTCATTCTGATGACCTCAGTGTCATCGAGGTCCGAGTCTGGCGTACCAATCGCGGCGTCACCCCCGGATCCCTCACTAAGATCATCACACGCATACATCTCTATTAAATTCGCTCCATCGCTGCAAGACGTCCGATTTTTCTGAGAGGACGTCGTTGGTTCCCGAAAGCACTTTAGTCATTCTTAAGGCTGCCGCACCACTCCGGCTCCTTCCAACCTCTTTCCAGAAGAGTTTGAGTTCTCCTTGAAGTTGTGCAACAACCTTTCGTCCGCTTCCATTCTACTCCTTTCACGCATTTCCTCAATCAATGCTTTCGTGTAAACTTTCTGGAGCTTATATATTTCTTTCCTCTTCTCTCTCATATCCTTATCATTACTAGAGGCCAAGTAGTCTAACCATGCTTTCTTCTTCTTATTTACAGCTTCTTTCACTTCGTCATTCCACCATGCATCACCCTTTTACTACTACCTCTTTTCACAGTTCCACACACGTCTTCCGCTGCACTAACCATTCCATCTCTAAGGCTCTGCCATATTTCTTCCACACAT
The DNA here is from genome assembly GCA_029286605.1 of Sericinus montela. Classification (NCBI taxonomy): domain Eukaryota; kingdom Metazoa; phylum Arthropoda; class Insecta; order Lepidoptera; family Papilionidae; genus Sericinus; species Sericinus montela. The sequence continues at coordinate 1,114,520 of JAGSMR010000064.1, read as the reverse complement.
TCTTTCCTAACACCAATGCTGTCCAGCTGGCTACCCTTGGCTTGATATTTATTCCTAGTGTCCGCTTCCTGAAGCTTCCAGCTTCGGATGCTACCGACCGACTGTGGTTCTGGTATCGTTGTCCGGTGGCGCCAACCCGCAAACAGACCCCTAAATCTAGTAATCACTAGGTAGTGATCCGTTCCCAGGTCAGCACCTCGGAACACCCGCGTATCCATCACCTGTTTTCGCAGTCGGTCATCCACCAGGAATAAATCGATCATACTTCTCTCATTCTCTCTTGTTCTAGTATACATATGGATTTTCTTGTGACTAAACATAGTGTTTGTCACAAGACGACCCTTTTCCTTGCATACAGCCAGTATAAGCTTGCCAGCATCGTTAACCCTTTTATCGCCAAACATTCCAAGCACCGTCTCGTACCCTGGCCGAGCGGTACCAACCCATCCATTCAAATCACCACATACAACAATTCTTTCGTTTCCTCTAACCAAGACCAACTTCTCTTACATTATCCCAAAACTCCTCCAGCTCAGCTCTGGACGACGAAGCCACCAGCGCATAAACAGCCAAAAGGAATAACTTCGTCAGTCCCAATTTAAAGCAAACCCAGAGAAGTCTCGAGTTCACAACCTTATATTCAGTCATAACATCGACCAACCGAGACGACAGCCTTTTACTCCCTGGCAGGCGCTCTCGCTCTCCGGGACTCCGGACCATAGAGCTAACGCCCCGCCAGGGAGCTCTTCAGTACCGCTGCCCTTGCGCTTGGTCTCCGACAAACACACGACATCTAATTCTCTTTCTTTCATTATTTCAATCAACTCATTCGTCTTATCTCTCATGCCTCCTCTAACATTCCACGTGCCACTAACACACCACGCTTCTACAATGACCCCTATATATATATATATATATATATATATATATATATATATATATATATATATATATATATATATATATATATATATATATATATATATATATATATATATATATATATATATATATATATATATATATATATATATATATATATATATATATGTAGGCTTACTTACTTACTTATCTTCACGCACAATCCCTGACGGGGTAGCCAGAGACAACAGATCGCCCAGTATCACGATCCTTACATACCTCTTTCGCTTCTTTCAGCTTTCTTTCCTTTCGCTTTATATTTATGTAGGTATACATATGTATGTAGGTGTATACCTTATTTATTACCATTTACTTTTAGTTGCTGTTTATTGTATCTTGTTATATTTTCATTTATAGGCCAACAAAATAACAAAACAACAAAATAATAATTTATTGAAGTGGTAGAGCCACGCATCAGCTTTTGTTGTTGCATGAATGGGCCGGCTCGACCGGGGAAGTACCACGACCTCACAGAATACCGGCGTTAAGCAGAAGTCTAACAAAGTTCTGCGTTTCGTCTGGTGAGTGCAGGTAACCGAAGGACCTCACACCCCCTCCCCCAATTCTGGGGGGGGGGCACTCTAAGGCCGGCAACGCATCTGCTATGCCTCTGGTATTGCGGGTGTTCATGGGCGGCGGTAATCACTTACCATCACGTGAGCCGCCTGCTCGTTTGCCGGCCTTTTCTATAAAAAAAAAAATAAGAAAACATCAAAAATAAGAATATGTTACTAATAAAGAACATAGCACTTTATTACTTACCGTAAGGCACCTTAAGAGAAGGCACATTTTGTGTACCACCAATACCACCACAGAAAATGTATTTATCGATAATTCCGACAGAAGTGGTGTCGAAATAATCCCTGCCTACAATAACAGGTAAAGAAAAATACAAATATCTGGGCCAGCCTAGCCAAACGCAAACACGAAGATCAAAGAATATAATAGGTAAATTTCGTATCACATAAAACTTAAGTGTATTATAGAAGCTTGCATATCGCGTGTTTCCAGAGAGCTTCGTTGTTTAGATGCATTGTGTGGTTGTCGGTGGCAGCACAATGAGCCGATTGTTCGCGAGCGCTGAGCGCTTCATACAAAGGTGGACGTTGGAGCTGTGCCGATACAAAGTTGTATTATAGTATCGTTGCGGTAAAGGAAAGATTTTATTTTCCTTCGGAATTATTTGTGAACAACTTTCAAGCAGATAAATACGCTTTTTTAGTGCTAAACATTTTTTTATTTCATAACTAGCTCCATAAATTTGCCACTTGCTCATATTATCCACGTTGTCATTTACATAGATCATATCAGACTATTACAAAGACAAAAAAATATAAAAATTAAATTATTATTCGCGTATTTTTTTCAATTAATTTTTCATAGCCCGTTGACGTCATAAAGACGACGACGGGCTCACCACCAGGCACGTTGTCCCGAAAATATCTTCGGTTGAATGTGGGTCGAAGGGGCTTAATTGTCTAGACTATACCTCTGTCTACCCCTGTATTAGGAATTGCGTGAATATATTTATTTTTATACATGAGTACCAATAGCACATAGCGAAGGGGACGTCCTTACCAGGTCACGAACAGACGACCTGGTTGGTAGCTACAATTTTCCTTCATCACCTCGTCGGTTACATATATATAAATTGCTACCATGAATATATAATAATTAAATTATTAAAACTTTCGTGAAAAATTATTAATCAAATAGTTAAAAAGGCTAAACTCACTTAATAATAATCGGTACCTATACCAATTATTATTACGTGAGTTTAGCCGTTTTTAACTACTTGAAAATATAATAACTACTCTTACTAATCGTTAAAAATGTAATCATTATTTATTAAAAAGAATTTTTATGTCATTTATCATACAGGGCCAAATCAATGAAACAATTTAAGCAATATACCCGATATTCATAAATATATTGGCTGCTCGTAGACTCGTTATAACAAAGGTACGTCCAAAACACGCAATAGACCATTCAGTCAAGGCCTGCCACAACAATAGGGCTACAAGGAAAGTCACTCTGCTGAATTTGCTCGGTCGACCGTTTCGGACCAATTAACTAGTTATAACGACAAATTATTGACAAGCTAGACGCCTGATCCTGCGAATCTCTCTAATTGATGACTTCGGTTTGCTGGTTACGTTTAGGTATTAAAATTTAAGTCTTCATATTTAACCGCATGATATCGTCATAAGAATATACCAACGTGTATACCAGCATTTTTCCCGTGCAATTCGACCTAATAGCGTAGTTATCGGTGGCCTTGCCTTCGAAGTCCAGGGTTGCGGATTCGAATCCCGCTAAAATGGTACTGAGAAAATTAAGATTGACAAGATAAAAAAATATATATAAGGCCAGCCTTTAACTGTTTTTATAAACACATTTTGGAATAATACAAAATGGGTTTATGAAAATGAAATTACTGCATAACTTTATTTATTACATTTTTTACTTTGTTTAAGACGAAGTAGTGTAAAACGAAGACGTGTTCATTAAGGATTTCTTCCACATATGATACGCTAGATAGAGCCGTTTTCTATGAACAGCAGGCATGAAATTCCGGCCCTCAGAAGTACAGACCCACCACCGTAGGCTCTTTTTCTTCTATGCATCCTTGCTGGAATCTTTCCCCTGGTCTTCTATACATTCTGTGTCCTCGTGTTTTAGAGCATAAATTTTGATTTTTCGGAGAACATTACTTTCTACCATTCTTCAATAGACTTTTCATCTAAGAATTTTAGGAATTTCATCTAAGATTCGCACAGAACTGGTATTCATAGAAAACGGCTCCATAAGAATGTGGAGGAAATCCTTTATGAACACGTTGGGCCATTTATGGTTAATTTGGGTTAGGATACCATTTTTATGGATGATAATGCTGGACCTCACATAGGTTTTAAGACTGCCTTCAAGAGATGAACATTACACGTATGGTTTGTCCAGCACGCAGCCTGGATATCAAACCGATAGAGCTTGCATGGGACGAGTTAGGGAGATGCATAAAACAACGAAATCCTCCCCCAATCACGCTTCGCGACCTCGAAATTGAGCTCACAGAGGAATGGGAATATTTACCAAACTTGTATAAGGAGCATGGTGTGCAGCATGCCAAACCGCGTAAACGCAGTATTGGAAACACGAGGAGGCAATTCAAAGTATTAAAATTCAAGAAAAATCATATTGTTGTATAAAAATGACATGTACTTTTGTATTAAGGCGAGATCAGCAGTTTTTTTCTATATGTTATTTTTAAATTGTATTATTTTCATTTAAGGGGTAATTTATTGTCTACTAAACACCGTTTAGTAGACAATATTAAGCTAGAATTCTTAGTTTCCAAGATTTGTAGATTTCTTTAGGTGATCCGGATTAATTGCTCTCGAGTGAATAGCAAATAATGAACAATATTATATTGAATCCTTCATAAATAATTCTTCAAAATCGGGTACGTATTTAACACCTTTGTAGTCTATTTGAAAACACGATGTGTTATTGAATATAGGAACACAAATTTATGTATATTTTAACACAGACTTCAATTCCTAAAAAAATATGTTTACGTTTAAATATGTAACAAGTATAAAATTTTCATGTTTCTTTCAAAGATTTCACTATATTTGAGGATTTTCTTTAAAGAAACTTGTGTTGACGTTTGATGTTAAATTTGATTTCGTAAATGTTTATTATTTAACTTAAAAGAGGGAATAAAGTACGTACGAAGTTATGGAGACCTTGGTAAATTAACTTTGCGAACTTCGTACGTTTGCCTTGTTAAATTCTTGTGCAATCATCGACCGCCAATGTCCAGTTACATAACATTAGATTAATATGTGTGTATTTTGTAACTTTGTTTTACCTACGTGTCACAAAAAAATCCAGGAAAATTGATTAAGTGATTTTTTAAATTACCCTGCAATCAGTCAGGTTTTTCTTAAACATATAGTATGACATAAAATGACCCTGACTACATTATTTAAAACAACCACAAAGTTTTTTTTTACAAAGTTTTAAAATATAAAACTTTCTCTCTTTATTCTTAATTCACTATTTCATAAAATAATTTCAATAGTATTAATTAATTAATACCAATTATATCTACTATTTTAATACTATTTTTTATATTTTTTTATATTTAGTACTATTTTTTATAGTTCTTTCGTATGATAATATTATTATTCTAAAGCACTCACGAGATGAATTGTGGTGACATATTCTAACACCGTTATCACTTGGCCACTATAATTAACACGCTTGCCAATTTTTTGGGTATCTATCAATAAGTAAAACTCACCACCTACTAAACTAACGCAAAAAACCTTATATGAGGAATATAATGCCAAGGGCATAAATATATAAAAATATAAATGTAACAGTTTGCATATAACCAATAAAATGTATATTATTTGTTTATAATATTATTGTCATTTATATTTCTGACAGGCCATTTTCTGTATGTACAGCAAGTATTCACCATTCAATGATTGCCCCTAGCGGGTTCGAATTCGCATCTCATAGCTTATAGGATTGGGTCACTAGGCCATTGGGTCGTCATTTTTATATCATTGTATTTAAAGTTCGTTTTACAGCAGTTAAAATTTAATACTATTTCTTTGAGCCTTCTTTACATCACTGGAGAGGGCTCCGCAAGGACTAAATTTTCTTATCAACTTAAAAAGTCAGCCTCAACTCTCAACTTAACGTTGATATTAATGTTGCCAACGGGCAAAAGTGAGATGAGGACCGACAATTACCTAAGTTTTCAAGCGGGGCACGAAAACAAAGTTCCCTATGGTAATTTATCGGGTTTGTGCAAAGTTTTGTGTCAAAAAGACTTGCGACTCTAATATATGGAATTGATATTTAAATACAAAAGAGTTTTTGACTATATAACATAAATTATAGGTTATATAAAAGAATCAATCAGTTAGTAACCACAGTTGGGCATAAACTCTTATTCTTAATCTTGAATCGGAAAATATTTGTAGTAATGTAACATATATGTAATAAATAAACATATATGTAATAATGTTTCAGTATAAGTTTGAGAACTTTACCAGTCCTCGAAATCCTTTTTTCATTGTTGTTTTTGATTTCGCTAAAATATTAACTTTTTAGCAGAATGGGAAATTCACTCATAAGATTGTTATCAACAGTTAATATCTTGTTTACAAAAAAATTTGTTATATAAAAATATACAAGTACAAAAATATAAATATTGAAAGTTTCGATCAACAACATGCATGCCGAATATTAAAAAGCAACAGGTTAATTTATAAATCTGGTGAAATGTGGGTCGAAAGGACTAAATTAGAGAGACCTCGGACAGCTCCAGTATTGAAAATGCATTGAGATCCCCTGGGAATGATTTGATCATTCCCATGCTTTTCCTAATTATACTATTCTCAATATTGTATTTCTTTTGTTAAAAATTTATAACTTTTTCTAATTGAACCGCCTTCAAAATGAACATAAAATAAGTTTCTTAGCGAAACTTTTTTTCAATGAATTTAAATGACAGATCCTTATTAGCATTACTTACTGATATGCATGGAAGTGGAGGCAAGTGTTAATGTATTTATATTATTTGAAATGTACAATTTATTCATTCAGTTAGCCTTGCGGGAGGCACTGTAGTTGACTTTTAAAGGCCGATAAATGGAAGTACTTCTTTGGTATAACTATAGTATTGTTATCGTATAACTTCGTATGTTAGTATGAGTTAACTAAAAAGGTTGTTTTCACTGAACACGGAAGGGGCGTGTTAAAAGTCAGCGGGTTTTAAATCCGGAAATTAATATAAGAACGATAATGGTTTTTGTATAAAAATCTTAACGAAATTTTTTTTAACTAATAATAAATATTGGAATTTTCAGAAAACTTTGTGTCAAAAGTTTAAAGATTCCGGGTACAAAACCGCTTTACCAGGATGCAAAAATCCCGATCAAATGCCGAGTGATTGGGTGATCGGAATTCGAGTCAAGAGAGCCGAGTTCAATCCCCTGGTGGCAGGCTCGCCCCAGTGAGTTTTTATGTCCAAGCCCACGATATAATTCGCACAAAAGTTTTTAGGTAAACCCATTGGTACGAGCATGCCACCTGGGGATCGAACTCGGGTCTCTTGACTCGAAATTCCGACCACCCAACAACTCGGCTATCGTGTCTTTATGTCAATGAAACGATCGAACGTACTATTTATACCGTACGAGACTAACCATAATTTTGTATAAATTCTCTATTTCTTTCTAGTAATTTCTTACCTTCAATAACCATTTCGAAACATACAGACCAAAGTTAAGCAGAGTTTCGTATTGCGATCGCTAAACTTCTTGCCAAATTCGTTGATTACAACAAATTATTTTAAGACATATTTCTTGCAGTTGACTTAAATAATGCCGTTAAGTAAGCAAAGTAATCTGTATAAGAAAAATAAGTAAGGATAAAATTAGAAATTGTGTCATCAGTGTTTGTTCGCGAAATATAAAAAGGAGTGGCTTCACGTTTACGACATCTTTTATATGAAAAGACCTCAAATGCAAATAATCTCATTTACAGTTACACTAATAATGCAATTGATCTGCATGAAAAATAATTAAAAAGTTTTGTAACAAATAATATATTTTTAAAAATAAATAAATACATGTATAGGTATGGAGCTAAAGCACTTTTGTTTGGCCTGAACCAAACAACACCCAGACCCAAGAAAATGTAAAAGTGATTTTTCTGCATTGATCCATCCGGGAATCGAACCCGAACTCATTCATTTTTTTAAAACTTCACACATTTCCTAAAACAGATTTAGTCAGAGTCGACCCACATTTCAATGAATCTTATTTTAGACGATGTGACAGGTGGTGAACCTGTCACCGTTTTTATATACAAACCAACTATATAAATGGTACATAAGTTTTATTAAATAAGTCTGATCACCGACTCGGCTATCGCGATATTCTCATTTAATAATCATATTTATAAAATTTAATAATAATATTTTAAAAAGTATAATGTAATTACTTTTTCTCCAACAACTTTTTCATAGAGATTAAGATTTTCAATATTTGAGGATTTTAAAATGGAGCTCCGACAACTTGTCTTCAGAATTTTGAGGAGTGCAGCTGACGAGGTTTTACTTTTTTACTTATTCTTAGGAAAAGGAAGAGGTTGTGGACATCATAATGTACGATGACCTATGTAGTAAAGATATTTGCAACTCACTCTAATATTCATCTATTTGTGTTGTATATAGTGTAAAAAGATATCTTCATGCCATTACCAATACAGAGGCAGACAGAGGTCTAGACAATCAATTACTTTCGACCCACTTTCCATCGAAGATATTTTCGAGACAACGTGACAGGTGGTGAGACCATCGCCGTCTTTAAGGCCAACCCGACGATGTACATAAATTTACGAGCATTCCACCGGGGAATCGAATTCAGGTCTCTTCGAGTAAACCTTGTTCGATCCTGAGGATCCTTAGGTCCCGCAGAGTCATCCTAATGGGGTTTTTTTAAAAATTTATCTACGAGTCACGTTTTCTCAAAGATATCTTCGATGGAAGTGGGTTGAAAGGACTTAATTGTCTAGACAGCCGCCTACACCTATATTGGGAAAGACTGAAGACATTTTTATGATACTTTTCAAACTGCTTTCTTATTCTACTGTGTCACGGATGATGCGTCTTTATGTCACAAATTATGGTGATTCAGTAAACGGTAAAGAATTAATGTGCTGAAACAGGTTCTAGGGAGCATTTGCCACCAATAGTATCTTAAGAAACATTCACGATGAATGGCAACCGAAATCTGTATAAAAATAATCTTATGTTTTCAATTATAATAGTTTATGAATATTCTTATGAAAATTAGATAAACCATGCTCCCATATAATTCAATTAAATAATATCTAATCATTTAATTTATTTAGTACAATTGTTATTAATTATAAATAATACAGTAATTAAAAACGGTTTCGAAGTTCAGGGAAATAGTAATTAAAAAAAACAATCTTAGTAGAATTAAATAGGTTACCGTCTAAACGTTTTCCGAAAGAATTCTTATTGTAATATTTCAAATTTCCATAATCGGGGACTTAACAATTCGGGGGAAAGAAAAGAAAATTGAAAGGTTCCGGACTTTAATAACCGGAAAAATTGTCCAGCTTAAGAGAACATTTTCCTTTCTACTTCATTATCGAAATGCGACGCAGTGATGCTGCCAAATTGTCAGAAAATATGAAATATAACTGGTATTTATTTCGTATTCGATAAAATTAGAAATTGTGTCATCAGTGTTTGTTCGCGAAATATAAAAAGGAGTGGCTTCACGTTTACGACATCTTTTATATGAAAAGACCTCAAATGCAAATAATCTCATTTACAGTTACACTAATAATGCAATTGATCTGCATGAAAAATAATTAAAAAGTTTTGTAACAAATAATATATTTTTAAAAATAAATAAATACATGTATAGGTATGGAGCTAAAGCACTTTTGTTTGGCCTGAACCAAACAACACCCAGACCCAAGAAAATGTAAAAGTGATTTTTCTGCATTGATCCATCCGGGAATCGAACCCGAACTCATTCATTTTTTTAAAACTTCACACATTTCCTAAAACAGATTTAGTCAGAGTCGACCCACATTTCAATGAATCTTATTTTAGACGATGTGACAGGTGGTGAACCTGTCACCGTTTTTATATACAAACCAACTATATAAATGGTACATAAGTTTTATTAAATAAGTCTGATCACCGACTCGGCTATCGCGATATTCTCATTTAATAATCATATTTATAAAATTTAATAATAATATTTTAAAAAGTATAATGTAATTACTTTTTCTCCAACAACTTTTTCATAGAGATTAAGATTTTCAATATTTGAGGATTTTAAAATGGAGCTCCGACAACTTGTCTTCAGAATTTTGAGGAGTGCAGCTGACGAGGTTTTACTTTTTTACTTATTCTTAGGAAAAGGAAGAGGTTGTGGACATCATAATGTACGATGACCTATGTAGTAAAGATATTTGCAACTCACTCTAATATTCATCTATTTGTGTTGTATATAGTGTAAAAAGATATCTTCATGCCATTACCAATACAGAGGCAGACAGAGGTCTAGACAATCAATTACTTTCGACCCACTTTCCATCGAAGATATTTTCGAGACAACGTGACAGGTGGTGAGACCATCGCCGTCTTTAAGGCCAACCCGACGATGTACATAAATTTACGAGCATTCCACCGGGGAATCGAATTCAGGTCTCTTCGAGTAAACCTTGTTCGATCCTGAGGATCCTTAGGTCCCGCAGAGTCATCCTAATGGGGTTTTTTTAAAAATTTATCTACGAGTCACGTTTTCTCAAAGATATCTTCGATGGAAGTGGGTTGAAAGGACTTAATTGTCTAGACAGCCGCCTACACCTATATTGGGAAAGACTGAAGACATTTTTATGATACTTTTCAAACTGCTTTCTTATTCTACTGTGTCACGGATGATGCGTCTTTATGTCACAAATTATGGTGATTCAGTAAACGGTAAAGAATTAATGTGCTGAAACAGGTTCTAGGGAGCATTTGCCACCAATAGTATCTTAAGAAACATTCACGATGAATGGCAACCGAAATCTGTATAAAAATAATCTTATGTTTTCAATTATAATAATTTATGAATATTCTTATGAAAATTAGATAAACCATGCTCCCATATAATTCAATTAAATAATATCTAATCATTTAATTTATTTAGTACAATTGTTATTAATTATAAATAATACAGTAATTAAAACGGTTTCGAAGTTCAGGAAATAGTAATTAAAAAACAATCTTAGTAGAATTAAATAGGTTACCGTCTAAACGTTTTCCGAAAGAATTCTTATTGTAATATTTCAAATTTCCATAATCGGGGACTTAACAATTCGGGGGAAAGAAAAGAAAATTGAAAGGTTCCGGACTTTAATAACCGGAAAAATTGTCCAGCTTAAGAGAACATTTTCCTTTCTACTTCATTATCGAAATGCGACGCAGTGATGCTGCCAAATTGTCAGAAAATATGAAATATAACTGGTATTTATTTCATTTTCTTGAGTTAAAAAATTCTTTAGTGATTGCTGTCTTTTGTGTGAAATGATTGATCAATGTTACTTGTTGAAATGGGCTATCGTATAATAATTTCAGTATCGTTATTCCTTAGGAATTACATTAAAATATATAAATATCTTCACGCAATTCCCAATACAGGGGTAGACAGAGGTCTAGTCTAGACAATTAAGTCCCTTTGACCTACCTTCCACTGAAGATATTTTCGGGACAACGTGACAGGTGGTGAGCCCGTCGCCGTTTTTATGTCCAAGTCAACGATGTAATTCGTACATAAGATTTTGAAAAACTTATTGGTACTGCCACCTGGGGATCGAACTTGGGGCTCTTGACTCTAAATTCCGACCGATGGTTCGTTACTGATACCGTATCAGTAACGAACCATCCATTCATCCATCCTCCAACTTTCGCATTTATAATATGGGTAGTATCATTGGGATTGCATGGAATAGAAAAGATTTATAATATTATTTACTACTTTTTAGTACTTCTTTTAGGTTTTTAAATTTAACTTAAGTATGAAATGAGTATAAGTGTATTTTTAAACAATCACGCAAACTTCCATCAACTACCCCGGCTTTTAAAATATAATTATTATTAAATAGAAATAAATAAATATCTATCTTCACGCAAAGTGCTCGGCGGGTTAGCCAGAGAGAACATCTCGCCATGTGTCATGATTTCCTACCTCTTTGCCTTTCATACATATTTCGTTTCTTACAAATTCATAATTTTCATCATACACGCGCTTTCCGTACCGTGTCCGAGTACTCTTGACAACGATTTTTTGTCAATTATTTCTTTGATCGGAGATATTTTTATGATATACTTAAGATAATGTATATTGTTTTCAAGTTTGAACTTCTCAGTGAATGTAATATTCGATAATATTTATAATTCTCTGTTTGTAATTTAATTATGTTAATAATTTATCAAAATTGTTTTTGCTTTTATTATTATACTTTTTTTTACTAACAAAAAGCATAGCATGGCTTACATTCATAAACAATCATAAGTATAGTATTTAGTATAGTTTTGTATAACTTTTTACATTAATATAACAGTTGAAGGGGATTTTAATAACGAACAAAACAAATACTCTTTGAACTACTAGTAATACGACCTTTTAACAGTTAGAGGAGTTGCATCAAACTCCATTTATATTGCAATAGTCTGAACAAGTGACTCGAAGTCTCGCTTTCGAAATCTCTGCAGAAGTAACTGAAATTCAACCAGCCTCAGCTTAACTGGATTAAATCAATTCAAGTAATTCGTTTGATGTGAATATAATTGTTTGTTTCAATTTCAACACTTGACAAATTTTTAATTATTACTAGTTGTCTCGACCTAATCAAGGCGCTGTAATCGACTTTTTTTTTATAAATTTATCGCAAATGTTAAGCAAAGGAAAATTGAGAATTAACGTAAAATTCTGAGTGATTGTTATATCTTAATATTTTTTTACTGCCTACTAAAAGTCCTCTGCTGTAAATAGGGCTGCCCCAAAGATTACTATGTAGATACTCGTACAATAAAGCATTTTCTGATAAATTTTCCCAAATTATCACGTGTAGAGGGCATAGATATCGCACAGAATATTAATTCTTTGAAACATTCATTGTTATACTTCTCGTTTTGTTTCCATATGACTTTGGAGAAAGAAACCAACGTTTACAGATTAAACCAATTTAAACATAAAAAATAAAATTTATCATTTAATCTTTAAATTAGTTTAATCTGTAAAAACTTACAACTTATACTATTCACTTGTTACACAATGCAATCATATAAAATTGTGATGTCATATCCGACGTACAAAGACGCTTTGCACGTTGTGATGACTTCCTCTATTTCAACTTCCTTCACACGCCTTTAAATATCCGGAGCAGTTTTCTTGCAAAAGCAATTGATAAAAAAATATCAAGGTATACACATCATTACATTTATGTTTTGTTATTGACAAGTGTTGTAGAAAAAATAAAGAACTGAATAGTATGGAAGTACCGAATACAATTGATAATTTCTTTGAAATTAGTTTATTTTTAAAATGTACGACTTATATACAAGCAAATATAAGTAAAAATTAAAATCAAAGTTGATTTCTCACTCACAACGTATATTAATCCTTCAAACAGAATGATTTCTCAACCATATCGTATATGTACAATACGTATCTATAATGTTTCGTTTTGTGAGAAATAGGTAATATTGTAAACCTTTTATTTTGTATTAATTTCATATCTTCACGCAATTTCCCAAACAAGGATAGGCAGAGGTCTGGACAATGTCATTTAAACCAACTTTTCACCGAAGATTATTTGGGACAACGAGACTGGTGGTGAGTATTTATTTATATTATATTAATTTCGGCACACCTTCCGCCGAAGACTTTTTTGGGACAAGCCTGTCTTTTTGTCCAAGTCAACAGTCTTGAAAAACCTCATTGGTACGAGCCTACTTCCTGGGGTACGAACTCGGGTCTTCTTCTTCTTCTTCTTCTTCCTGCCCTTATCCCATGCTATGTGGGGTCGGCACAACATGTCTTCTTCTTCCACTCTCCTCTATTTCCCGTCATGTCAATACCCATGCCTTTCTTTCTCATGTCTTCTTTCACACAATCCATCCATCGTTTTTTTGGTCTCCCATAGCTCTTCGCCCATCCACACTCATCTTTAACATTCTTTTGCCTATATTACATTCTTCCCTCCTCATTACATGCCCGAACCATGCTAACCTACCACTCTACATTTTCTCTGTCACTGGTGCTACTTTCGAACTTCCCCTTATATACTCATTCTTTATGCGATCTTTTCTAGTCACTCCACACATCCATCTCAACATTCTCATCTCTGCAGCATGCACTCTTCTTTCAGCCGTCACTTTCGTTGCCCAGCACTCTGATCCGTACAATACGACAGGTCTCACGATCGTTCTGTAAACTTTGCCCTTAAGAGGCATGCGTGGATCGCAAGTTACTCCCGAGACCTGTCGCCATTTCATCCATCCCGCATTTATTCTATTCTTTACGTCCCGATCGACATTGCCATCATTTTGGATCACTGACCCAAGGTAACGGAATTCGGAGCAGACTGGTAGGAGAACACCATCCAAGGCAATATGAGAAAAACTGGATGGACTACTGAAGTCACAGAACATGTGTTTAGTTTTGGTTCTGCTTATTTTTAATCCGACACTTTCCAGTTTTTCTTGCCATTTTCCCAGCTTGCTCTGTACCTCAAGTGCATTTTCTCCGACAAGCACAATGTCATCAGCAAATAGCATACAGCAGGGTGCTTCCTCCTGTATGTTCGATGACAGAGCATCCATAATCAGAAGTAACAAATAAGGACTTAAAGCCGAACCCTGGTGTAAACCTACAGACACATTGAACTTGTCTGTGATTCCAGCCTCAGACCGGACGCAAGTATTGGCTCTATTATACATCGCCTCAACAAGTCGCACATACTTCTCTGGCAGCCCTTTCTCCCTCATACACCACCACAGAACCTTACGAGGTACCCTATCGTATGCCTTCTCCAGGTCCATGAATACCATATGCAAGTTCTTTTGCACAAGCCAGTATTTTTCAATCAGTTGCCGAAGTGCAAATATGGCATCCGTTGTTCCCCGGCCCGGCATAAACCTGCATTGGTTCTGTGTTACCTCAGACTCCTCTCTCATTCGTTTTCCTATCACTTTTTCCCATATCTTCATGCTGTGTGATATGAGCTTTATTCCCCGATAGCTGTTGCAATCTTGTACATCACCCTTCTTTTTAAAAACGGGCACCAGTGAACTGTTGCACCATTCATCGGGGATCACCTCTTCTTGCAACAACTTATTGAAGAACAAAGTCAGCCACTTCCATCCATCTGCTTTCAGATACTTCCATGCTTCTACTGGTATACCATCTGGCCCTACTGCTTTTCCATTTTTCATACTCTGTACTGCCATCCTAACTTCGTCTTCAGTCACCTCTTTAACCATGCCCATATTACTCCTAGCATCCTCTAGTACTCCATTCCACTGATTTTCCTCATTGAAAAGTTTGCTAAAATAGCTCTTCCAACGTTCTTTTATGCTCTCGTTTTTCATCAAAATCTTCCCCATTTTGTCTTTCATACATTTCATGTGATTCACATCTCTGGCATTCCTTTCTCGCTCTCTAGATATTCTATACAGATCTTTTTGGCCTTGTGGAGTTTCCAAGAAATCGTACAGCTTATCCTGTACCTTAGCCCTTGCGATTGCAACTACTTTCTTCGCCTTCTTCTTAATAACTTGATAGGCAGACCTTTTGTTTTCTTGATCTGTCTCATTTCCCTCTTTCAAACTTTTCCATTCCTTAAAAGCATTCTTCTTTTCTTTCAAAATTTTCCACACCTCTTCATTCCACCACCATGTGTCCTTATCAATCTTCCCTTTCCCCTTCGTTTCTCCAAAAACATCCCTTGCACCGTTCCTTACACATATCGCCATCTCATTCCAGCAATTATTCACTCTAATCTCTGCCATATCACCCCTTTCTACAATCTTATCTACTACTCTTTTCCGAAACTCTTCGGCTAACTCTCTTTCACTTAGTTTGTTCCATTTCATTCTAGGTGGGGGTTTAGGGTTCTTTTGCATACATTTTACTTTCAGACTCAAGTCTAGAATCAACAACCTATGCTGGGAAACTAGGCTCTCACTGGGAATTATTTTGCAGTCTTTGGCCGAGTTAATTTTGCTCCTTTTCATGAGAAAGTAATCTATTTGTGTAGAGTGCTGGCCACTACGGAATGAGATAAGATGTTGATCTCTCTTTTGATACCAGGTGTTTACTACGGCTAAGTCAAAGGCCAAAGCTGCTTCCAGTAGAGTTTCCCCCTGTTGGTTCCTGACTCCGTAGCTATAACCCCCATGTACTCTTTCATATCCGTCACTTGTTTTTCACACAAGACCATTAAAATCCCCTCCTATATATATCTCCTCATATTCTGGTATCGCCGTAATTACAGCATCAAAATCCTCCCAAAATTTCTCTTTCAAACTATCGTCACAACCGATCTGCGGTGCATACACACTCACTATATTTAAAACCAAATTTTCAATCAACAACTTAACTACAATAACTCTATCATTCACTCTCTTTACATCCATCACCTTATTCTTAAGTTCTTTATCTAACACTACACCCACTCCATTTCTTTTTCCATCACTTCCACAATAATAGAATTTATAACCCGCCCCGATTTCTCTTGCTTTCTGTCCCTTCCACTTCGTCTCCTGCAAACACGCAACGTTTATATGCCTCCTTTCAAAAACATCCGCTAACTCTCTTCCTCTTCCAGTCATCGTACCTATATTCCAACTTGCCATCCTCAGTCTTACTTCCCGGACTAGCTTCTTACGCTGCCCCCGTCCTTGGTGCAGAAACCCTCGTCCATTTCTCACAGCCGCCGGGTGCTGCGCCTGCGCGTCGCCTGCGGGTACGCCCTAGCATTGTCGCATATTCTATCTCCTGTTGTACTCATGTTGTGAAGTATTTGGCAATGTTTTCCGATCGGCCGCCTGCCTGACACCAACCCTCCTTGGGAATTCTTGGTTTGAAGAAGGATAGATTGGGTATAGGAGGGAATTGGGAGGGGATGGGTGGGATAACAGTGCCACGGAGACAGAGAGGGGTGTGACACTGGAAGCTAGAGCGGTCCGGGGTCGCGTACCCGTAGTGGCTCCAACCAGTTATCGGACAGATAATCTGGTGGATCCACCCTCCTGACTCGAATTCCAGTCACCACGATTGCCGTGTGTTTTGGTGACTGGAATGATTTTTTATCTACATTTTGGTATATTTCGAGTTGGTTGTCCCCCATCTATCTGTAACCACTACGGTGTTCAAGAACTACTTCCCTCAGTCCTTTACTCTAGTACATAGCAACTTAAAATATACTAATTAAACGTAATTTGTTCATTTTTTTAACATTTTATTAATAAATAAAAAAAGGTCAGAATAAACTCTGTAGACATCTTCTTTCTAGTATTTTAATTCGAGGAGAATGCGACGACCTCAGGGGACGAGTGGTCGGCTACGGGGACTCTGGTGACATCATGAAACCATCGGTTTTCATGATGTTACCAGCTCTGAGGTCCCGGGTTCAATTTCAGGACCGAAAAGTGTTTTAGATTCCATAAAACAAGTGCTTTAGCCACTTAATTTGATTTCAGAGCATTATATTTTAACAGTGGTAGAGCCACGCATCAGCTTTTGTTGTTGCATGAATGGGCCGACTCGACCGGGGAAGTACCACGACCTCACAGAATACGGGCGTGAAGTAGAAGTCTAACAAACTTCTACGTTTCGTCTGGTGAGTGCAGGTATCCGGAGGCCCGCACACCCCCCTCTCCCCATCTTGGGGGGGGGGGGCACTCTAAGGCCGGCAACGCATCTGCTATGCTTCTGGTATTGCGGGTGTACATGGGCGGCGGTAATCACTTACCATCACGTGAGCCGCCTGCTCGTTTGCCGGCCTTTTCTATAAAAAAAAATGTGATGTGGTCTATAGAGTGCAAAAAAAATTGTTAACGGCGCAATGTAATGAAAAAAAACCTATAGCAGGTTCTAAGATTCAGTGATCCGAACCATCCACAATGATCCCATTCTCCCTACTCCTTGCGGAACCCCTAATCACTCTTCCAACGCGGCATGATCAAAGGCAGGATTATTACGAATATTAATGATTTATTGGGTGAATTTCGTCCTCACTGATTACAAAAACGGGAAGTATTATATCAAAAAAAATTCTTTTCTTTACGCTTGTTATCATCTTAGCCATGAAAAATTGGACCGTTTTGCACGCCTTTGGAGGCGATGTAATGAATTAAAATATGGAAGAAAATTCTTTGTGGCTTGAGGCAAAATGATAGATGGAGTGTCATTTTGATCAAAAATGAGTATGAAAACGGGATTACCCTTAAATTTACTGTAATTAGTGTTCATGTATTTAATAGTTAAATGCTAATTATCGTCAATTTTACGTTAGAATTTTCACCAACTAATTCAACTTATATGTAAAATTAATTTGTTTAAGTTATTAAGGTGAATTACATCGGAATTTTTATCTACATTTCATTTTAATTTTTTACCTCAATTTCTTTTTCTTTTTTTGCACATTATACTTTTAGTATAGCAGCCTGTCGCCGTCTTTATGTCTAAGCTAACGACATAGATTTAACATGAGTTTATAAAAAAAAAACTTATAAATACGAGCCTACCACCTAGCGGTCGATTTCGGGTCTCTTAATTCCGATAACAGAAGGGTTTAGGAAAAAGACACTACCAAAACTCCTCTTGTACTGCGACTTTGCTGAAAGGGTTTTGCCAAGCCAACTTGTTTTGCCAACCCTTTAATCACCAGCGTAAAGGTCAGAAAAAATATGTTAATATTATCCTCTTCTCCCCTCTCGAACTCCGTGGAAGAGTGGCGTTATCACCGGTTTTCAAGGTGTCGCCATCTCGAGGTCACGGCTTCGATTCCCGGTCGGGTCAATGTGAAAAAAAACACTTTTTCTAAATTTTCTTGGGTCTGGGTGATTGTGGTGCCTTCTTTGTTTCCGATTCCCATACCACAAGTGCTTTAGCATCTTAAATTGGGATCGGGTCAATGTATGTGATGCTGTTCCTATATACTTATATTGTATTTATAATTTACAATCATAAGAGTTGATTGTTCATAAACTTACAATACGGAAAACTGTGGTACATTCTCGTTAAAATGTTTTTGTATTTTTTTTTACAGAAACGCTACATTCGAATTTTCCACGGTAAACATTTTTAGTAAATTATTAACAAAATTATTTACAATCATTACTACATACTTAATAATAATAATAATAATATACTTTATTGTACACCAATGAAGGAACAATAAAAAAAGAAAAACAAGAATATATAAATCAAATATTGGATAACAAAAGGCGATCTTATTGCTACATAGCAATTTCTTCCAGGCAACCTAAGAAAAATTACCAACAAAAAATAATGACGGGTAGGATGTACACGTAAAAAACAACAGAAAAATTAAACCAAAAAACAAATATATAAATTTTAAAAAAAATATGTATATATATGTAAAACATACCTTCTGTGAGTGATCATTAGGATCTGAGGGAAAGGGGAATAGAGATAGAGGGGAGCTAGAGAGATAGATAATACTCTTTGACCTGTTTTTTTTTTAAAGAATCTAGATTCAGAGCAAGTTTAATAGATAGAGGTAGAGAGTTCCAAAGGTTAACAGCAACAGCAGGAAAAGATTTATGATAAAAATTAGAGGATCGAATAGGATGTTTAAGAAAGAGGGTTTCATTAGAACGTAGAGGAAGGTTATGAGAGGAACAGAGAAATTGAAAACGTTCTTTTAAATAGGGTGGACTTGACACATTAAATAGGACGCAGTAAAGAGCAGAAAGAATATGAGTATTCCGGCGAAGACGGATTGGTAACCATTTGAGCTTAATGCAATATTCGGATACATGATCATATTTACGCAGTCCAAATATGAACCTTATACATAGATTAAATTTATAAAAAAAGTAAGAGTTCACAACTTCGCTTTAAAATAAGTAATACAAACTGTAGATTATTTTAACAATCTTGTGAAAGTTTAAAAATCAAGATTGTTGCTAATGGTCCACCCTTCTTATTTTTTCTCGTCGCGAAAAAAGCTGAAACATATTTCGTTCAATTAAAGCCGGCCTTAGGCTACAGACAAGAGAAAAATAAAACAAAGTAAAATCAACTTTCTCTGATATCTTTTATTTTAAATTAAGTAATAAGTAAGTTGCTCCTTTATTCAGTTTGATAAAATACGTTGCCTGTAGATATCTATTGGTGTTTATTTTATTCAAGCGATCTGCAGTAAGTTTCCTACGTATAATTCATTGGACTCTTATTGTTTTTTGGTAATTTTTAATTATAAAGTTTTTTAAAGTCATGAAGTTGTAAAGTTTTTAGTATTATAACTGAGTGGATCAGATTCGGTGGGTGAATTATTATAATATTTTTTTCTGTGTAAACAATTTGCCTTGGAAGTATCACCTAGAAATCTAGGTTATTTGGTATAACTTACGAGTAATATGCGGTGAGACTGTCGTCGTCTTAGCCTACAAAGAAGAAAGGCGAAGTACGGCTTACCAATACAAGTCTACTACATGTGGTAAATTATGGTAGTATGATAAACCTTGACTATTTCTGCCTAAAATAAAAGTTGTGAAAAGTAACCAATAATATCTTGGACCTCAGTGGCAACAACGTATCTCCACCTCACCTTCTTCGACTTTTGTGGTTGTGATCGATTTCGGCAGTTAAATAACCTCAGGTACTTTGGAATGGAGTAACCATTCAAACGACAAATATTATTATTAATCAAAGTGAATAAATATGTAATTGTAATGTATGTATTGTTTGACATGCCAATCTCAATACAAGGGTAGACCGGATCTAGACAATTAAATCCTTTCGACCCACCTTCCATCGAAGATATTTTTTTGACATCGTAACAGGTGGCGAGGTCGTCGCCGCCTTTATGTCTTAGCAAATGTTAAAAAACTATGTAAGTTTTTTTTTTATATTTAGAAAAGTCTATTGGTATGAGCGTGCCGTCCGGGAATTGCACTCGGATCTCTTGTTTTTAATTCACCCACCCACTTGGCTATCGTGAGTCTATTATTATGTATTTAAGCGTAATGCCCCCAATCGACTTCGGTAAATTGTCTATTAAAAAAATAATAGGTATAACGTACCGTTAGCTAAGCCTCTCAAACGGCGATGGGATCATCACTTGTCCCGTTGTCCTAAATAAGTTTCGGTGAAAAGAAGTATTGTTGGGTCGAAAAGAATTCATTGTCTAGATCTCTGCCTACGCCTGTATGGGAAATCACGTGAAGATATAAGAATGTAACAAATTAACATAAATAGACAAATTTATAAAATGTGTCTGAAAATAATAATGCAAAATAGTGAAAAACGTAGACACATTAAATCCCGTAAGCGATCTGCTAGCGTTGTACCACCGTAATAAAATTTTAATCTCACTCAACAAGGTTGTAATACTCATAACGTGTCGCAATAAAAACGTGTAACAGCGTAACTTCACACAAAATGGGGGTCCATATTATTTCATAGAACAATGAAACACTTGAATTTGAGAGCTATGCAAGAGTATAATATTTATATATTTACATCAGTCGACGAAGGATGACTTCGAAATTATTTTTTATGTATTTTTGTTTTATTCTACAAATAAAAATGAAAAAGAAAACAAAGAAGCTCACAAAATTATTCCCCATATCAGAGTGCTCCGAAGTCTTGACGGTTTTTCGTCCCTTGAACCACCCATTCAACCGCACCTCATTTAGGACAAAGCAACAGGTGTTGGTTCTGTGGCCGTCTAAATCTTCTAGACTACTATACAAACAGTATAGAAGTTAATTTTAGGATGTTGAATAATTTATACTCATAGAATATGTTTTTGGAAATTACTTAATGTTACATAGGTCGAGCAAAAACGAAAGGAAATAAAAAAACGGACTAGGGCAGAATTAAAAATTCATGGTTAAAATTGAAAGAACTTTGAAGAACATGTATAGCGCAATATGGGAGGATAATAGAAATTAAATTTAACGGAAAGTTTTGGACGCCATGAATAAAATATAAAAAATAAATATAGTTAAGTTTTGGATGACTCCTAATGAATGAGCGATGAGTGTTCGAAGAAAACAATTAACCTCATTAAAGGGAAATAAGTATCTAACAATCGTGCAGTCTGATCTCTATAAGATCATCTCCTCACAACTATAAGACCAGAATATACTAACAGTGCGTGTAAGGCCTTATGTAACCAAGGCGTGGTCAGAGTGCTACGGAAAGGCTACGCTCAGTATTTCTTTGCGTTATAGAATCTGCAATGAATACAACCGTAGCAGAAATAAGATAACCGACATGGCGTAAATATCGGTGCGCTAAAGTCCCAATGGGCTGGCCGCACAGCACAACGAACTGGTAACAGTAGGGGAAAAACGGTTTGCGATAGGCAGCTTCGTTAAGGCTCGAGGTTTTTCATATTTTTCTAGTCATATATCCCGACAATCGTCGATACTATCAAGATGTTAAAGGCTGTTCCCCTAGTCGCCTCTTACCACACACACATACAGGAAAAAATGACTAACATATACAACTCCGCTACCGAATGGAAACAAATATCCTTATCAACTTAAAAAAGTAACTCTTAACTGTTAACTTTACGTTGATACTAATGTTGCCAACGGCAAAGAGAAATGAGAATCGACAATTACCTAAGTTTTTGAGCGGAGTACGAAAGTTCCCAAAGGTAATTTATTGGATCTCTGAAAAGTTTTACATCAAAAAGCCTGGCAAGTAAAATATATGGAATTGATTTAAGGGAAAAGGGAGACTACATTAATTCTAAGCGAATGATTGGATTTTCTACAGCATTGTATTCTTTGTTACGTTTTTAGACTTGACTTTACTTCGTTCACGTAATATTTCTACATTGACTACCTTTTCTATTACAGCGAGATGAAAAGCGATAACGAGCTAGTATCCAACTATTAGGATAAAGGAAACATAAGAATAAAGTCACGATAGCCGAGTGGCTTAGTTATCGGATTTCGAGTCAGGAGACCCGATTTCGATCCCCAGGTAACCAGCACGTGCCAATGGATTAAAAACTTATGTACGATTATATCGTTGGCTTGGACATAAACATGGTGACGGGCTCACTACCTGACATGTTGCCCCGAAAAGAGTCTTCAGTGAAAGGTGGGTCTAAGGGTCTTAATTGTCTATGTGACATTCCACCAAAGATATTTTTGGGACAACGTGACAGGTGATGAGCCCGTCACCGTCTTTATGTTCATGCCAACCGTATAATTTGTACATAAGTTTTTGAAAAAACATTAGTGCGAGCCTGCCGCCTGGGGATCAAACTCGGGCCTCTTGACTCGAAATTCCGACCACTCAACCGCTGGGCTATCGTGACTTCATCTCATCGTGATTCAAAGAAAAGAAAGGCAATGATAATTACGATTCTAATAATATCCAATATCCTATAACTTTAAAAACCATTGTAATCATGTATGTATTAATCATCAGTAATTTCAGCTTCATCTTAAAAAAACTGAAGTATGAAATGAAACAAAATGAAAATATAAATCAAGTGTTAAAAAATTTCTTCATTATTTATGGAAATGTTTAAATAGAAAGTAGGTGTAAATAGAAAAAACAAATTAGTAATTTAGTACACTATGTTTATAACTTCGTACCTTAGTGGATGAATGGCGTAAACACCGGTTTTCAAGGTGTCACCATCTCGATGTCCCGGGTTCGATTCCCGGTCGGGTCCATATGGAAAAACAACTTTTCTTCATTTTCTCGGGTCTGGGTATTTGTGGGGTCTTCGTTGTTTCCGATTCCCATACCGCAAGTGCATTAGCATCTTACATTGGGATCGGAGCAATGCATGTGATGTTGTGCGTATATATATGTATCTATATGTATGTGTATATTCTAAGCTTTATTATTCATATCTTCAGCTTTATTATTACTCATGATGTACTCTTTCTCTGCCTAGAAGGCACTTCGGCCAGTACTTCACACTAAGAACTATTTTGCTCCGGTTTAACCATATAACGCGTCTGTAAATTTCTTTGACAACTTTTATAGAAGGAAATGGAAAGGGAATATAAAGAACGTAAGGGCTGTCATCGGCTTAAAAACTAAAAAATAGTTTTTTTAAATTGCAATTCACTTGTAATCCACATTTCATGGCTTGCCATGCAAGGAAATGAAACATAATAAATTTTCCTCTTTCGAATTCCTATGCAAAAAGAGAAATGTTATTAGTTTAATGCATATTAAATAGAGTATCTGTGTACCTGCGTATGTGTGTAGCGGTGTATCTGTTCATGTCGTCGAAGCTGCCAAGCGGATGAACCGATTTTGGGTAAGTTCGAACCACGAGACCTGCGTTCGTTCGCCAAGTAGCCTACCTTACAATTGTTTCCAAAATTTCTGTACGATTTATATAGTTGGCGCAGACATAAAAACGGCGAAATGCTCAAAATATCAGATTTTTTTTGAGACGTTGTCTCAAAAAAAAAATCTTTGGTGAAAGTGGTGTTGTAAGGACTTAACTATATAGAGAACATACCTATAGGAAATAGCGTGAAGTATAAATATAACACAATAAATTATTCAGCGTCTTCCTGTAATAATTATTAGCGAAAATCAGCGCTAAACGCTCAACATTATAAATGATTGGTGTCGTCTGTTTAAGCGTTGTGGAACGAATGAATGATGGAATGTGATATTTAACAAAAGCAAATATTGAAAGCCGAGTGGTTGGGTGGTCGGAATTTCGAGTCAAGACACTCGAGTTCGATCCCCAGGTGGCATTCTCGTACTCGGGTTTTTCAAAAACTTACGTATGAATTATATCGGACATAAAGACGGCGACGGGCTCACCACCTGTCACGTTGTCCCGAAAATATCTTCGGTGGAAGGCGGGTCGAAGGGACAAAATTATCTGGAATAGACATCTGTCTACGCCTGTATTGGGAATTGCGTGAAGATAATTATTTTTATTATAATCCAATCCGCATGCCAAGCGTGGCGATTATGGCAACCAATGGTTTACTGAACGAGGTTTCTGGTACAGTGAACGCTAAATAAATAAATCGCCGAGCGAGGCGATTGTGTCGAATTGTCCTTTAGAGCGAATGTATTGCAGTGGAATGCTACAAGCCGTTGATTAAGTAAATAATTTTACGCCTGGCCTAATTTGAAATATATTTTTTATTGTTAGTAACAATAAAATGCGTTATAATATAACTTCACACAAAATGGCGGTTCATATTATTCCAAAGAACAATGGACCACTTATGTCTGAGAGCTTTGCCGGTATGAAGCACACTTTTGTAACAAGCTAAGAGGGGTTGAAAAATTTGCACGGAAGGAACTTTTTGCAAGACTGGGAAGTTATCCTCTTAATTTATGGAATTTAACGTAGTCATTTTATCACCATAACTACTTCTTAAAATCTTTAATAGTTTTCGATGATGAATATTTTAGTGATTTTATTGCTATAACATTGCAAATTTTTATTGCTTAAATTTTTATTGCAAACGTGGCGATTACAGCAAACCTTCTTTAACGGGAGAGGCTCTAGTGAAATCTTACCGATCATTATGTGTGTGTGATGTTCTTTTTATTAATTTTTTAGTGCTAGCGGTTACGAAAACGAAACGGAATCACTGCAAGTGGAATGATGAAGCTGAGCTTGCTACGTTCTGTGTTTCTAGAAAAAGTATATTTAGGATTATTTAAATTTTTTAACTTTCTCATGCCGGGCAGCTTTTGATATTTCTGCTGTAAGAAGGGGAAGGCTATACCGATGACCACGTCCTCGAAGAACACCAGAATGATGAAGAGGCATTTTGTACATCAATTTTTCGTCAGGTTTGTGTCATAACCGGATTTCCACTTCACCTTACCGTCCCATTCTTCTTATGGTTTTTCTCCCACTCCGATAATATTTTATATGCGGGTAACTAAAGGTAAATTAAAAGCTAAATTTTTAGCTCCTTTAGGCATCGGTAATCAGTTAACAATAAGGTGGGCGAATTGCTTTTTTCGTAGCATTTTTTGCTATGAAGATTTTGATCGGAACTAAAGAGAATCAAGTTCGGTCCTTAATAGGAAGGCCCTTACTAATGAGTGTTAAGACAAAGTAGATTAAGAACATAAAACACCTGTCGCAATAAACTGTATCTCTCGACTTGTATCGTCACTAGAAATATGTATTAAATGTTATAAAATTTATCACGAAATTTTTATGTGCATTAATGAATTCATTTAAAATACAAATCTATTTATTTATCGAATAAATCATATCTATCGAATGTTTGATAAAGTCTAGAATTTTATTTTGTTTTTTGCCATAAATGAACGAATAACAACAATGACCTAAGTTTTTGGTCACAGTACGAAGGCCGATAAAGTTAATTCAGCGATATCCGAATACGTTTTCTATTGAAAAATCTAATAGCTCGAAAAGAGGATCGAAGAAAGAACAGTAAAACAGATAGGAATTTATAAATAAATAAATATAAAATATCTTCACGCAATTCCCAATACAGGGGTAGACAGAGGTCGAGTCTAGACAATTAAGTCCCTTCGACCCACCTTCCACCGAAGATATTTTCGGGACAACGTGACAGGTGGTGAACCCGTCGCTGTCTTTATGTCCAAACCAACGATATTCGTACATAAGTTTTCTAAAAACCCATTGGTAGGAGCCTACCAACTGGGGATTGGAACTTGGGGATTGGATTTACCAACTGAAATTCCGACCACCCAACCACTCGGCTATCGTGACTTTTTTATAGGTAGGTAGGAATTTAAACTATTTAAATTTATTTTTATTTTTTCATTTCAGAATTATGATATCGCCATTAAATATTACCAAACACTTTCCTATTAGGTAGTAATTATAGTCACAAGAGATGACTAAAAGAAAAGCCTTAAAATAGCAAAGGCTCAGTCACTTGGCGTGCTTATTAGGCAAAGAGTGAAATAAAAAAAAAAACATTGAACCAATTTTTTTTATTCGGCAACATAATTACGCTGAAATAAATCTAAAAAAGATGTTCTAATCTCAAAATGTCAAACACCGCTTCACATTATACCAAGTAACATCATACTCATCATACTCTGAAATACATAATCAAAATTTTTTATTACCTCAATCAAAGAAATATATGTGTAGCTTATTTACAGAATAAAAATAAAAATTTCTATAATCATGATATGAGAAATCCAATTCCAATCGGTAAACAAAAATATCATTTCCTTATAGCAACTTTATAGCCTGGTAAAGCCTGTATCTTTTACGCACACGTCGCCTTTTTTAATTTCACAAAACAAACATTAATTTTCTTGTCCGGAGCTCGCTCACTATGAAGTTCTTTTCGTTTAAAATAATAAAAAGAAATTTATAAGGAGAAAATTTCTTTTCATTGCTGCCGGCGATAGTTATTTAATAAATACCAATTATTGAGAGAACAAGCTATTCATGTAAATGAAATTTTTCCCATAATTTTATTTTTTATTAAACTTAGAGTTGCGATTGTTTTCTCTTGGTGAAATTGCATGTTATTAAAATTTTAAAATCACATCCTAATAAATAAATTATTTGGTTAAGTAAATGTGAAGATCAAATCACGCTTTATTAAATCATAATTTAGAAGTTCCACGTAAATAAGAAATATTAATTAAGTAATTCATTCTTTTCTCACTCAAAGGTAAATTCTTAACCATCCAATATAGAAAATTAATTAAATGCGTTCACTGTATCATGTCATGAGGAGATAATTTTCAGTGAATAAGTATTGTAAATGTGACTAATGACCAAATCATTCTTATTTCTTTTGATAACAAACAGTTCTGCATGCCATTCATTATTGAAAATTCACAGGAATGCATTCTATTACTTATAATCACAATTCGAGTCGCATAACATATATAGATATATAAACATGTCATACATACTTTGTATGTATGATATGTGTATACTTTGAATTTATAAATATAGTTCATATTTATTATTAAAGTGTATCGAAAAACATTCACTAAATGAAATTATTATCGCCAGAGGTTTGCGGCGAATTCGCCAGATCAGGACGCACACTTAGAGAGTACCAAACAAAGGAACAATCTCATTTTTACGTTTATAGTATTTTTGAGGATTCAGTGTAATTACATTTGTCACGCTTACCACAACATGTTGACATAGAGACTAATAATTTTGGTAATAATTTGACATCTTAAATTCGTGTAAATATCATCATCATTCTGTATCGTATCAAATAATAAGATTGTAGTTAGGCACTACCAGTGCTGGAATTTAAAAAAAAATCGACAGACTGTTTCCTCCTTGCAATTTCATTCAGTGTTAAATTGAACATAATGAGATCCTCGACATGGAAACTTATGAAACTCGTAAAATGTTTCAAAACTCCTTTTTACTTACGTAATTATTGTAATTGCGGACAATTCGTCAAAACCAAGGAACGCAAAAAACTTTAATTGAGTTAAACTTAAATTACTACACGAAAAATACGCTTTGTTACATTTCTTATACGAATGTACGTTTAATTCTAAAAAATAACAGAATGCAGAGAACTATTATTCGCCTTTATAATAATAATAACAACATTAACTTTGTTGGTAAAAAGTTCCTAGCAAATTAAGTGCTTACATGAGAAAAATAGAGATAAACTTAAAGTTACACAAATAATGAAATTGAAGTTCTGTCTGACGTTCTACTCGTTGCTAGACTATATTATTATTATACATATATGTATGTATGTACAATAATATAGCCTTTTAAAGCACTTCAAAGTATTATACATTAAAACAGAAATCTATTAAGAACCCGCCAGACCATACCCATACAAAATTATACTCAAACGCGATTTCTTTCCATAGATTTTCAAGTTTTCATTGCTTCATCTTTGTCTATATCTATGGTTGTAATTGAAGTACGCGGATCGTTTCAACCTAATATCACTCACTGGAAACTAAAAGACCCACATCATGAACAATAACTGTATAGTTATGATTTTAACAAATTATTATCCCAAGTAATTTAGAAAATTCAGCCGAATATTAAAAAAAAAGTTGCGAAAAATAATAATAACTTAAATATTAAAATAAATCTGTTACTTGTGTATATATATATATATATATATATATATATATATATATATATATATATATATATATATATATATATATATATATATATATATATATATATATATATATATATATATATATATATATATATATATATATATATATATATATATATATATATATATATATATATATATATATATATATATATATATATATATATATATATATATATATATATATATATATATATATATATATATATATAATTTTACGTTCATGCCTCGAGTACAAACATTCATATTGATTACAAAAATAATCAAACCTTCATCCCTACGGGGCCATTGGGTCGTCAAACGTTAAACGTCAACGACTAAGGGAAAGTGCTTCTGGCAGGTGACGGGCAGCAGCATCTTAGGTATAATTTATCTGGTAATGCGATTTCCACACCGCTCGGTAAGCTTCGCGATATGGCAATCGAGAGGGATTGCCATATCGCCAAGCTTACCGAGCGGTGTTATGGGAAAGGCTTATGTTCCTATACTGGCATTACAGGCGGTAATACATATGTAACTAACTATAAAAGTCGTAATAGCCGAGTGGTAGGGCGCTTGAAATTCGAGTCAAGAGACCCGAGTTCGATCCCAAAGACTCGTACCAATGGGTTTTTCGAAAACTGATGTACGATTTATGTCGTTGTGTGGTGGATGATGACGCAATCACCCGTGTCAACAATGCGTATGAGGCCCCAACCCCTACGTACTTTCGCACACACACAGACACAAGCCGCGTTCTGCGGCTTACACAACCTCGCCATCGTCGTAATTTCACGACTAGCACGAGACTTTCTCGTGGTCGTAGTCGTCACTAAAAGGTTAACACAAGGCGATCCGAGAGGAGATTTTCCTCCAAACCAACTGGGGCCCTCGGATCGCATGGCCCCTCCCCCATGTCGGAAGTCATCTCTTTCGTTCTAGGGGACGCAGCGCTTCGCAGCAGCAGCCATTATTGTCTTCAACTCTAACTTGCGAGCCTCTCCTCGCAAGTCTCCTTAGACGAAGCTGTAAAGGCCTCCGGGCCAACAGCATCCCGTGGATGGTTTTAGTCGGAATGCTTCTCCTTCTGAGATTCGAGCCCGACACTGTTCGTTTCGGTGGCCTCCCGGCCAAGGGACGTTCGTGCATAAAACATTTCCTCCATGGTTATCAAAAAAAATAATAATAATAACCCGTGCCTTTAGCGTTAACTTTTTCCTCTTTAATTTCGAAGGTTTTTTTTTGAAAGTTTTACGTAATGAAAAAACTTAGGCGACAGTTAAAGCAAATCTGTCGCTACTTAGAAAATGAAAGAGAATCCGGTTAAACCGATTTTATAAACTTTGTAGCTGCTTGGTCACATAATTAAATGAAACTGAATAAGTCGAACGAAGAAGTAGATAGTCACGATAGCCGAGTGGTTGGGTGGTTGGAATTTTGAGTCAAGAGATCCGATATATATATATATATATATATATATATATATATATATATATATATATATATATATATATATATATATATATATATATATATATATATATATATATATATATATATATATATATATATATATATATATATATATATATATATATATATATATATATATATATATATATATATATATATATATATATATATATATATATATATATATATATATATATATATATATATATATATATATTTATTTTACGTTCATGCCTCGAGTACAAACATTCATATTGATTACAAAAATAATCAAACCGTTATCCCTACGGGGCCATTGGGTCGTCAAACGTTAAACGTCAACGACTAAAAGAAAGTGCTTCTGGCTACTGACATAAGACGGGATAAACGTCTAGCAAAATGCCAGACCAAAAGTCGGCAGACACGTGACGGGCAGCAGCATCTTAGGTATAGACTTCGATGAAAGCCCGTACCAATCAGGTTTTTTTTCAGCTTACGTGCGATTGTACAGTTTTGGATTTCTGACACAAAATATAAACTCATTTACTTGTTATCTATAAAGAATTATAAAATTTTAAAATATTATATGTTGCCACTAATGAGTTTGATTTATACACAATTGTTGTAACAGGTGCTTCAGGGCTTTGGCGGTGTTGGGCACGTTGAGAATTTAAGTGAATGCAAATGTGAGACTGCACCTAATGGTTAGGAAAGTATATAGCGCGAAAGTTAACATTATAAGAGTTTAAAGCAATAAAATGGGTTGAGATAGCCCGAGACTAACTTTCGATCTTCACAATCGGTCAAGAGAATTCGGACATCTTGACGTGCACGTATGAAGAAAATGATAAACTTGACAGAAGTAAAAGAGTATGAAAGTATTGTGTCATTTTGCGATTTGTTTTTCTCTGGCTACCCTTTCAGGAACTATGCGTAGTGATACTTACTTATACATATTGTAATTAAACATATTGTACGGGGAAAAATATTAACGTTAATCAAGGATAAGATTTTCCGTAACAAGATTCGAATGAGCAGCCCCAACCTTAAAAGCACACCCGAAACTGGAATATGAAAAATTGTAAAGTATTTTATAAAAAGAAAAACTCATAAAAGGCTGAAAAATTTTAAGTTAAAGACCACCATAACATTGCACAGGATGGTCCAAGGTTATATTGGACATGTTCCCATTTTATCTGATGGTCATTCCGTTCCACCTGATCGTAAAAAATAATTGAATCACTTGAGGACCGCCGTTACGTTATACCGTCCGTAATATAGGTTTTAGAATGACGTCGTGTTTCGGATGGGTGCATATGCGGACAGTCCCTAGGTAAACTAAAACTGAAGGCTTAAACTGTTAGCGAAGCCACCTAAAAGTATGTAGGATGTAATTTTGGTAAGAGACTTTGATAAAATTCGGTGGCAGGCTCGTAGCAACAGGTTTACGACGCTCGTAACTAATGTACGATTTATATCTTTGGCTTGGACATAAAGACGGCGACGGGCTCACCGCCTGTCACGTTGTCCCAAAAATGTCTTTGGTGGAAAGTGGGTCGTAAGGACTTAATTGTCTAGACTTCTGTCTACCCCTGTATAAGAAGTGGTGTGAAGGTTATTTTTTTATATTTTTAATAGCTAAAGTAGTGATAATAGCTACGACGACGTAACGTGTTGAGTTCACACGAAGCTTATAAAACAAATGGAGAAATTACCTACGAGTATACACATTGTTGATAATAATAATAACTGATATTAATAACTGATGAAAAGGATATTTTAATATACATTCATAATTTCATCTTACAACCCTGCAGTTTTGTGCCGTTGATGGAAGGTAAACATTGCGACAGATTGTCTTGCACTCAATAGCTCTTGTAAATAACGAGAAACTAGATATTGTCCCTTTTTTATACAATACATATAATTCGAAACTATTAATCTAAGCTGAGATCAATCTGTTATTTTTATGTCTTCCCTAAATTTCCCACACTGATGTAGGCAGAGGCTTTGACAATGAAGTCCTTCGGACCCACTTTTCACCGATGCTTATTTGGGTTAACGTTACAGGTAGTGAGCCTATCGCCGTCTTAGTATCCAAGCTAACTATACAATATATTTTTATATACATATAAATGTTCATAAATATATAGAATGTAGTTTTCTGGTTATTATGTTGTGTGTTATGTATATGTTTGTAGGTGTTTGTGAATATTTTAAATGTATATTTTTTTCATTTATTTAAGATACAAAAAAGCATTATAAAAATTCGTAAAATCCTCACAAAAAAGCCTCGCAAGGCTTATCTTAGTGACGGCTGGTTGTTCACATACAGTTTTTTCAGTTTTTTTTCAACATATTTTTATTTCCAAGCATATATGAGTGTATATCAGGCGATATTTCGTTCGGATAGTAAGGCGTAGAATTTTGGACTGCGTATATATGATTATATCTAGGTAAAATACAATTTGGTCGAGATCTTTCTTCTAAATGCTCACTCTGATTACTATCTGATAACAAATGGTATTTAATTTTATCAAAAACATTTACTACTTTACAGTATTTGAAAATTTCTATTTCATCATTAATTTTTTTAGGTATTATTGTTTTTAAAATAATTGATTGCAAGTTATAAATTTCCGGTATATAAGTTTTATAAGTTCTTCCACAACGATTTTGCTCAAGATTGACCTAAGTTTTTTACAGACATAATCTTTATGGGGTCCCCTGTTGAATCTGTTGTCAATCTTGAGCTCTAGGTACATGTGTTGGTCTACCAATTCCAACTCCGGACACGAACAACTCATGGCGCACGTGAAGTTATTATTTATCTTCACGCAAAATCCCTGATGGGGTAGCCAGAGAGAACAGATCGCCAAGTGTCACGATCCTTACATACCTCTTTCGCTTCATTCAGATTCATCATTTCCTTCATACACGCAAGTCGAGGTGTCCGAGTACTCTTGACCCTCCCATCTCGGAGCAATTTATAAAAATATTAAATATATACAAACGTTTATGAATCGAGTACAAAATTTCGTATCTAAATAATATTATTCAAAGAAATAATTTTTAAGATTTGCCCCTAGCGAAATCGAACCTGCCAACCTTACCTTCGAAGGCCCGGTCACTAACAACTAAGC
This sequence comes from Sericinus montela, assembly GCA_029286605.1. Lineage (NCBI taxonomy): Eukaryota > Metazoa > Arthropoda > Insecta > Lepidoptera > Papilionidae > Sericinus > Sericinus montela. The sequence continues at coordinate 1,081,100 of JAGSMR010000064.1, read as the reverse complement.
TATCGGGTCGTAAACAAGTATCTGACCGGTCGGAATGTCATAATTAAGTTAAGTAACAAACTTTGAAGACTTAAGAAACTGAGAAACTTTATTTAATTTTACTAATGAATTCTCTTAGAGCGTGGTGTTTATTGAAATGAAACGGATTTATTATTTCAGAATTCTATTTACATTTTCAATGTATATACATATGTATATATATATATATATATATATATATATATATATATATATATATATATATATATATATATATATATATATATATATATATATATATATATATATATATATATATATACATATATATATATATATATATATATATATATATATATATATATATATATATATATATATATATATATATATATATATATATATGTATATATATATATATATATATATATATATATATATATATATATATATATATATATATATATATATATATATATATATACATATGTATATACATTGAAAATGTAAATAGAATTCTGCTATCGAATATATTCACGTGAATATGATTTTGTTGCATAATACTCACATTCCCATTACATTCACACAATAAACATTTTCTGCTCTTATAAATTATTATAAGTTGTGGTATCGCTTTACGTGGGATATAGGCGTAAGAATCTACAACCGCATTTCTTCCAAAAAAGCGACTAATGGCTGCCGATAGCGAAATAATGATCTCGAAAAAACCTAATTGAAGTAAAACAAATCCATAACAGGAAGCAGCCTGGTACAACTGACACCAATCCACCAAACACCATTCTTCTTTCCAAGCCTGGCTAAAAATATTGCGAATTCTCTTTCAGCAGAGGGCTACGTCCTGCAATGGACTTCGAAAGGCCGTAAAATATAATCTGCGTGAAACGTATTCTGTGAAATATAGTTATTAAAGTACTTTTGTTATTAAATCAAATAAAATCTTTGACAGACATGACGCCTTTGGCAGCCAATCTGTAAACCTAATTTTAAAATAAACAAAATAAGTTATTATAGCTTGTTGATATTGTTTTGTGATTTCTATGTAATAACAATAAATGGTTCGAGCAACATCGTAAACTAGTTTATTTTGATTAGAAGCTCCTCGGTTGTGTTTATTCGAGAAAATTAAATTCATAATAAGAACAATACTTGCCAAGTTGTTCGTAAGAAAATTTTGTAAACAATAATTGTGTAGTAAAATATTTTCTCTTTTTTAATTAATATACACTATCCTACCTTACCTCAGATAAGCGAAGTCAAAAGTCAAGTAAGACAATTGTAGGGAAGAAAAAAGCCTTTTCTGGACTAAACTGTAATAAAATACTGTTATAAAATTTAATAAAAATAATTACTACAGGTTACCTGATTAAGTTTCTCATAGCAAAACAATGATTTTTAGAATTCTTGTCTACTTGTTTAAGCTTCACGCTAAACAGATTTTGATTTTGTTTTTACTGTTCAACTCCTTATGATTAAACTTAAATGCATCAGCATAATTATCAAAATCTCTTTTGAGCTTTATGAGATGTCATGCAGTAGGAAATTCAAGTTAAAATCAATAATTTATTTTTTGTTAGTAGTTAGAAATCTGTGATAAAGAAAAATTAAGCGTGCTAAGGTTGTTCTAAAAGTGGTTTACTGTCCGCCTTTTTACTGATTATATATATGACGTAGAACCTGTTACCGGCTCTGTCTTCACAACCAGTAAGCATGTTATAATCATGGGAGACTTCAATACTTATTGTTAGTATAGTAAGCATTGTGTATAATAAATAAATAAAATAATAAATATCTTCATGCAATTCCCAATACATGTGTAGACAGAGGCCTATGCAATTAGTCCCTTCGACCCATTTTCCACCGAAGATATTTTCGGGACAACGTGACAAGTGGTGAGCCCGTCGCCGTCTTTATTACCAAGCCAACAAAATAAGTAGAGTGTAAGTTTTTTAAAAACCCATTGGTACGAGCCTTGGGGATCGAAGTCTGGTCTCTCGACTCGAATTCCAATCACCAAACCTAAAAGTTACCTAGCAAGGCTATCGGGGCTTTTTAACGAAAAAAAAAAACACGATAATCGACTATTATGTCACATTCTATATTTAAATGAAAAAATAAATATTTGTAACCAATAACAATCAATTGTGTGAATATTTAATATTAATGAAGAAAGTAAAAAAAATTCTTAAAATTGCCATGTGAAATAAAAATACACTCGTGGAAGTATTTACAGTATGAAAAAATATTATAGCTATTATACCTTATTGAGAGCAACGCAATCTGCAGTTCTGTTTACATTTAATCACTGCTGACGCTGTAATACCTACACAATAACCTATTTAAATTGGCCTAGAAACTGTTGGTATATTGCAGATTTTATTTTGAAAGACAAACTTTATATTGAGACCTAAATATGTATATATATATATATATATAGACATATTTAGGTCTCAATATAAAGTACATATACAGATATATAGTACATATACAGGTATATAACATTATTATGGGTGTCATAGTTAAATCAATAATTTTGAATAGTTTTTTATATTTTTCTTCATTATTTTCATTATCGGATATGTGTATTTTCATGATTGAAATTTTGATTGAAATTATATATATATATATATATATATATATACATATATATATATATATATATATATATATATATATATATATATATATATATATATATATATATATATATATATATATATATATATATATATATATATATATATATATATATATATATATATATATATATTACAATTTATACCTAAAACTAACCGTTGTTCTTAAACTTACTAAATAAGCAGTATATCCGTAACTCTCGGAGACTAGAAATTATTTCAACTCACTTGAGTTGAAATAATTTCAATAATATGGCTGCAGTAATGTAAGGTACATTACTGCAGCTGCACTAAAATTCATTTAGTAGTTTTGAGTATGTGAAAGTGTTACGAACATCCATACATCCTCAGAAACCTTCGCATTAATGATATTAGTAGGATATGCTTCGATGTACTGCATGACTATTCTTTGTTACCTTAAAAAGGTTTGTAACCGTAAAATATGATTGAAAGTAAGAATGACAAAAAAAGGTGAAATTCTTTAGCCGATTTCTTCCGAAAGGCACATCATTATGAAACTGTGGTAAATTATAAAAATAGTAACTTTTGAAAAGCGAAACTAATGTTTGAAAAATAAAGATTTTATTTGATTTAATAACAAAAGTACTTTAATAACTATATTTCACAGAATACGTTTCACGCAGATTATATTTTACGGCCTTTCGAAGTCCATTGCAGGACGTAGCCCTCTGCTGAAAGAGAATTCGCAATATTTTTAGCCAGGCTTGGAAAGAAGAATGGTGTTTGGTGGATTGGTGTCAGTTGTACCAGGCTGCTATGGATTTGTTTTACTTCAATTAGGTTTTTTCGAGATCATTATTTCGCTATCGGCAGCCATTAGTCGCTTTTTTGGAAGAAATGGGGTTGTAGATTCTTACGCCTATATCCCACGTAAAGCGATACCACAACTTATAATAATTTATAACAGCAGAAAATGTTTATTGTGTGAATGTAATGGGAATGTGAGTATTACGCAACAAAATCATATTCACGTGAATATATTCGATAGCCGAGTGGTTGGGTGGTCGGGTTTTGGAGTCAAGAGAGCCGAGTTCGAGCCCCAGGTAGCAGGTGTTTCAAAAAAATACGAACGAATTATATCGTTGGCTTAGACATAAAGACAGCGATGGGCTCACCACCTGTCACGTTGTCTCGAAAATATCTTCGGTGAAAGGTGGGGCGAAGGGACTTAATTGTCTATGCTAGACCTCTGTCTACCCCTGTATTGGGAATTGCGGGAAGATATTTATTTATTTATTTACATGAATATAATTCGTACTATATAAAGTATATAACAAATTTAAAATTTTAATATAAATAGTTATAAATCTGAGCAGCACTGACAAGTGATAATTCAAAACGTGATAGGAATTTCTGTAAGCAAAATGCAATATAGTTGAGAATTTCATGAAATAAATGAGCGGAGAGAAAAAACGTAATTTTAAGTTTATTTCGCACGAATGTATTTCGTATTCATGCTTATTTAATTGTATAGCTTAAGAAACAAAGGCCTTTAAGATCTGACAATTTCCAGCACATAAACGTATCCTACCTATTAAGTCATTATTTCATGAATTGTTTTGCCAAAATTTTGCAATCTAGTACAATATAATGATGGATAAGAAGCTGTTATTTCATTTTCATTGTTAAGTGAAGTGTATAAGAAGTGTATAAAAGGTCAAGAAGAAAATCATGGTAAACATACAATGCTAACGATGATTTTCTTCTTTTGTCCATTCATATTATAATAGCATTACAACATTATTTTTGAAGATGAAATTATATTCTTAATTGCTATTAAATTACTTAAGGTATAAGTTGAAAATAAAATTTATTGTTCCGTCCGAGTAAAATGTCAAGTTGAATATGATTATGATAAAACACAGTGAAGCACCTTCCTTGATGAGTGTTTTAAAAAACCTCATAATAACATTCAAACCATGGAAATAATCCACAAAATTATCTAATAAATATTAACCCAAGCTCGGCGTAAAGGCGTAAAGGAAGCTAGCGTGAAGAAAGATGTGCGTCTGAGCAATAATAATTATGAACATATTTTCAAGGCACTTTGCAGAAGCATTGCGGAAGCTCTCCTGCTTTATCAATCTCTAAGAATATTTGAGAGAAACCCCTTTTTCAGCACTGGACATTTACAAAATGCAACTTTACTTTTTCTGTGTAGTTACAGCGTAAGAATATGTCATCCCCTTTCTTCCCGTGGGTATCATAAAAGGCCATTAATGGAAAAACCCTAAGTGTACATGTAACCCGGCTGGGCTTCTATTCACTATCCCAAGCGTGGCGAATATGGCTAACCTTCTCTTACGGGCGACGCCTATGTTCTATAGTGGATTTTTAAAGGCCGTTGTGATTACGATGATTAGGTATTCAAGTCAGCATAGCATTCTTACCATAGTTGGTAAGAATGCTATGGATAGTATGGAACCTTACTGTAGAACAATAATTATTGTCTAATACTGCAATTAGGCAGCCCTGCGACTAGAACAGAATTATCAAAATGTCCGCGTACTATGTCAAAACAATCCAATAATATATAATAATCAATAAAATATTTATCAATGAAAATTATTTACATTAATAATAATTAGTGAATGTTCTTAGATATTTCCTAAGGAACAGTAATCTGAATGAAAGTCATATTTAACAAACATTGCTACAGTGACCGGAAGTAAACGCGAACATATCTCTTCCGTTTTCAAGATGGCGCTTTAACACATCCGCTTTCTGTAATTGCAGTAATATTAAATCACTCTGTAATTTCATTAAATTGCTGACGCTACAAAATAAAACTGTAAATGTATATGGTTCCAGAGTTTTTAACTTATAAAATGTAAAAAAGCGAATCTGTTACTTTTTTATCTAAAACAATCATCAATTTAATAAATGATAACTCTTATTCAAATATAGTGTATTTAAGCTTGACAATACATTAAAACGCCAAAGATTATGCGATAAATATAAGAGTCTACCAACAATATTAATAAAAAGTCAATTTATTTTTAATTTTGTAAGCTGTGCGTTAGAGGTGACTCAAAGTCTTGAAAATGACCACAGCTATCAAGAAATGGAATAAGGGGAACAATCTCGAAAATTCTAGAGGCCGGCAACGTGCTACAGCTCCACAGTTGCAATATATCTGATACTTGTATCGCTAATCCGGTATTTAAGCGTGCCAATCTGGTAGTAGCGTAGCGTTTACGACAAATCCTCATTATACCTGTCCTGTAGTGAATTTTTACAGATCGTTAAATAAGTGCTATGTGCCTACAAAACAATGCCAGTTAAATGTCTTCTTGAAGAAAGAGACGACTAAGAATTTTGAGAGAGTTTGAAAATAAATTATTTCAGTAAATTAATCTAATTTACCTTTCAAAGAGAACAGTGTTTGGAAGTTTTAAACTTCCTATGGTTCCTTTGTTTAACTTATAATTATAATTGAAAAAAAAAAGAATCGTTAAGTGAACATTATTAAGGTTTTCTTGAAAGTTGTATAAGAGGCAAATTCGTTATTTTGTTGTGAAAGTTCAGGATTTGACATTTACGAATCAAACAAAAAAAGCCTGGTACCGTAAACATTTAATTAGTTTAGATTGAGCTTTGGGCTACAAGATATAGATAGTTATAAGACAAGATATAGACAAGATATAATTGACAGGCGAATTAGCATACAGACGATACACACTTACCTCTCATAAAGTATAAAGCATGTTTTCCGTTAGTTGCTAGCCAAAAGTTATTTAAAACTACAACTCATAGTGTCTGTTAAATTGCTTAATGATAGTTTCTTTAAGTCACTATAGCCGAGTGGTTGGGTGTCTCGGAATTTAGAGTCGAGAGACTCGAGTTCTGTACTGTATAGGGAATTGCATGTTGGAAATTATCAGACCAAATTCAAGCGTACCATTGATGGACAACAGTTAGTAACGTTTAAGATATTTGTCACTGCGATTGCCAATCGACTTACTGAATATCTTTGGGAAAGCCTATGACTTGTAGTCAACTGTACAAGTTCTTACGCAACGTAACTACTTATATAACGCTATTGCAAACGATGTCCACTATAAACACCGAAAAGTTGCGAGATGTAATTTGATGTTGATACGGTTATAAGTTACTTTTAAGGGAAAAAACTTCAGAAGAAAGGGTCATGAAAAAGTTACTTATAAACAAAGATATATATTTAAAAGAATAAATCTGTAGAGAAATAAACCCATATCTTTAAATTAATATAAAATTAGCAATTTGCACTTTAGATGCTGCTGCCCGACATCGGTCTCCTTATTTTGGTGAAGCATTTTTTTTTCGAGGTAGTTAATTCGCCATCTATCTATGGATATTAATTTTGAAGGTTTTTCTCTTATTTTTTTTCTATATCCACATGAGCGAACGGGACAAAGGGACTGCCATATGTAGCCGTATATATAGCCGATAGCACCTCGGGTCATTACATATGCGAACATTAAACTATAATTAAGTCTTATGGTATTTTGAAATAAATGTAAAAAGCACGTAAATATCCTCAAAACGAAAATATCACCCGACAATAGCTTCGCAACTTTTACGCCTCAGCTAAAAGGCAACATAAGGGACAAAAACAAAGACCGGCCACCGACGTGTCTCTTCAGTGGCTACTACACAACGGATCTTAAGAGGTACTTTAAGACGGGCTAGTAGAATAGCGATTTTAAAATATAAAAGTTATATATTATTATTGTTAGAATTCGTTAGTTGGAATTCGTTCTTGGTTATTTACTTTTATATTTTAATAGAAAAAATGTTTTATAAATTGTTGAAATATAAATTACGCAACGTAAAGAACCTTTTTCTTAGGGTCCAGAACAGCAAATTTATGTAGATACTCGTAAATATTCATTTATACATATAAACATCAATGACTCATATTCTTAACACAAATACTTGCCCCTAGCGGGATTCGCATCTTAACCTTTAGCTTCAAAGCCGTCGAATTAACAATACTTTAAGTTTATTTAATTTTTTATAGTAAATTCAACCCTGTTTCATGTTTGTATAACATGTGTGAGAGAACTAGCCACTAATTACCAATACATATATACTGTATTCCAGAAACCAAATTATGAATCTAGAAAAAATCAAAAAAATAAAAACGAATTTACCTTTTTTTAATTAGAGTGACGAACTAGTAAACAATCCGTCTGATAACCAAACCAATAATAATAAAGGGAAATCTTAAAAAAGGTGATATAACGGATGCGGTGTCACCCCCAACGACAAACACAGAATACCTCATGACTTATACACAATGGTTGATAGAATGGTGTTTGACGGAAGAGATTGTCATAAAGATGGCGACGGGCTCACCACTTGTCACGTTGTCCAAAAAATGGCTTCAATGGAAGGTGGATCAAAAGGACTTAATTATCTAAACCACTGTCTACCCCAATATAGGGAATGACGTGAAGATATTTATTTCGTCTAGAGATACATTCCCTTTGAAACTTCTAATAGCAATTTCATCACCTATCCTATCAGGCTCATTGCTTATCGTTAATATTACAAGATTGCCGCGTAGTCACGGCGTAAGAATATACCCCTTTTTCGCATGAGTTTCAAGAGGCAATTAAGAGAAATGTTTTGAAAATATAATTGGCTACGGATAGATAGCGGGATAACCATTTCAAAAATGCTAGGCCAAATTTCAGCAGATCGAGGAAGCAGCAGCGTCTAAGGTGCCAGACATCTGGTACTGCGAAGCGATTATGGCAAACCCTCCTATAAGAGCGAGGCCAATATCCTGCAAGAGGTCAAAATCCTGCAGTGTAATGTAACACGCTGCTATAATAAGTATGGTGATGATAACGATCTCATCTATAAAGTCTTTTGATCAACAAAAAGCGGTATTTATTAAATTAAAAGAGTTTTTGTCCTTTTTTATGGCCTCAGACGTCTAGAACAAAACTGAACAATAGTTCCTCGAAATTTTCACTATGTTACATAAATTTCTTTCAGCTATTTTTTTTTTTCGTATTTTTTGTGCCTGTGTTATACATTGAAACCTTTTTACTCGTTATTTTCTAAATAACTATAATATGCGTTCATATTAATGTCTTAAAATCAGTATAATAATCACGATTTTATAAGTAGTTGGATTGTCGGAATTTCGAGTCAAGAGACCCGAGTTCGATCCCCAGGTGGCAGGCTTGTAACAATGTTTTTTTTAAAAACTTATGTAGGAATTATATCGTTAGCTTGGACATAAACACGGCGACGGGCTAACCACCTGTCACGTTGTCCCAAAAATATCTTCGGTTAGACTAGACCTATGTCTACCCCTTTTTGTTGTGTGTGAAAACAGGTGAATGCAATTGTATACTTGGGGAGCGCTTTTAGACAGGCTTGCCGCTGCCGAGAACAAGGTCAACGGTGCCCTGACTGCATTACTCGAAAAGCAAGGCTCAGTGAAAATTGCACGCCGTGCGATACATAAGAGCAGTGCTGTTACCGACTTTGCTACATGGGAGTGAAACCTAGGTATGCCAGAAGAAGCATAAAAGTAAATTGAATGCAGTGGAGATGCGATACATTTTTCGTAAAATGTACGGCGTTACCTTGGCCGACCAAAAGCAAAACGAAGAGATTTACAATATGGTAGTTTTGAAGATGACCTTATCACTAAAATAGATAAAAGCGTGCTTCGATAATTTGGGCACGTTGAGCGTTGACCGAATGGTGAAGAAAATAGCAAAGCGCAAAATAAAGCGCAAAAATTAATATTTAAAAAGTAGGCTAAAAGCTAGACTAACTTTCGAAGGCCATTTGAGCAAATTGCTCGAAGAGGGGAGGGTCAAGAGTAATCGGAAATCTAGACGTGCATCTATGAAGAAAATGATAAATCTGAAAGAAGCGAAAGAGGTATGTAATGATCGTGGTACTTGGCGATCTGTTCTCTCTGGCTACCTCGTCAGAGACTTTGCATGAGGATAAATAATAATAATAATAAACCTGTCTGTAAAGTTCACATTCAATTGTAACACATTAAATATGACAACAACCACAGGAAGAGGATGTGCTAAAGCGCCATCATGAAAACGGAAATGCTGTATTCGCGGCCACTTCCGGTCACTGTTGTAATGTTTGCCAACTATGAAAGCAATTGTCGTTATTGTTGTCTAACAACATCCTGTGGATGCACTCGCGATATGTGGACTAATATTTTTAATGCTTTTTTAAAATTATGCTGGATCCGAATAAGGCCTTAAGTATTTATTTTGTATTCTCTATCAACAATTATGTATTAACTAATCATAAATATTTATTTACAGAAAAATTATGTTAATATTTATAATACTTATTAACTAAAAAGTATTATAATAGTAGAGCCCTACTCCTCGTGGCATGGTACCAACAACGCTGGCTGCATTTCCACGTTGAATGGCTAGACTTAACCGTTGAGCGAGAAAAGTGGTTCTTTTGTCACCAGCGGCAACGATAAGTCGCGGATACAATTCCTTTAGAAACTGCATCGCGCGGGGACCCCACGGACCGATTGTCTCTACGGCAAATGGAACAAATATATAGTCTCCTTTCAAAGACTCATATTTACGCCATTTACCCGATTCAGCTGCCTCTGATGCCGCCCCGGCCCTTATCGAAGTACCCTTGATATGAGAGGCCGCTAATGTATCGACGCAGGTTGCGTCCCACACAAGAGCTTTGGGAGAGACCCAAGGGACTAAAGTCAAGCCGTCGGGTCTCTTACCATCCTCCCTAAATATTCCACAAGGCTCTATATTCAAACATAACTTGAATTTATAAGTGACAGTAACCCCTATAAATGAAGTGATCGCTCCCAATCAATATCTAGAAAAAAAAATTACGTATTTCTATAAAACATTAAAACAAAAAAGTTTGGCCAAAAATGAAGATACCTAAGGAGTTTCTTTCGCCAGATTCTTCTCCGATAGAAGAACCTCATTACAAAACTTTGGTAGATTTAAAAAATATTATCGATAAACGAATGTACATATACTTATTTCGATAGACAAATGATTTGATTTAATATGCTTACAAAATTAAAAACACTTCAGAGTTTTGATATTTATACTTTTAAAGGGGATGGAAATAAAAAAAACTGGTTAGATACAAGTAATCTGTTATTCAATGAGCGATTAAAATGGCTCAAAAATAAACAATCAAAATTGCATTGCAAAGTAAAAATACTTGTGCTATTTTATTATGAAATCAAGCACCTGATAGAAGGAATGAAATAATGTCAATGACCTCAGGCACGTTTCTGAATATCGAATCAAATCTAATAATATTGGGTTACATAATTAAGTGATTAGTAATTTACTCAATTAAATACTAATTTGATTATGTTTCAACTACCGCATAAGCGCTTAGACCATTAAACAGCTTTCAACTCCTGAAACAACTAGCTTAATGTACTAATGAACAAAGGAAAGTGAGGTAGTTAGTAAATATTTAAGAGCTTACATGAAAGTTGTTTCATGAAAATGTTAGTTTAATACAACGCTTTATATAATCTAGTGTGATTACGCGCATATATTGAAATACATTGAAATGTGATCTAAGCCTACTTAATTTTCTCGATCCATTCTGAGATTTGATAAATTTCATTTTATTAAGCCTTACTTACCTTACTTTTAACATTTGTTGATTATCATTGAATCATATTTTGGTATCTTGATTTTAAAAGATATAAAAAAGTATAAGATATTATATAGAGATATATATTCGATAACATACAGAAAAATTATTGTATGGACGTCATTTATTTTAAATTCATATAACTGCTTTTGGTTAGAAAGTCAAGTATAAGACGATGAAATAGAATTTGAACATTTAAATGGGATGTGACTTTTTTTAAGAACTTAACGTTTGAAGAAATAAGTTTCAAATTTTGTATTAAAACTTCTTATATAAAGTTATGGTATTACGATTATAAAAACTTTAAAAAAATATAATATCTTCACGCAATTCCCAATACAGGGGTAGACAGAGGTCTAGTCTAGACAATTAAGTCCCTTCGACCCACCTTCCACCGAAGATATTTTCGGGACAACGTGACAGGTGGTGAGCCCGTCGCCGTTTTTATGTCCATGCCAACGATATAATTTGTACATAGGTTTTTAGAAAAACCCATTGGTACGGCCACTTGAGGATTAAACTCGGGTATCGTGACTTATTATAAAAGCTTTACGAATATATTTTGCTACCTGTACGATGCTTGGGATTCTATTGATTTCTTATCGGCTTATATATGTCCTGACATAGGCCTCTCTCATAAGGAGGATTTACCATAATCGCCACGATCGGTTAGCTGGTTGACGATCACGATTCCTCGAATTACACACCTTCGACGGGACTGCCTGCCACCCACCGGTCTGTTTAATTTCGTTCAAGATGTTTGTCTCGCCTTTTATCAGAAACAATAGCTAATGCTAAGATCTTTTTCATTTCTTACGATACCTTTGGGAAAAAAGGAGGTTACAATTCTGACACCAACACCGCACATTAGAGACCGAAGCTCTTGAATAGATTCATTAAAAATTAGGCTTAAAAAAACTTGGAAAACCTCCACAAAATAATTTGATTATGATTTCTATTAATGAATTTCTAAGGCAGCGCAACTTGGGTCTACCAGCAGAAGCATAATAGCAAGTTAAGGTTAAGGCATAAAAGCAAGGCAAAGAGAATGTGATCTGTTTGTAAATTGTGCGAAGTTACCTTGGCCAACCGAAAACGAAACCAAGAGAATCGCGATCCAAGGATTGGGCATATTGCGATCCAAGGATTGGGCTAATGAAATGAGACCAAAAGTTGAAGAGAATGTATAGCGCAAAAATTAACTATAAAAGTGATCGAAGTAGACCAAGACAAACTTACAAAGACAATGTGACCAAATTGCTCGCTTAGGTCAAGAGTACTCATGTACCTAGAGGTTACTGAATGAAAATGTTATGACATAAGAATAGGTTTATAATAAAGATTTATATTGACAGAAGAAAAGGAGCGTGACACTTGGCGAACTGTTCTTCCTATCTAACCAATCTGAAACTGTCCGTGACGATATTTATTTATTTCTATTAATATATAAATCTCAATCGTCTTTCTGGAAAAATAAGATCACGATTGAAAATAAATAGACTGATGTTCGTGACGTTTATTTTCATTTTATGAAAATAAAAAAAAGTTTGAATTTCTATTCAATCAAAACTAAAAAGATACCTATTACTATCAGTTACTTCAATGAGTCGGTATTTTCTCCTTCAGCTTAATTAAGCTTTTTGAAAAGATTCCATTTTCCTTATCATAGCAAAAGAAACGGTCATTCCCTGTCTATTGTTATAGGTAAATAATGCACTAAATTGTTTAGAACATAATAATAGCCTTTGTTAACTCAGGAGCTCACTAATTGATCTTATTGAATTTGCTTTTTGTTGTGGACAAACAATTGATCCTTCCATTTCTATGAAAACTAAAATACCCTAGTCTAATATAACGGCAGAAATCAAGTTTTACAATAAGGGTCTATATAATGAAAGGTTAACAATATGCTATTTTAAATCCACTTCTTTATAATAAAATGTGCCCAAAGCTAGGGCACAACATATTTTAACCTTGTAAGTAAGATTAATGCTTGGAAATAAAAACTAACAGTTGATTAACATCTTTGAAATATTTAGTTTTAATTTTCATCATATATAAACGTCATTTGAAAGTGATTAAACGTACAATATTCATTTTGTGTGTATACCGCGCACTCACAGCCCTTCTGGTGTTGTCAGTGTAAATGGACGTTATTCCTTGCCATTTCCTAAAACCACTAATCGAAATTATTATTTACAAAAAAATATTTACTTCCAATTCAATGAATCGATGTTCTGTGACACTGTGGTACTTCTACAGCTGCGTTAGTCCATTGTAAAAATGCATTGTACAGCAATAATATCAGTTACTAAGCTCTGCAAGACCGAGGTCCTGTCCCGGATGAGTCTCCTTCATGAAAAGGCAGATGTTGCCGCCCGGCAACTACCGCGTTATGAGCTTCAGGATGATCTATCACGAATAACATGTCGTCACAACTTTATGTTTCACTCATAGGGCAGACAGGAAAGGGATGAAAAGGAAAGATTACAAAAATACACTTCAGTAAATATTTTTATTTTTTATTAGCAGATTCAACACATTTGTAAAATTTAAATTATTCTTAAACCATAATGTAGTCGGTAGGCAAACGAACTATGTATACAAACATTAACATCAAATATTCTCATTGGCAGTCATGTACTCAATTCCGATAAAAGATAGTCCATAACGAAATATGTGTAGGATCGTGTTGAAAGTTGTCAGACTTAAAGCAGAGAATTAAGTTAAAGAATTTTACGCAAGAATTAAAAATAATGAATAAATAATGCACTATCAGAGATACATCCACTTATGTTTTAATTTTATGCATGAAACGTAGAGTTTTTGTAAAGTTTTATGAGAGATTCAGATTCCTGCAACATACATGAAGTAAAAAATTCAGATAAATAGAATCACAAATTGCGATAAACCAGAAGATTATAATAACAATTAATTATAATATATCATACCTGAAGTCGATATACATTCTAAGTCAGAAAGTTTAAAGAGCATAAAAAACATATGTGCAGTTAACACGCAGTAAGTGAAACCATCAGAAATAAAAATAAATAGAGATTTCTCATGTATGCTCATTTGCATTCAAATTTTTGTTTGAGTTTTATTAAAAAGAGATAAATCGATGATTAGTGGAAACAAATATAAAAGTAATAGTGAATAGTCTACAGTAAACACAACGATTGCGTGTCGCACTAATCTTTTAAATTAATTAATCCATATAATTAATCTTATAACATGGATTATTGTTAGTTCAGTCAGTAAATATGATGGCAACCTAGATATGGTATAAAGTAAACAGCTGCACAAGCACGCAGAGATTAACATAAAGTAAATCACTTCTAAAACTTTAGTTTTTTTCTTTTCTAAACTATGAATTATGGACATACAATGAATTTGGATGATTACAAATATAATACAATTTGAAAGATATAAATTAATTGAAAACTATAATTGAATAAAGTCAAACGATACAAAAATCTTAAATCAAAAATAATCCTAAAAGAATATTTCCAAATATTTAAACTACCCTAATAGATTCAGTCTTAGAAAGTAACTAAAATTAATAAACCCACCTGTTCTATTCGTTGCAAGAAAGTTTATTTCTAATAAATATACACATAAAAGACATTATCTGTAAAACATTTATTGTAATTTAATGACTACTATTCAAACAGTATACTTTTATACATATTTCTGTAAAGTACAGCAATAAAATAATATGCAAATCCCAGAATGTTTAGAAAAATTTACGAAATATTTATTTAAATTTATTTAAAAAATGTTTCACATTTTAACTATACCCTTATTCTAATTTAATCTTTTAACTATATTTAAAATACAAGTCAGATTTATGTTTCTTTGCCATTCATAATTAAAGCTTCACAATTTTAGGCTTATTTTACGAATTCGTATTTAAAGCCTTAACACAAGTTTTACAATCCTGTTAAGTAATACTCTCCATAATATTTAGACATAAAAACAACACAGTTCTGTTATACATCGGGACGTTTTGATTTCTACTTAGTATTCAGAAACATTTTAATTTCATGTGGACATAAAATATTTAATCTATGTCCTGTAAACTTAGTAGGAGCTTATTTTAAAACACGAGATCAACGTTTTAGTTAATTAACACAAACTTCTTTAGTCACACGTGTCCTTACCTCGTTAATTCTTAAATAAAATCACACTATCAATATCCGTAAAACTCATAAAATATTTTCACTCATTAATTAATGTCTACAAAATATAATTTACATTTTCAAACCTAGCTATGTTCTTAATTAATTACACGTGAGTGCCGGCTGCCAAATGGGACCCATTACCTAAAAAGCAATTTAAAAATTAATTTATGTACGGTAATAACAAACATAGGCATTTTTATAAATAAAAGCAAAAACGTCCTCTTGTCGGGCTGTGAGAAAATTGTATTTCTTTGATTTTAAGATATGTTTTTATTAAATTCATTTACGATATCCTCCATATATTTTATTCGAACTACTATTCAAACTACTGTTGTACTATTCAAAATGATCAGCCTATTTATATAATACTGTAAATAGAGAAAATAATATATTCTCAATGACATATCACGATTTTAATATTTCGATAACGCACGCACACACGCGCACACACACACATCACACAGATGCATGCTTTTGTCATTGAAAAAAAAATGTCATGTTGGAAATAAAACATTTTTATTTATTATTGTATTGGAACGATTTTCTTATTAAATTTGTCATCAAGCATCGGATACACCTTATTTACACACCCCTTTCTGAAGTTATTCTTATGTATATTTTTCTAGTTAAGGTACGTGGTTTTTTTTGTCTAAGAAAAATTGCTGAAATTAGCACTTTCGATAGAGATGCCTGTTAAAATCGAATTGGTAAGAACACTTGAGTTTCAGGGCTGCGGAGCCCCCTAGTTATATATTATATGTGTGGCGCGGACACCGGTTTTCGGCAGTCAAGGTGTTTGAAATCCTGGGCTCGATTCTCAGACAGGTCAATATGGAAAACCAATTTTTCTATATTATCTCGGTTCTGGGCGTATGTTGTACCTTCGTTGTTTTTGATGCCACAAAAAATATTAAGCTACTTAATTTGGGATCAGAGAAATGCATGTGGCATTGTCGCTACCTATGTATATATTTTATATTTATAATTCAATCTGTTATCTGTTTCAAACATAAATAAATAAATTAGATTCAGGTAAGATTAAATTGCGGAAATAACAATTAGACATAGTCTGGATTTTAACAAAATTAATAATAAGCTAATTATTAAAAAAAATCTTCACGCCATTCCCAACACAGGGCAAGACAGAAGTCTAGTCTAGACAATTAAGTCCCTTCGACCCACCTTCCACCGAAGACATTTTTCGGGACAACGCGACAGATTGTGAGCCCGTCACACCAAGCCAACGACCTAAATTTTAGATAAGTTTTAAAAAAAACCATTGGTACGAGCCGGCCACCAGGGGATCAAACTCGGGTCTCTTGACTCGAATTCCGATCACCCAACCACTCGGCTACCGTGACTTATTAATTAAGCTAATTATTAAATTAATTAATTTAGTAATAAACCGAATTATTAAATGAATTTAATCAATTATTATATTCGTTTAATAATGGGTTTTATTAAAAAAGAATTGATTAAACAATTAACTCAGGATGATACAATACTTAACAAAATAATAAAAGGGGTCGAGGTGGGCCGAGACTAACTTTCAAAGACAATGTCAATTCCTCAAAAAGAAAGAGTCAAAATTACAGGCGATCTATTCTCCCTAGCTATCCCGTTAGGGAATATGCGTGAAGGTTTAATAAAAAAATTCTGTAACTTTTAATCTTCCTGTGAAAAATCCAGTTTCCGTATTATCCAATGAAATTAGAAGTTTTTTCGAATGATTACTACGCATACGAGTGTTTTCATATACTTTACATCGTGACTTTCCAATAGAGAACGGCAAACTTCTATCGTGGTAAAGTAGGACATGAAATTGAATACCGTATTTTCCCGGTGAAACGCAGTTCTTATCTACCTTATTACCTACAGCAGCAGTTCTTACCTACATTATTTTAATAGCCTGTAAAAGCCCAATCGAGGGTATAAGACTGAGTTACAATGTAGCGTATCTAGTCTAACCAGTGTTTCATAAAATATAATCAATATTTGAAATATCTATATTATCGATTGACGCAATTAGTGATAGGGAATAATTTTGCAGAGGGTCGTAAATTATTTCTTAATCTAGATAATGTGTCTACTGTAATCATTTTTAAGTGACTCATTATTTTGTGACTTTAAAATAACAAATAATTAGCTCGCTGGTTATAAGCTTGGACCGATTAAACTAATTCAACATAAGTATAGTTTATATGATAATATTATTTTTATACCTTTGGTAGTTATTTGGCATGATTGAAGATTTCCTTGGCTGGACGGTGGGAGGATATACAGAGCTCCGGTTGATTGTGGCGATGCTTTAGGAACCTGCACGAAAAATTAAACTTATTATTTAACTTATATTTAATGACATTTATCCTAAGGTGTATATGTGCACACATATATATGTACATACACCTTTATTTACACCATTCCATTTTTCCAATATACACCACACACACACACACGAACACGCGCACGCACTCGCACAAGCACCCGCATACGCATACGCATGCACAAACACACGCACACAGACCTTTCATTATTTCTTTCTTAACTAACTTGATCTAGAATTAATGATTCTTCTTCAAAAGACTTATTCATTTATTTTTTATTTGATCTTTTAATGTGAATGAACTGTTTATTCGTAACAATAGTTTTCATGTGTGATTTTACGATAACCGATGCCTATAGTACAGATTTTTATCTAATTTAGATATTAGCTGTGTACTGATCATTTTACCAGCCTTTATACGTCTTTACTTTAATTTGTAACCAGGTTTAAATGTGAATTAATTTAAATATTCCATAGATCTAGGGAGACAGCCCTTCAAACTGCCCATTGGCGACATAAACAAGTAAGTTCTTAAGCAAATAAGATGTCTTTAAAGGTCGACGAATGTGATAAGGTAATTATAATCATATATGAACATACATTTAAAATATATTAAGATATCCTACTATTATATATTCCCTTCTTCTTGTGAATGTCGTAAGAGGCGACTAAGAGAAAAGCCTTGACAATGTCAATGGCTACAGACAAATGGCGAGATAATCTCATCTCGAAAAACAATCACCTCAAAAAACTTAAGTAGGTGACGGGCAGCAGCGTAAAAGATGTCTGGTATTGCGATGAAGGTAAAAGATGTCTGGTATTGCGATCGCCAATCCACTTGCCGATTAGAATGGCGATTACGGCAAACCCTCGAACGGGAGAGGCACATATTCAACAATGGACTGTTACAGACCGTTATGTATGAATGTATATTATTATCATAAGAATAATACCACCCCTGTCTTCCCGTAGGTGTCGTAAAAGGCCAAAGAATAAATGTTTCGAAAAATTCCATACAAAAAATTGAGCAGACCGGTGAGAGGCGTTTAAGATGCATGTTTGGTTCTGTGATCGCCAATTCGCTAGCCAAGTGTGTTTATTGGAAATTATCGTAAGAGTAAAAGTCACGATAGCTGAGTGGTTGGGTGGTCGGAATTTAGAGTCAAGAGACCCCAGATGGCTGGCTCGTACCAATGGGTTTTTTCAAAAACTTAGGAACGAATTTATCGTTGGATTGGAAATTGAGAATGCGACGGGCTCACCACCGGTCACGTAGTCCCAAAGATATCTTCGGTGGAAAGTGGGTCGAAGTGACTTAATTGACTAGACGAGACATCTGTCTACCCCTGTATTGGAAATTGCGTGAAGATATATTATTTTTTATAGTAAGAGAATGGCCTATGCTCTTCCTGCAGAAGACTTCTAAAAGATGTTTAGTAAGTGTATTAAAATAAAAAGGTCATAGGAATATATAAAATTGATTTTATAAAGCAAAAGAAACATATGCTATTTCATATATCATATACATACTAATGTATTCGTGCACAAAAATAACGATGTAACTTGATACCAAAGTAATACCAATATAATTAATAAATTGCCTTTGAGAACGTTTGTCTTTTCAACTCAGCGGTAAAAAACATATTCAAAAACACCGGAAAATTATAAGAATAAAATCCTGAAGAAAAAGAATGTTAGATATAATAATGACTCTTATTTGCTTTTGATGTAAGATTTTCTATACGTATTCGATTTTTTTTAATTAAACAAAAGTCGTCAATAGATGTAAACAGAAAAGATAAAGCTCACATCAAATGCAAAAGCATTCATTTTTGTTTATCTAGAACTGACATGTTTTGAAGTTTATTGTTGCTCTCTTTATTGTCATGGTTGTACCGGAAATCACTTTTTATTGCTATTGTATTGAATTCACAATTTGATAGAGAATAAAATAACACAATCTTATAGAAAGTAAAGCACAAAAGAATGGAGAACCTCCTCCTTTTTTGAAGTATGTAAAAATATGCCACATTCATTAGAAAAGAGCACGGTTACTATACCATTTCATGCTAAAATGTAAGTGGTGCGGAAAATATAAATAATAATAAATGTCTTATTATTAAACAATTTTACATGTGTTATATTTACTTGAGGTTGTGCACCACTGTTAGTCGATGACGACGACGCTAAGGGACTTGTCACCGGTCTCGATGATGAAGACGATGATGGTGAGATGACACCCGGTGCTATTGAAAACGGCACAAATTTTAATCATTTCTGATTGTGCAATTTTATTGATTCTTAAAGCATATAAGTTATGCTTAACTTTTTGAAATTAACATTTTAAGTGTAAATTCATAACTTAAACTTTCATGGCATAGTAAATTCCAAGAAATGACAACTCCGCAACTATGGTTTATTTTAATTAAAACTTACCCGACGGTTGGTGATTAGTACTTCTTAGTGTATAATACGGCGGTGGTGCAGGTTTTGCTGTTGGGCCAGTATTGGCGTGTTGAACATAAGCTGTTAAAACAATAGTTTAATTTTGTATTAAATTATAGAAGAGAAAATTATTACAAAAAATGCGTTATTACTAAAGCTATTTTTAAAAAAAGGTTATGACAATGTGTGTAAAAATTAAATTAAAACCACCCTTACAGCAATAATAAACTTTATGAATGTAACGGAAAACATTATTTTTATTGAATTTAGGAGCGAAATAATATTTTGATTTGAAGGTATTTCTGTCTTGTGAATCTTCGGAGACAATGAAATAAATAATTTGTAGACCCAATACATTACAATATTATTACATAACTAAAAAGCTAATAAAATGATTGAAGCGTTATAAATAAAATAATAAATAATTTAATTTAATATTAAAACTAAAAAATATTACATATTTCCCTAAACTTACGTAAAGGTCCACTTGCTCTTAAATAAGGATTCCCGTAAGTTGCCGCGTATCTTACATCAACGCCTCCACTAAGAATCACTCCGGGATTGCCCATGGGTATAACTGGTAAAAAAGTTCGCAATTTCATATTTTTCAATATTATTTTTTTTTTCGTTAAAGGAGTGAGGTTATACATTTACAACAATTATTATCATCAATACACCCAGCCACAAGACACCTGTAATCGTTACTAGTATTATAAATATGTAAGTGAATTTGTTTGTCTGTTACACTGTGACGCCTCGGCCTCTCAGCAAATATTAATTAATTTTAGTATAGGGTTAGAAGACGGTTATGGGATACTTTTGTCTTACGATGAAATTAAAAATATCTACTTTACCGGGAGAGAAGCCGCGGACAAGATCTAGTAAGCAAATATAACATGTAGAGTAACAGTAAGCAATTAAACTAAGTACGTCTACTTTTAACTGTAACTTAATATTAAAACTAAAAATATTACATATTTCCCTAAACTTACGTAAAGGTCCACTTGCTCTTAAATAAGGATTCCCGTAAGTTGCCGCGTATCTTACATCAACGCCTCCACTAAGAATCACTCCGGGATTGACCTTGGGTCTGAAAAAAAAATATCCTTTTAGTTTCATTTGCGATGTGATTAATAGTTGAGTGGGAAATCAATGAGTCGGGTTAAAAATGAATGAGTTAATAAGAAAATTACTTTGTTGGATTGAGTATGAATGATTTTAATTGTGGATCAATGCGTGGAGTTGGAAAACGTTGTTTGACGCAAAATAAGCTCTAAAAATATAGTCTTGAAGTTACATAAACAAGCCCTTCTATCAGCTTACCTAATCTTATGACTAAAATAGATATGGCGTGCTTCGATGGTTTGAGCACGTTGAAAAAATATGTCAAGAGAATATAGCGTGAAAGTAAACGACAAAAGGCAAGCCGAGAAAAATTTTGAAGACCATGTAAGCGAATTGCTCGACGGGTCAATAGCATTCGAATACCAGACTTGAAGAAGAATCAGAATAAAGAAAATGATGAAATTGAAAAAACTTCGCTCTCTGCTATCCTTTCAGGGACGATGCGTAAACGTGTCAAAAGAATATTGTTCAAAAACACACAAAATGTTATTATTAGCTTACATTATATGATTTCTGTATCAATATGTTATCTTACATTGTATGAATAGCTTTTATATCAAAAATTCACCCTTGTATAGAGATGATTGCGTGAGAAAAGTTTTGAGAATTCGTATTTATAAATTTCGGTTTATAAAATTCAAAGGAATATCGTATTATTAAACAGGTCACATGAAAGTCGTATAAGTAATCTCACACTGCGAAAATATATCACAATATATGATATTAGGAGTTATTGTCCTACGTTTAACCTTACGACAGTGAACAAAGTAATTCAAAATAGAAAAAGGCGAACGTAGGATTAGTTAGGATAATACATATAACATAACGTATTTTCAATATTTGTGTACATATATACATAATTTTTCGTAGAGGAATACACATATCTTCACGCAAATCCCAATAGTAGGGTAGACAGAAATCTAGACAATTAAGTCCTTTCGTCCCACCTTCCACCGAAGACATGTTTTGAAACAACGTGATATGTCGTGAGTCAGTCACCGTCTTTGTGTCTAAGCCAACGATATAATTCGTACATAAGTTTTTTGTTGGCCCACTGGTAGGAGTCTACCGAGGATCGAACTCAGATTTCTCGACTCGAATTCCGATTACTCAACCACTTAGCTATCATGACTAATTGACTGATGACGGCCCGTAAGAGAATATATGCCATAATGGCCACGTTTGGCAAGCCTTGTAAATGGCAATGTCTACCAAACATCTGTCGGAAGACATTGCTACTTACAAGGCTATCTCACAACACACGGCAAGAATGGAAAACTGAACATGTATATGAATTATTTATTTCAAATCCATTATTATCCTCCGAATTCTAAACTAAATTATCTTTAGAAAACATTTACCACAGGGAAGACAAAGAAATTTGAAATGAGAAGGATGAAAAGAAAATATTCCAGACAGATAAACTTACTACAGATCAACGCATCCATCTGAACAATATTATGAAAGTAAAATAAAACCGTGGGAGTATACCGACATTATCGTTAGCACAATGTTCCTAGTTACGTCAGTGAGACTTGAGTAATTATCTAGAAACTGTAAAACGATTCAGTTTTATTCCCTTTTGTCTCACGGGATTCTGCATCAAATTACATTTTGTCGTGTAAAATCGTCGAGTATTGTGTTTCTTGTCACGTACAATAACTTATAAGGTTTTTAGATCTCAGTACTGGAGACTTATGTTTATTCTGATATATTTACTATACGCATTTTTGTATATCTATTGTATATAATATGAAGTCACAAAACATTGACACATGAATTAGAAATATTTTCATCCTATTCAGCCCCTGTGTCTTGACAAGTTGATGGTGATACGACACAAAGAAAAATATTTATAAATTTCGGTTTATAAAATTCAAAGGAATATCGTATTATTAAACAGGTCACATGAAAGTCGTATAAGTAATCTCACACTGCGAAAATATATCACAATATATGATATTAGGAGTTATTGTCCTACGTTTAACCTTACGACAGTGAACAAAGTAATTCAAAATAGAAAAAGGCGAACGTAGGATTAGTTAGGATAATACATATAACATAACGTATTTTCAATATTTGTGTACATATATACATAATTTTTCGTAGAGGAATACACATATCTTCACGCAAATCCCAATAGTAGGGTAGACAGAAATCTAGACAATTAAGTCCTTTCGTCCCACCTTCCACCGAAGACATGTTTTGAAACAACGTGATATGTCGTGAGTCAGTCACCGTCTTTGTGTCTAAGCCAACGATATAATTCGTACATAAGTTTTTGTTGGCCCACTGGTAGGAGTCTACCGAGGGTCGAACTCAGATTTCTCGACTCGAATTCCGATTACTCAACCACTTAGCTATCATGACTAATTGACTGATGACGGCCCGTAAGAGAATATATGCCATAATGGCCACGTTTGGCAAGCCTTGTAAATGGCAATGTCTACCAAACATCTGTCGGAAGACATTGCTACTTACAAGGCTATCTCACAACACACGGCAAGAATGGAAAACTGAACATGTATATGAATTATTTATTTCAAATCCATTATTATCCTCCGAATTCTAAACTAAATTATCTTTAGAAAACATTTACCACAGGGAAGACAAAGAAATTTGAAATGAGAAGGATGAAAAGAAAATATTCCAGACAGATAAACTTACTACAGAGCAACGCATCCATCTGAACAATATTATGAAAGTAAAATAAAACCGTGGGAGTATACCGACATTATCGTTAGCACAATGTTCCTAGTTACGTCAGTGAGACTTGAGTAATTATCTAGAAACTGTAAAACGATTCAGTTTTATTCCCTTTTGTCTCACGGGATTCTGCATCAAATTACATTTTGTCGTGTAAAATCGTCGAGTATTGTGTTTCTTGTCACGTACAATAACTTATAAGGTTTTTAGATCTCAGTACTGGAGACTTATGTTTATTCTGATATATTTACTATACGCATTTTTGTATATCTATTGTATATAATATGAAGTCACAAAACATTGACACATGAATTAGAAATATTTTCATCCTATTCAGCCCCTGTGTCTTGACAAGTTGATGGTGATACGACACAAAGAAATATATATACATTGATAAATATTCTGGAATATATTTTAACACCCATTACACGAGATGAAACACTCTAATTTATCACAGAATATTTTTATATGTTTGCGCCTAGCGGGATTCCAACCGGCAACCCTACGAAGTTAGGGTCACTCTCAACTAGAATTTCGGGTGATCGCTATTTATGACTATAGAGCAATATCACTGTTTAACTTTGCTAAAAGTCTTTTAATGACTCTCAATCGGCGCAATATATTCTTCACAACGATGTTGCTAGATTGAACTGAAAATTAATGTCCATTTCCAGGTATTGTTGTCCGCAGTAAAAAAAAAACAAATGAAACTAATTGCTATTATACTGACATGTGCTTTAATTGAAGTGTACCAATTGTATACAGGATTCATTAAACTGAACATTCTTACATATGACATTTGATGAATGTAATTTAGTAGAGTAAAATCTGTAGGCAATTATGCAAATAACTTCAATGATAATTTTATCTTATTACGAATAGGTAAACAGACAGAAAATTCAGAATAGATTTTCCTTATCCAATGTCTGGAGTCACGACCATCCGATAATTATTTTTTATATAACAAAAAAGTGCAACAATTTAAACATACCTTTACATGTAAATTGCCAAGTGGTTGGTTAAAATCATCACTGTATCTCTGGTACTGCTTCATTAGTTCATTGTCATAACCAGTATCTGGTAACGGCACTGGACCAGCGAGTGGCAACCCTCGATTTGTTGTTAAATGAAGGGTAGAGTGCAGCTCGGATTCCGAACCGTTATTCGAGTTATCCTGGAAAAATATGATTTAAAATAACTTTGTTATTAATTTACAATACAGTTTAATCACGAATGGGTAATATATTACAAAGAAGATTGTTTTTTTTATGTGAATCAAGAGGGACACGAGGTCTCAGTCAGATAGAGGCCTCATATAGATAGCCCTATATACTCGTAGAAGCCTCATATTAGTAACGCTCACTGTACTCTTCAATACGAAATTATATAGTTGTTAGACTGCCACAGGTTAAGTTAGGTACTGACCCAATCGACTTCTTGGCAGAGAAGAGAATTTTAAAAATTAAACAATACAGAATTAAAAAGTCACGATAGCCGAGTGGTTGGGTGGTCGGAATTACGAGTCGAGAGGCCCAAGTTCGATCCCCAGGTGGCAGGCTCGTACCATGGGTTTTTGAAAAACTTATGTACGGATCATATCGTTGGCTTGGACATAAAGATGGCGACGGGCTCACCACCTGTCACGTTGTCCTGAAAATATCTTTGGTGAAATGTGGGTCAAAGGGACTTAATTGTCTAGACTAGACCTCTGTCTACTGCACTTTTACTGTACTATTGGGAATTGCGTGAAGATATTTACTTTATTTTATTTTATAAACAATACAGAATTACAACAAAAATAATTTAATTTCAAATTATGATAACTTTGCTAAATTCTGTATTGACGGACAGATGTGATGAAATTAATACGAGAAAAGGTAAGACGAAATTGACAGTTAGGGTGACATGGACAGGTGAGATGAGGCAGAATTTTGAAAATTACTTTAATTAAGCTCCAACTTACTATATCACAGCTCCCTTCAACTTGACGTAGCTCCATCTTTAAATCGCTTATATTAGAACTGCGATCGCTGTCCTTAAATTGGTCCACACAGGTCTTACCGAGATCAGTTATGTCAGGTTTTTTTACATCATTCTTATTAGACTTACGATTACATAGCATAATTATAAGCATAATTATTAATATGAGAATAGCTGCTGTAGCCGAACCACAAACAATGATGAGAAGGTTGAAGGATTCTGCAAATAGGAGACGAGAATGAGATTTTAAGTTTAGTATTGATGAAATTAAATTATTGATTTTCATAAGATCCATCCTTGTGGTTTGTCATCAAATTACAAAATTAAAATCTAAATTTCAGGATTTTTTTATAATAAACACAGTGCTATCTAATTTAGTTAAAATGTAAATATTTTATTGATTTTTGATGTTTCATAATAACCTGTAAAAGTCACAAAGTGTATAAGACATAGGCGTCAGATTTTGTCGTATTCGTGACGCTTTTGACAAACGCACCAGACACTTTAGTCGGCCTTAGTCGGTGCTAACTGTCACCGGTCTTCTAAGCTTTGGATTAGTATATTTCGAGATAGTGATTTCGCCCATCCGTCAGTAGACAATTGCATTTTCAAGGCATTTTTCCCTTAATTGCCTCTTACGACACCAACGGGAAGAAAGGGGGTGACATATTCTTACGCCGTAACCACACAGCAAAAGTAAAGTTGCAACTTGTAAATGACCTTAGCTGAGAAAACGGTTTCTCTCAAATATATTCTTATATTGTAAGTATGCGGCAAATGTTGTCATTATTTGAATTTCCATATTCATAAGAGATTTATAGTGAACTCAGCAATAAAGTAGTCATTAACAGAAGTCTTGGTGAAAAAGATACTATTTTCTACGTAGCAGAGCTAAGTGGAAGCTTCTGCTGCTACATGAAACGGCCAGGATTCGGGAATCTGGACAGGACGGAGTGAAGTGGAGGCATCTTGTACCTCTACGTTTCGTCCGGCGACAGAGGTAACCAGCGGACTACACACCTATCCCCTTTCCTTCGCTTCGACCTCCCTTTTCCTAATTCCTTCCTAAAATTTATGCATCGTAAACCCTCTTTTGAGGTTTTGCAAATATAAATCGTCACCACCAGGTGAACCAAGATCCCATTTGGCCATTTCTCCCATAAAAACTCACAAATTTAACAAAATTTTACTAATATTCTAGAACTTACTATCAGGAACTAAATCTATTTCGATACTATCAGATCCATATGAGTTAGAAACACTGCAATTGTATGTGCCAAAATGTTTCGATTGGCTTTCACGTATTATCAATGAAGATTTTGTCATGCGATCCGCCAATGTCTCTTCCAAGAATGCGTATTCCTGTAGAAAAGAAAAAATAATACAAATTCACAAAATTGTAAAATATATGTTAGTGTTTTAAAGCTCAAATCTAATCAAGTAAGCAGTATATTTTAAACTATAATAGACAGACAGACCAAGTAGACGCCTTTTTTAACAAGGCAAATTCAGTGAAACAGTCGAGTTTGGGAGCTATTACTTATTGGAACAAGGAACAGATTACTTATTGGCCCGATCGAGGCCAATACAAGGCACACGTTTCTTTTTACATGTGCCATATAACTAGCAATATTATTAGTAAGGAAAAAAGGGCAAAATAGCAATTATTTTTCACCAGAAATTAAGTTCAAAATGTTCTTTATAAACTTACATTATTGTAAAATGAATTGATTTCATTCCCACCAAAATACCATGTAACAAAATCGGGTTTCGGTACTGAGAATGATATACATTCAATCCTGACGCTGTCACCTTCGACCCCATATTGAGTTTTGTTTGAAACAATTTTCGGTGGTCCTAAAAACAGTAATAATGAAAAAAAAAATATTTTATTAATTTTATTCAATGGAAATCCGTTAGAATTATGAACATTTCTTAGCCATAACACAAGATTTTACACGGATTGACACTCAAATCCATGAACTTTGCTAAGTTTTATTGTTTAACTTAAGTGAATTATTAAAAAAATATACTTTATTATAATTTATATGAAGTTATTCAAATGGATTTACGATTTTTTTTAAATTTTAATAACAAATAAAGTACTTTTTTATCTTCAAGCTGTTTCCTACCACCTTAGTCTTTTCGACCCACTTTTCACCGAAGCTTATTTCAGACAACGTGACAGGTGGTCCCAGCCCTGCCCATCGCCATCGTGAC
Organism: Sericinus montela; assembly: GCA_029286605.1. Lineage (NCBI taxonomy): Eukaryota > Metazoa > Arthropoda > Insecta > Lepidoptera > Papilionidae > Sericinus > Sericinus montela. The sequence goes on along the minus strand of JAGSMR010000064.1, from coordinate 1,052,814 downwards.
GTTTGTAACACTTCAATATTCCAGATACAAGTAAAAAATGATAAGCTTCTTCATAATTTTAAAGATGTTATATTTGTTGTAAAACACATAGAGTCACAGACGCTGCAACTAATCACCGGTCTGCTGAACTTTGGTCTGGTGTTTTTCGTCAGGGTAATCCTGCCTGATGGTCAATAGCCGGTACTTTAAAGGGTTTTCCTTTACATTTTCCTTTCTTACAAGATTCAGAGTAAATAATCTGGTGTAACTATTTCTATTTCTGTAGAAAATTAAGAAAACGATGTCGTTCCACATTGAGACTTTATATTTTGAATTTTAAACTTTCGTTTATAAAAAAAACTCTGAAATTACGACGAGTAAAATAAAAATAAACGGAAATACTAATAAATTAGTGGAAAGCACAACTGAAGATCTCGGCAATCAACGGACATTTTCATTACACTCGAATTTTAAAACGAAGTAGGCTTATTTATTTAGCTGTTATGATTTTATTTTTGAGGGCTCAATGTATAATGTGGCCTCTTTTACTTTATACAAATGCGTTAAAAACATAATAACTTGCTTTATTTGGCTAAAAATCGTGACCTATCGAAACATAAAGCTTTAAACTTACGCAGCAGTTAGCCACCAGTACCATTTGTGGTTGTAAAGTTTTAATGTAAGGTATCGGCCCGGGCATCGAACCTGGGTTACTTGCGTATAAAGCAAACGCCCTGACCACTACACAACTACTACGACTTTACATATCCTAGATGTATGAGCACTGAGGAGTATGATTTGTGTGAAACAATTTATAGAGCGAGAAGTGATTTTGTTAAAGAACTTTATGAAACAAAAGAAGATGATGTAATTAAAAATGAGGAAAGGTATGTTAAATTAATGAAAAGAGATATATGTGGCGAGGGTGAAAGGAACTGTTGGAATGGGTCAAAGGAAGATAAAGATTGATCAAAACATACAACAAATTCTACGTGAACGTTGAGTCACTTTTTAGATACGTTGTTATACTACTTAATAATTTGTTGAACGCTACATATTATATACTAAATATTTTAAACACATAAATAAAATAATCAAATCAAGTTCAATATCAACTTTTATACATCTATTTAAAATTAAATAAAAATAAAATCCTTACCTTTCATAAATACCATTGCAGGTGCTTCAATATCCTCATAGCCTTCTACACTAGCTCTACACCAATATTGACCAGCGGACTGTCTCGATACCGTCACAGTCAAATTTTCAGATTTTCCGACCCGCTGTCAAACATTTTATGAGACAAATTGGAAAAAATCATGGAAATAAAGTTTTAAATATTTAGCGACTTAAATAAATTTTAATTAAATAATAATAATAAATACTAGTTGATGTTACAAAAGTCACAGATGTTAACGGACTTCATTTAAATATAGATCCAAACATTTTTACGCTACTGCATCGATTTTGATTTCATTGTTCCTTAAGATAAAGTAAATGATAGCCAATTAAAAAGAAATAGGATACATGCAATTTTATTGATTTTTAAAGCATATTTATGCTGACCTTTTATCTAATCTTTTATTTAATAAATATGATACAATCTGAATAATAGTTTCTAAGAATTGCGTGGACCAGCATACACACAAATATACGTCATTTTTATACTGTTTCTCATATTTGTTTGGTAGCCTTAATCCATCAAGTCTTACCATTATCCGTAAATATTTCAAGTACTTTAAAATAAGATACATATGTGCTAAATTGATAAACTTAGTCTTTTTTGAAGTCATTTAAAAATGTTCATAAATTTTTTAATTCAGAAAACTATAAATTGACAATTACATTAATTTTTAGATGTTGTTTATAATTACTATTTACTGTTACTTACAATCACTCGGTCATTTTCATATCGCAGCCACGTAATTTTAGGTGGAGGGTGGCCATCAACAATACAATTCATGGTTCCTATTGATCCCGGATCCCCTTCAACAATCTGTGGTTTAACTTTGAATTTCGGTCCATCTGTAAAAGGAATAAAAACATTTTGAGATGAACTTAAGGAATCGTTTTTATGGCGTAAATTAATCGAAGCTAAATAGAAGCAGAATTTATTAGATACTTACATGCAACTTCCAAGGTTTTAGAATCAGCACTCTTTCCAACAACATTGTGCACCTCGCATTTCACAGTAGCCTCGTTATATTTGCGCGATACATTTGATATCACCTGCAACAAACTCTTTATGACGCAAGCACGACTCGGCATAAACGTAAAAATATCAGAGTAACGACGTCATACGTTTTCTGTGTATTGGCGAGTGGGAGCTTATTGACAATATTGTAACAAATGTAGTGTTTTCTTGTTCGAGTTTCGTATGTTTCATAAGTTTTATAAAAGTATCATATATTTGAATATGTTTCGAGTGGTGGCGATCGGCAGCCCTTTAGAGACGATAGGTTTCTGTGCGCTGATATATTGCACCTTAGACGCCGCTGCCAGTCACCAGTCTACTTAATTTTAGTCTGCTATTTTTGAAGTTAGTAATTCCAACATCGTAATTCCAACAGCCCTTGTTTTTGACAAGGCACTTTGCGTCTTACACACCCTCAGCAAGCGAGAAATGGTAAATTTATATGCTAACACCATATAATAAATAGGTCAAAGCTTTTTAATTAACACAACTTATTACTCAAAAGATGAAAGGACCAAAATTTATCTGTCCCGCCGACCACCCTAGTATTGGGAATGCATGAAGGTTAAAAAATTCACGTATAATTTATTTAACCGGTGTACGTATCTCTTGAATGTATCGTGGTTAATGCAAAATGCATATTGCAGGTGCTTGGTGTGCCAAGACGAAATTCGAAAATTCCCTCCTGTGGGAATTTTTGAAAAGGTCCGCAACGACGACGACATGCAAATGTGGCTTGTAAAATTAAAACGGTGGAGTAAAGTTAGCTGCTATATTTTATAAAACTCCAAAGAGATTAATAAAGAATGGCAAGTTTTAATACAAAAGGTCTTGTGCGCGATACACCTGCGCGCATGAACTCGTTCGGGTATCCATTTAGCATTTGGTTGATAAAGTTTTAACGAGCAGAGAAGATGAATATTTTTCTCTCGTTATGTTAGACTCTAATTGTGGAACTAAACGTTCTTTAACCATTGAATATTTCAATAGCAAATTTAGATATTTACAAATTATTCAATATAAATAAATGTAAAAATTATGTTTTTTTAAAATTATATCACCGTTTATTATAAAATATTGCTGATTGGATGTGTCCTATTGCAGAGCCTACGATAATTTTCATTTTAAAGGGATTTAAAAGGGTCCTAGCAGAGTCTTTGTTGTTTGTCGGCACATTTCGATTTTTTTGACATTATTGGTATGTAATAAAATATAATACCTTCATCATGAAAATACTTACAATTTCATTGCTAACGTTTCCAATTATCTGATCATTGTTCACGAACCATTTGTATGTGAGGTTACTAGGATTTGCTGTTGCTTGACAGCCTATAAAATAAAGGTACCTTAGAAACTTCTCAAACAATTATTAAAATTATTATTTAAATAAGTGTTAGAGAAGCAATGGACGTTTTTCAAAAGAATAAATCCACCACCTTGCCTCCCATAAATGTTGGAAGGGACAAAAAGAAATTAAAGAAATTATTTGCCCTTTTATATCCCCCAATTCATTCTCCTTTCCCAATGTTCACTTTTTTCACATATCTGCGTCTAATGACCTACCATCAGATGTAAAATTTTATTTACATATAAAATTGTGTCATAAATTTGATTTACATATAAAATTAAATATAAATTTGATTTACATATAAAATTGTGTCATACACAAGATGTGACAACGTGCACAATACGACGAGTAATATAATGTCCCATGACCAATATCTCTAATAGGGGCCTATAACCAGCAGTGGAGTATGAAAAGCTGATGTGATAATGATTATTATGACGATGAATTTTTATTATTTATTAATCATTGTACTATAGGTTAATCGATATAAAACTTACCTAAAATTAAAGTTTCCCCTTCCTGTATCCGATTATTTTTTCCTCCAGATTTAATAAAAATTCGTACCCTTGGTGCATATTGTACCTATAACAAAATTAGAGTATATTATTATTTTTTAAACAAGCTTATTAAAAATTAAAAAAGAGTTGATATTATGAGATAAAAAGAGTAATTGTGGAGGTTTTTAAGTTTAAATATACCTTTATTCGCCATTTATAATATTTATCTCTCTTTTTTTATATGTTTCATGCAATTTCCCATATTACTGGAGTAAGCAGAGGTCTAGACAATGAAGTCTTTTCTATCCTCTTTTCACCGACGCTTATTTGGGATAACGTGACAGGCAAGCGAGGAGAAGGCAAGCCAAGCGCCGCCTCAATGTCCGATCTAACGGTACAATATCCTAACATACATATGTATTTACATACATAAAAACTGATAAATGCATAAAAATGTTTGTCCCTAGCGGGATTTGAACCCGCAACCATTCGAAGACAGGGTTACTATCAATTCAGCTATCAAGTCGTCCAAATTCGTGAAAAAAAAAAAAAAAAAAAAATATATATATATATATATATATATATATATATATATATATATATATATATATATATATATATATATATATATATATATATATATATATATATATATATATATATATATATATATATATATATATATATATATATATATATATATATATATATATATATATATATATATATATATATATATATATATGTATATATATATATATATATATATATATATATATATATATATATATATATATATATATATATATATATATATATATATATATACATATATATATATATATATATATATATATATATATATATATATATATATATATATATATATCGGAAGTCACGATAGCCGAGTTGTTGGGTGGTCGGAATTTCGAGTCGAGAGACCCGAGTTCGATCCCCAGGTGGCAGTACCAATGAGTTTTCAAAACTTATGTACGAATTTCATCGTTGGCTTGGACATAAAGGCGGCGACAGGCTCACCACCTGTCACATTGTCCCGGAATATATATATATATATATATATATATATATATATATATATATATATATATATATATATATATATATATATATATATATATATATATATATATATATATATATATATATATATATATATATATATATATATATATATATATATATATATATATATATATATATATATATATATATATATATATATATATATATATATATATATATATATATATATATATATATATATATATATATATATATATATATATATATATACTGTGTGTAATATCATACTATATTATAAACAATTCATTTTTAATGCATATAAGTTATCCTGATATTTTTGTTATTAAATTAAAGATAATTTAAAAATCAACTGAAAGGACCGGAATTCGTCCCGCGACATCAACCATACCATGGCAACGCTCTTACCTCTGACCCAACGTGTCCCATCATATCAGTTGAAGTTTTTAATCCCTTTCTTTATTAATGCCTTTTATGGCATAGGTGACATCTACTAGAAGATATTCCAGATTTCAGCTTAATGTTCGTAACTTTACAGCTACGACACATCAATACGATAATGCCATCTACATTTTTATTGAGCATTGTTATTAATTTTAAAAGCATATAAGTTATGCTGAACATAATCGAATACAAGAATAAAAAAAATATAAATGATTGGGCTTCGAACTTGGTTCTCATGTTATGTCTCACGTCATGTGGCTCATATTAGTATTTTTATAAGCCATTTGTTGATTTCTTAATTCATGTCTGCAAGCTTATATTACCTCTGTATAATATGTTTAATTTCCGACTGATTACAGTCATAACTTAGGATACGTTCGATTCTAGTATGTTTCAATAAACTATTTAGAATAGTCTTTAAATGAACTACAAAGTCAGCACATATAATGTGTAATGAAATAAATAACAATAACAATTCATATATTTTATGAATATACACATCAAATTCCTTGTAAACAAACAGAATTTGTGAAACTGTACCGTGAAATTATTTCTTCAAACAATTATCAAGAACCTCGACAAAATCAAAAACGCTAACGATTCTTAACTCGACGTTTCCATTTAGCTGTCTCTTCAACTATGTCACGTTAAAATTCCTCCATTAACGGAATAATGCCAAAGAGAATTACGTTAATTTCAAAAAATAGTATAAACAAGGAAGTCGTTCATTTATATTATACTTGCTTTTACCCACAGGCTTTCTCGCGTTGATGTCTTTAAATACATGTCAAAGTTGAAATCATTATAATTAGAAAAGAAATTTTATTATTTTTGATTATTTCTAAAATGAATAATAAGCTCAATATTTATAGCTAATACATATTTATATTCTGTAATATTTTCCCATAATGTTTTACACTTGTACCTAGAAGGATATTAAATGTCAATGGGACTTAACATGGATGTAACCATAATTTTTTCACAAATATCCTAACGGTAGCGCACGTCAGAGTCATTATTCGATTTTATAGAAACCTGTAACGTTGTCAAAAATAATCTAAAGAAAAAAAATGGGTCGAAAGGACTTAATTGTCTAGACCTCTGCCTAACCCAGTATTGGGAAGTTTCGATAAAAAAAGTTAAATTAAGAACTATTATCGATATTTAGAACTATTACTTTGCTTAACACTTTAGATTAAAATCATTGATAAATTTGTATCCATTACGACTCCTCAAATCCCAACGCCGTAAGAAATATTAAAAAAGACTATATAAAAAATAGAATATAAAAATTAAAAACGAAATACCTAACAAACGCAATCACAAAGCTGGCCACATCGAAGTTGTATTGAAACAACGAACATTAGTAGAAAGAACAAGGAGCGTCCGATGTTACAATGAAATCGCAAAAGAAAAATAAACGCAAAAGATTCAAGCATCTCGCCTGGGAGACCGTTGCCTGTGTCTTTCGTTTTAACCGGGGAATTGAGGATCTAGCCTCGAAACGATTATTTGCCGCTGATATTACGTTAAAACTGCTTGGTAAATTGATATATTTACTTAAAATATATATAACTACTTTACTTAAAAATATAAATTAGATTATTTTTTATAAATTAGATTAGATTATAAGGAAAAAAAAACTGGCAGGCACAGCTCAGATATATATTAATATTAATTAAAAAATTATAAGATTCTCTTTTTTTTGTATTTAAAACATTTATTGTCCTTTTTTAAGTTATTTTCATATTAATTTAAACGAATTTATATCTATAAAATATTATCTATATTTTATAATAAAAATGTTAAATCCTTAAATGTCATCCGTTTCTGGCCACGCATTTCGAAAAACGTGAGAGGTGATGAACCTGTTGCCATCCTAGTATCCAAGCCATCGATACAATATAACTGCATAGATATATATTTATATAGATAAATATAGACACAAAAAATATCTTCGAAGTAGCTTCGAAGGCAGGGAAATTGCCAACCTATCGGCAGCCAGGCTATCGGATCGTCGTGGTTCTGTGGTCGGAATCTCGAGTCAAGAAACCCGAATTCGATCCCCAGGTGGCAGGCTCGTACCAATGGGTTTTTCAAAAACTTATGTACAAATTATATCGATGGCTTGGATATAAAGACGGCGGCGGGCTCACCACCTGTCATGTTGTCCCGAAAATATCTTCGGGGGAAGGTGGGTCGAAGGTAATTGTCTACTCCAGACCTCTGTCTACCCCTATATTGGGAATTGCGTGATATTTATTTATTTATTTATTATTTATTAATAAGATAAAATATTTCTAATATGAATATAGGATGAGATTAATAGGGAGTTGACTTACACTACTTAGACTAGTGGACGATAGGGAATAGACTAAAAGGTATTGTAAACTAAAACTACTTGATTAGCGCTCACTTACAATGTAATTTTAAAATGTTAAGCATTTTCTACAGGTCAAACCCTAACAAGGTATATATTACTTTGTATCCAGTGATGCTTCAGGTCTAGACGAAGCCTTATAGTGCAAGGGAATTAAAGTAGCAAAGCGCCACCCCGAACTGACAGTCAAGACATTTTGTAAAGGTCATGCAATTACAAATAGGTATGAGTATTAGGGCAATGTTTGCTCATTTGAACTTTTTTAATTCTTTATATTATTTTTATAAATGATTTTATATATTAAGATTTTTACATAATTCAATCAAAACATTTTATAAAAATAGTAAGTGATAGAAAAGTCAGAAAATACATAATAACTCAATAGACCTTACTCGACTCAAACGATTACTATGGGAATATTACTTAACGAAGCAGTAGTAATTACTTTTAATAATAATTACTTTCTGTCCTAAAAATTTATGATAAATCTTCAGAAATTGTTATAATTTTCTTAACTATATATACATAAATTATGTTTAAATAAATAATGGTCTGTAAAATTCCACTTCAATATATAAGCTTCTTTCGTAAAGGAAGGTTTGCCAAAGATTCGCTTGGCAAGCCAATTGGCAAAAGCCAATTTCAAGACTTTTCCGTCAGTCGCCTCTATGGCAAAAGAATGGATTCTCAATAGTTTATAGAAAATAAGTGTTGTAGCTTTGCTCTTTTGTACATAGCAGTGCCATACGGAAATCCTACTTATTTTTTTAAGGTTCAGTTCTATAAACGGTGGATATTGATAGATGCTTCTGTCTGGTACTTTCGCTAGTAATTTATTCCTCCGTGGAAATTCATGTCTAAATTTATATTTAATTATTATAGAAAATGATGATTGTATAGGATGTATGTATACAAAAGTTCAAATCAAAATATTCTTAAGTTATTTGAAAACGCTTAGCCTATTTCTTCTTTTACCTTTTCCCTAATTTTTATATAAGACGTTAAAAGCACACCTCTGCCCTCTTGAAAATCGTTACATTAAAGGGAATATATTTGAAAGTATAATGTGATCGCTTAAGAACTTAACAATGGTTTTCTAAATGACGCTTACATCGACATTTTTCTTCGTTTTATTTTATCAAGAGATTTTTTCCGATTCGGAGGGTGTTGATATTTAAATGAAAACGGTGTTTTGTTACAATACGCGAAAAAAATAATTTATAAGGTTATTTAAATTTATTACACTAATTCCTAATTTACATTTTTTATCGCGGCAAAAAGATTCATGCTTTCTTAATGATAACTAAAATTAAATTAAAGATAATGTACAGTGTCAACAATTTCAGTTTTGCAGGCAAATAAACATTAATAAAGGTTTCTTTTAAAAGGCCAAAAATAAAAGGAAAGAATTAAAATTATACCTTCACGCGTCATCCCTGACAAGGTAGCCAGAGGGAAGTAAAGACCGCAAGTGGCAACATCCTTTTACACTTTCCCATCCTTCTCTAACCATCTCACAAGGTCTTTTAAAGTTAATCTCAGTCTACTTCGTTTTGAGTATTTTAACTTATTTCTGATGTTATTCAGTTTATTAGCATCAAGAGATCAATCAGATGCAAGAGACCATCGAAAGCGGCCAGCTGATGATAACAGCCATTGCACTCCTTAACGCTAAGTAGTGAATCAATATTTTTAGTGAGGATCAAGGTGCAAAACGAACGAACTGTCGCCTTGATGGCAATTTACAACTGGAACTCATATAAAGCATTTGAAAAAGCATTTAAAAAAATTACAGATACGTTTTCGCCAAAAAGGACCAATATTTTTGAAATGACTCATATCCCATAATTAAAATAGCTTTCTTTACCCATCAAACCGGTACACTACAATTATATTAATGTTATTTAGAGGCAAAATTAAAAATGAAATAATACGCATTTATTCGGAACATTAAACATTGCTCCGATCCCAATGTAAGATGCTAATGCACTTATAGTAGGGTAAACGGAATCAAAGAAGGCACCACAAACACCCAGACCCGAGAAAATGTAGAAAAAGTGTACAATAATATACGAATTATCGATAGAACCTACCCAAAAGATATGTATTGAATGATGAGAGACGAATTGAGCATAAAATGGTTTACAGCAACTGGTTAGTAGATATAAATCATATCGAACTAATATTCATTATCATCAGCATAATTAAAAGTACCGAGATGGGGGTCTTCCTAAGTTTAGGAAAAGATTTGACTTCAAGATCATCTTGAAATCTGATTTTCAAGTGTTTATAAGAATATTTTATTTGAATAGAAGTTACTGTTTTTTTTTTGTGTAGTTTTGGCCATTTCATTTACCTGTTAATGTTCAATGTAATGTTAAATGTTAGGATACTTAATGCAACTTCGCCTGTAAATTTTGACAAATAATTTATAGATAGATAAATAGGGACAACATCACATAGATTGCTCTGACCCCACATTTAGCAGCTTAAGCACTTGTAATATGGAATCAGAAACAACGACGGTACCACAGACACGGAGAACCGAGGAATAGTAGAAAAAGTGTTTTCTTCATTGACATTCTGTCTACCCCTGTCTTCATTGACCCGACCGGGAATCGAACCCGGGACCCCGAAGCATGCGATACCTTCAAAACCGGTGTGTACACCACTCCTCAGCGGAGATTATCAATGAAATTAGATTCGAGAAAGATTTTACTACTCATATTAAATAAGGTACATCAATAAAGTAATACAACTTTATGTGCTAATTTTTCCGCTTGGTTCATTCCAATGTTTTACAACAGATGTGGTTAGACAGAAGATTATCAGAGATTTATTAGATTTATTACAGGGGTTAACTGTGATAACAGAATATCAGACTCAGTAGTTGGAATATCTTAGTTCTCTGTCACAGTTATCGGCTGCTTTATAAGCACGCGAGATTTAAGTTATCTCAGTTGTTAAAACTAAATTATTAGCAAATAATTTAAAAAGTAATAATCGAAATCGGACTTCTCTGTAAAAAGTAAGGCGTAGCCATATATAAAATAAAATAAACGGGTCGACTTGAAAACCTCTTCTTGAAGCATAAACGGATTTTTCCAAGAAATCACCAAGAAAGAAATTGTCTATTAGTAAATTTAATATTTTTCTCCTCGTTAATTTAACAAGATTTTCGACGTCATGAGAATTATTAACGAAGTAAGAATCCTTCTTTGACACCCTGTTACGTGTTTTTTAAAAAAATGATTTAATTAATCTCTCAAAACTGTCTACGTTGTCAGCAAAAAAAATAATTATGTATTTACAGAAAGTTTCCTTTGCTTTGCTGATATACAGGATTCGCTGACACTCCGTGAGCGTCGTCACGAAATTAGAGCCTTACATAGCCCTCTTATTTTCACTTTACCAGTATAAAATTTCTACCAGTTTCCATTGACCTCCCCTGCCTTTCCGTATAAACTGACAGCTTCAAATATTACACGCAGCCAGCTCACGTTTCATAGGCCAACCAATATCGGACGTGTTGGCGAGCCGAATTGGCGAATTTTCTAGCAGAGACGTACAAAAATTGCGGTGAGGTTTTTCCACCATCTGTTTCTTTATTTTGTTACTTTCCTCGTTTCTTTATATACGTTTATTGGTGGCTTGGCTTAAGGGGTAATTTATGTGTGCAAGTAGAATTGGAGGTGGGTTTTGTTTTATCTTTTTGAATGTTTATGAACGTGCTTCGCTGGCATTTAGAGATTTACATTTATTGACTTTGATCGACTTGTACCTATTTAAGTAATTTTTTTCTTCGATCTACATTACACAAGTAATTGAGAATATTACTTCGTTTGTTTTCGTTGTACTATAAAGTAACATCTTTAAAACTTAGACGTTTCATAACCTTAATCCTAGTTAGTAAAAAACATACATACAATCCATTACAGTTTTAAATTTAATTTTAAATTTATTTGAAAGCTCTAATTATTTTTCATATGGAAGGGAGGCAAATGAGGAGGTGGCTCACATGACAGCTGCACATTCCATATATTGCAAGTGCGTGGCAGATGCGAAAAACGCACTGTGGTGGAATGCAAGCATCAAGATGGTGTTGATGAAATTTTTGACTATACTGTAAGGTACGATTGTGAAATTCAGCAGTTGGGATTAATCCGAACAATTCCTCGGAGCACTCCCCGTAGTAAATCTTGTAAAAGATGCAAAGAGATGCAACGTCTCTTCGCAATACCAGGAAAATTACCATATTCGGATACACTGCAGTTACAATAATATGACAAGCTAATGTTTTGGATGGATAACTCACTATTTTAAAAGGATATTTATGTGATAGCTTGAGATCTTGAGTTGATCTTTGATGAGTGATCTTTAGTTTTATATAATAAGGTCCGATGAAATGTGAGTGCAAAGTCATAAACTGTCTACATCTCTGACCATAACAGCATTGGAAGTATGACTGTAATTTAGTTTTTATCTAAAGTTCACTGCGGAACAAAAATCCAAATATTGTCACATAGTAAGACCCGGTGCCAATTGCATTACTCAATTTTGCAAGTCGTCACTCATGGGGGGTGCGTTTGCCTTTACAATACACTGAGGTTGCCAAATTCACACATTTTCTACAAACCTGAGTTAAATTTTTATTTAATTTAACGTCAAAATACTCGTATCTCTTTCTCCGAGAAAAACCGTCAAGACTCTGGAATGATCCCTGGGGTCCATTTTTTATGTCTATTTTACCATATTGTTTGTTCATGGTATTGAGTTGAGTCTATTAACAATTTCAATTAATTTAAAAATATGTTAATAATGTTTAAATAAATAAAAAACTTTGAGGTTTAACAAAAAAGAAACTATTTTTGAAAATCACTTACAATACTTGTTCTGATTCCATATAACAAACGCTATAGCTACTTACTTTGGGACCAGAGTGAAGTATGTGATGTTGTCCCTACCTATTTATTTACTTTATTTATATATTTATAACATGTTCTACTACTAATAATAAGACCTAACATGTAAATTTACAAAGGAAGAAAAACTGTTAAAAGATACATTAGCAGAATAATTCTATACATCTCTTCCTATTATTTGTTTAATATATTTTGCAGTAATAAAAAAAGAAAACAATTAGAGAAAACAAGAAAAGTTAACAGCAACACTGAATTTCGTTTCTTGTAAGAAATGAAACACAGAAGGATATCTTCAATTATGAAATTACCATTCAGCTTTCAAAAAAAATAAATATTTTTAAGCAATCCCATGAATGATATCATTAGACATGAGAAGAAAAGTGAACGAATCTCATTATTTCCGACCGTATCTCCACCTTTAATATAAAAATTATGCAAGCTAAATAGGCGCCCAAGGAAACTTTGCCTATAAAATCTTAAATAAATGCTGGCTTAATCGGCGTAGCAAATTATCTCATTTTTAGAGGCGTTTGGAACCCCCCAGTTATGGAAATAAAGAGGCCGTGCTCGATTACAGGGGAAGTTTGATAACATAAATCGGAAATCATTTCAGCTGATTCGCAATTCTTCTTAACGAATTGTTTACCTGAGAGATTGGGTTCGCAATTTAAAATATTTATTTGAATAAGGCTCACTTTGAAACTTTGATTTTTAGATACTTTATTTTACACCAACTGTACTGACTGCATGAGCATTCACCTTTTTTCACCTTTCTATTAACATAACAAATGTGAACACAAGATAGCTGAGTGGTTGGGTGATCGAAATTTTTTTCAGGTCACCCGACTTCGATTCCTAGAAAGGTACATATCCTTGAGTTTTTTCTTTCAAAAATTATGTATGAACAGACGATATACGAATACACGACAGCGATGTAAATTGTACACAAGTTTTCACATACATATCGTTTCTCAAATGTAAATGACTATATCTTTGTATGCATTATATATATATATATATATATATATATATATATATATATATATATATATATATATATATATATATATATATATATATATATATATATATATATATATATATATATATATATATATATATATATATATATATATATATATATATATATATATATATATATATATATATATATATATATATATATATCGGAAGTCACGATAGCCGAGTTGTTGGGTGGTCGGAATTTCGAGTCGAGAGACCTGAGTTCGATCCCCAGGTGGCAGTACCAATGAGTTTTTCAAAACTTATGTACGAATTTCATCGTTGGCTTGGACATAAAGGCGGCGACAGGCTCACCACCTGTCACGTTGTCCCGGAAATATCTTCGGTGGAAGGTGGGTCAAAGGGACTTAATCGTCTAGACTTGACCTCTGTCTACCCTGTATTGGGAATTGCGTGAAGATATTTATTTATTATTTATATATATATATATATATATATATATATATATATATATATATATATATATATATATATATATATATATACATATATATATATATATATATATATATATATATATATATATATATATATATATATATATATATATATATATATATATATATATACAGACAGATCTCTACATTTAGCCTATTAGGGACACGTAGTGCCTAAAGTGCCAGCCTAAGTGCCGTCTTTGTGTCCAAGCCAACAATATAATATATTTACTTAGATGCATATTTAGATGGATAAATATTTAAATGTAGATATTAAAATCCATGACCCGAGTAAAACTAATCATATTAATCGCACAAACGTTTCGTCCCTAGCTGGAAACCATACGCAACCCTTATATCTCAGTTTTAAAGATGGGTCACTATCAAATAGGCCATTGAATTGTCAGGTATGCTATTGGTAGTTCCTTACATTATTCGAATAAAATACACTTCAAATTCACTCACCTGTACTTTAATGTTTGCAGCCCTGTAAGCACGGTCTGCTGTATTTTGTGCTTGACATGAAAATGTCTGATTGTGGTTACTCCTCTTTGGACGGAGATGTAGAACAGATCTAAGGAATGAGAATTAGTTTATTATATTTCAAATGTTTGAAGAAAAATAAAATTATATGAAACATATCGTATAAAACAGTATATACCAACATATATACCAACCACCATGTAGGGAAAAGCTAGAGCGTACTCTTACACTGGACGTGACTGTACCCAATATAAATAAAAGATTTTGTGATGCGTCAATATGATCTACTTGAACTTTTCATTATCACAGACACAAGGAATGTTACGTAGCATTTGACGACGAGTATTATACAGTTATTGTTATTTGATTTTTTTTTCTATTTTGGTCTGGTTAGGTTTAAAAAAATTAAAAATAAAATGTTGCTTCTAATTATCCTCATAAATATATCGTTCACGATTATATATATAACTGCTACTACTGAAGATGGCTGGATAGGGATTCTAATAAAAAAGAAAAGGCAAGCAAACGGTTTGTTCTGTACGGTTAGGGTTTTTAACTACACAGTTAAAAACCCTAACCGTACAGAATAAGATTATTATACTTTATTATTTATTTATTTATTAAAGTGTCCACCTTATTCTCAAATATTATTAATGTATATTAAAATACACTAATCATGTATAATCTAACCTTTTTATTTAATCTGTCATGTACTGCAATAATGTAAATAAATTTTTTGTACGTTTTTAATAAACCATTAGGTACTCTTTTTATTACATAAGTCTGTACTATTTATCAATTATTTCTTAAATCAGATACCGGTCAATTAATTAAAAATAAAATCGGCAACCCTAAGTGCAACCCTAATCGGCAACCTACTTTACTCTTTCATAATGATGCTGATCCAATCGTAAACTCACCACTAAAAATTATTTAGTCACCAAATCGTGTGCACACGTGACACAGAGTCAACTGCGTGTTCTCTTATAGAAAGTTCTTTACTTTTTTAACTTAAATGTATCACCATTAACAAAATTGTGAATGTGTCCAGTATTATCATTACGACTTAAAATTTTCCAGTGGATTTAGATACCATCAAATAAAACCTTGGAGCGGAAACACATTAAGATTACATACCGTGCGGTGAACCTCCGGCCGTCTGGCATCTGCTCCACCGTGTACGTGATGCCTTGGGCTAAAACACCACCGTCGTGGTCTACCCACGTGATCTAGAAACATTGTTTTTCTGTTGAAATATTTCTAAACAAACTCAGTATTTATAAGCTTAAAGTCAAGGCTTAAAAATGAAAGCAATTTACACTGAATAACACTTGAACAAAAGCTTAGGAAGCCAGGCTTACAATAAATTTCTTAGCACGCGAGCAATAGGATTTTTGATTACAATATTTGTCACGGCGTAAGTGGCAGGTTATTTGTTAAAAATGTTTTTATAGGTAATTAAGGTGTAAAACCGAGCTGCTAGTCCATCTGAACGAGAAGTTTGAAAAAAGTTTTAATACTCTTTAACATTAAAAAAGAAAGCCTCATACCTCATTATTACACTGCAGTTTGGCGACAAACAGGTAACAGCGTAGTACATAGTACTGATGAATGCATGACATGTCTACTTCCTTTAAGACTATACTTTATTCACTGATTTGTTTATTATTCTACGAAGTTTCAGGTATATAGTAGCAGAAATGTATCTGTTTTTAACCCATATCAGCTGTTTCAATATTCTTACGTATTTAAAAAAAGCTATTCCTGAGAGAGACCAAGGCAAATAAACAAATTCTAAATGAAACAATATGTTTACTACTTTTCATAAAACACACCGCACAGCTTTATTAATAAGCCGCGTAAGTTCCCCCTACTCTTGCTTTCCCATTTTCATTTCATTACCATCCCGCTCAGCTAGCAATTAGAGTAACACATGGTCCATTAAGAACTTAATGCTATACAAGAATCCTCAGACATTCAGTGGTTAATGAGAGCTCGTAAACCGTCATTATCATTGGAAACAAACATATCCTGAACCAACACGGAGCAATTGTTTGGGCGCTTACATTGTTAGAATAGATAAACACAATTAATTGAACCGCTACTACATAATTAGTGTCATTATAGAATTTATTACTACTATATTAATGGTTGCCTAATCGACCGTGTTAATGGAATTAGTAAAATGTTGTTTTAAAGCAGTATCAGTTGATAACGCTGGATTTCACTTAATTTATATAACTGAAATACGATTTGTTATTTCCATAGTTCTCTAATCTGAACTCACACGTATTGAACAAAAACGTGAGCAAGATATTGAAATTAAATAATAGTTCCTCTTTTTCGACGTAAAGGTGAATCGTTTGTTCTATTTCATTATTTATTAAAAACCTACCAGTATTACGTATCGAGGATTCTCCGATGTAAAAGAAATAGTCGAAAGAAACTCCTGATATATTATTTTATTTTAGTTTTAATAATTGTAATGCGTCATCAAAAGAAAGTGCTGTAATGTAGTTAGAAAACTATGCCATAATACATTAGTACAATGCTAATATCAAGCCTATTCTAAGCAGCATTCGCAAGTAGCATTAAAAACTATGATGCCACATACTACTATCACATTTTTTTTACATTAAACATTTATTGCCAAATTTTTAGAAGCCAAAACATGATCTGTACTGTCGTAAACTAACAGCATATGATTAAATATATATGTAATGGAGTACGTAAAATATTTTAATAATCCATATTCATCTTAGACTTTACGAATACAGGTAGCGAGTAGCATTTTTCCCTAGGTCATCTTTCGACCCACCGTCCATCATTCATTCATCCGTCCGTCATTGTGTCGCCTTCGATATAAGTCGTACATAAGTTTTCAAATAAACCTATTGGTACGAGCCTTGGAGATCTAATTCTAGTCTAGACTAGAATTTTTTAGACTCCAATTTCGATCGCTAGATCACACGGCTACCGTGACTTTTCGATATATCACGATACATTTGACTAATTATAACATATTATTAAATAAAAACGTGTTCAAAAAATTAAATGCTAAATTATTTACCTCCGCTGCTGGTTTCCCTCCAATTGAAACACACTCCAAGTCTATTTCTTGATCTTCAATAGCTTGTAATACAGAACCTTGAAGGATTCGCGGAGGCTCTGGCGGCACGAGGACAGTTAGCCGAGCGTATCTTGATCGAATTGGTGGCTCACCTAAAATAAATATATAGTTAGTAAAGAATACATAGATCGAAAAATAAAAAGGAACAATATTACATACTTTGCTCAGATCCCAAAATAAGTAGTTAAATCTGTGTTATAAAATCAGAAACAACGAAGGCACCGCAAAGACCCAGACCCGATAAATTGTAGTAAAAGTAAAGTCCCGTCCTTGGAGCTGACGAAACCTTGAAAACCGATGCGTACGTCTCATGTCCGCGGAATTTGTAAAATAAAACAAAATAATTTTAATCCGTGGTAGCCTTCTTCTCCGTCTGAGAATCTAATAGGATAGGAATAGGAATAGGCTAGGATAGTAACCCACATTTTTTTTATAGTAACCCATAGTTTAGTTCCGTGCTTACCCGTCGAAAATTTATTATGTTACGGTTTGAAGGTGTGGAGAGCCAGGTAAACACGTAACTTTTGTTAATTTGCTGAATGTTGAAGAGATAGGTTAAAGAGATGGCAGTGCAAAAGATAGGCTTTGAAGTTAAGAGTTGCGGCTTCGAATGTTATGTAAAATATTTGTATGAATAAGTCATAAATGTAAAAACATAATTTTATTTTGCGCAGCTTGATAGTAGTTCTAATTAAAATAACTGTTATCTGATATGTTGGGTGATCGGAATTCGAGTCCATAGACCCGAGTTCAATCGCCAGGTGGCTGGCAAATGGGTTTTTCTTTTCACAAACTTATGTATGCTTTATATCGACGGCGACGGGCTCACCACCAATCACGTTGTTCCCACAATATCTTCAGCGGAAGGTGGGTCGAAAGGACCTAATTGTCAAGACCTCTGTCTATCCCTTTATTGGGAATGGCGTGAAAGTATTTTTTATATTATGTAGTGAAACGTTAAGGATAAGATAATTTATTATGATTAGATACGGCGACGGGCTCACCACCTGTCACGTTGTCCCGAAAATATCTTTATATATATATATATATATATATATATATATATATATATATATATATATATATATATATATATATATATATATATATATATATATATATATATGTATATATATATATATATATATATATATATATATATATATATATATATATATATATATATATATATATATATATATATATATATATATATATATATATATATATATATATATATATATATATATATATATATATATATATATATATTATATGTGTATCATAATAATTCTTGTTACTTATATCACATTTTGTATACACTGTATTGTAAGGTTCGTTAAAGAATAGATAAATAAATAAATAAACTGTTACGAGCCGTTAAATAAGTAAATTCGTTTGTTGACCTTATAGCAATAAATTCGGCGATTTATTCATTTTCAATTGTAATACTCTTGGCAAGGAAGTATAGTCAGATTATGAAATTCAATCAAAATAAACAAATATAAGAAATAAAACATTTTGTCCGTATGAAATTGAAAAAGTTTCATCAATACGCAATACAAACTTTTTGCAAGCTGCAAATGCTCGTAAACAGCATTTCGATTTTCAAAACCTATAGAAGTAAACCAAACATCGAATATTAAAAAGTATTAACCGCTTCTATTCACTATCTAAATAAGCGAACATTAATTTTGGTACATATATATATATATATATATATATATATATATATATATATATATATATATATATATATATATATATATATATATATATACATATATATATATATGTATATATATATATATATATATATATATATATATATATATATATATATATATGTATATATATATATATATATATATGTATATATATATATATATATATTATGTACGAATTTCATCGTTGGCTTGGACAAAAAGGCGGCGACGGGCTCACCACCTGTCACGTTGTCCCGAAAATATCTTCGGTGGAAGGTGGGTCAATGGGACTTAATTGTCTAGACTTGACCTCTGTCTACCCCTGTATTGGGAATTGCGTGAAGATATTTTTTTTTTTTAGATTCGGTGCAATTTCATTTGAAAAGTTGAACTCCTTAAGGAAATTCCAAGATTTATTTGCGAATATCAATTTGCGGTTGCGACTGTAAATCCTCTTTCCTCAAGAAACGCATTGATTGGAAAACTTTTAAAATATTTTTTCTCTTGCAACTTGCGAATACGTTCAATTGATTTCGAAAATGATACAAAAATGGTGCTCAGAATTATGATTGAAATTATTATATCTTACCGATTTACAACGATGGAATATTTTTTTTTTGATTATTTTTATTCAAAATATTGAGGTATAAAAATAGGACGAGTATAAAAGCAACAAAGGCGTTTGCTCACGCTTGCACTACTAAAATTGCTAAGGAAATAGCTTCACGCATATTCCTAATAATGATGTAGATAGAGATGTAGATGTAGAGATCTACGTTAAGTAATAGTTAAGTCCTTTCGACCCACCACATTTGAAGACTACTGTTGGTGACTGTACTGTTGGTACTGTTGGTGGTGTTGGTTTGATGTAACAAGATCCTAGACGCGGTACAATATACGTACATCGTATATAATATATGACTCAAGTAAAACGTTCATATCCATCACAAATGTGTACTCCTTGCGGGATTCAAATCCTACTAAAATTGAAGATAGCATTTTTTGAAGTACTGAATTTACCTGGATAACAGCGTCGAAAATTTATCTTCAAGAGGAAAATAATATTTTAAGAAAATACTATTTGGAGGATATATATAATGCCCGTATATGATGTCCGTCAAATGTCACTACGACAAAGAAAATAGGCGGAATCGAATCGGAGCGGAATTGAAATTCGAATTGGACTACAGTTTGTCCTTTAAAAGGAAGGTCAATAATAGTAGTGAGTTTTCGAATATTATGTACAAACTGTATCAAGCTTGGAAAATAAGATGACAATATGATACTAACTCAAGATGAAATGATTAAAAATTGTGTAAAACTCTGCTTATCGCAGTATTCGGAAAGCGTGAGAATAATAAAAAATGTAATTGAATTCGATATAATTTTAAATAATATATTTAATACTAAATGTTACATAAAGTTCACCATAATTCTGTATTGGTCACGACATTGCGGCCGTTCTAGTTTTATTAACATAATAACTAGTTAAGCCAGTCATCAGTGTCCAAACAGGTATCTGCCAGCCAACCTTAATTAGAACATCAGTTTATTTCGATTAAGATAAACAGGTACCCAATGATTACTCGTAATAAATATTTAACATGAACACAAAGTACTATTTTTTGATGAGATATGTATTGATGGCCGTGTCTTCCGCTTTCTAAGCGAGATGGTTACGGAATATCCTGTCTAAATTTAGAGGCATGTGTCCAGAAATCGATTATTTATTCGCTGATTATAATGAAATAAAAAAAATATCAAAAGAGACCAACCGATACCCACTGATCCAACACTTACTTAAAAAAAACAATAATCTCTTCATAGGAATCTGCATAGGACACATTTACGTATAGGAAGGTAGGTAAAGTCGTCGAGATATAGGGATCTGGTTTCAATAATTTCTGCAATGAGAAATAAAATACAGCTGTTTGTTATTGATGAATCATTGGGGCTGTACAACTATAGGGGAGACATTTCGTCCTGGTTCTCATGTGTTATAACACGTAAGTAACACTCGATTGAAGTAGGTTTGAAGATTGGGTGTTTACAACATGCATTTAGAAGACTTTAACACCCCGTGTTGGTACAATGATAATGATACAAAGGATATTGACGATACCAAGAACGAGTGGCGTACACACCGACTTTCACGTTGTCGGCATTGTTGCCAGCTCTGGGTTCGATTCCCGACTTACTTTTTCTTAATAATTTTTCTCTGTTCCTCTCGTGTATATGTTTTTTTAGTATCTTAATATTTTTTTTTTATAATATAAGTGCTTAAACTATTTACTTCGGGACCAAAGCAATGTATGTGATATTGTCCATATACATAGATAGGAACAACATCAAATACATTACTCTATATTAAGTATATGTATGTACCGCGTAAATGCTAGTATACCTTAAATACTACGACATAGAATACTAGTTTTATTTGTTGTATGCCAACTATGCCCAGAGCTTTACTAGCTTTAAATTTATATTAGAAAAGCCTATTTTAAGGATATCTTCGGTGCAAGGTGGGTCGAAAGGACTTAATTGTCTAGACTGATCTAGTCTAGACAATTGAGTCCCTTCGACCCTGTTCTGTTTACCCCTGTATTGGGAATTGCGTGAAGATATTTATATTTATTTATTAATTCTATTTTAAGGATATGGTGACTCAATACGTAATCAATACTATCGTTTTGCTCCGGTGGTTCGATACAAAATTTTAGGTATAGCTTTATTTTCTTCATCTTAATGCATTATCATAATACAGCAGTAGCCACATATCTAGAAAATTAAGTCCTTTTAACTCACCTTTCATAAAAACTTGGTTGATCAATGTGATAGATGGTGAGCCTGTCACCGTTTTAGTATCCTAGCCAACGGTGCAATATTCTAACAAAGATATACATTTATGCCGATAAATATTCATGTTTATCATACAAATTCTTACTCCTAGCGGGACTCGAACTCGCAATCTTTAGCTTCAAAGGTAATGTCACTACCAACTAGGCTATCGGGTATAACTTTACTTAACATAACATATATTCAATATAAATAATTCAATTTACTCTACTGAATCCAGCTAGCTCAATTGTATCATTTTAAAGTACAGAATACAAAATAAAAACAAAATATTACAACCTTCTTTTAATTCTGTTGTAGTATTCCCTAAGAGATAGAATCTAATGCCGATAAAGTCATCATTAACAGAGGTTATCATTCATTTAATGTATTAATAGACTGTAACGATGTGTAAATAGTAAAAACTCGGTTTTTAATCATCGTATCAAGTCCATTTATTGAATACTGAATTGGCTTAATTAAGCCTAAATTTAATAGTTATTTTCCACCTAACTATAATTCATGATATTATCAGCTCAACTTTCGGCAAGCGGTCGGCTCAATTTATGTTAAATACGGTTCAATGAAATTCTCTCATATTTTACCATCCAACAGCGCACTCGAACCACAAAACTAACTCGCCGGATAATTTCATTACAACGCTAAATCCCAACTAAAAGCTTGTCTGTTAGCATAAGGCTAGAATATAATAACTGTTATCTTAAATACATTAGGACGAGAGCCGAATGTTTGAGACAATTGTTGGAATTAAGGTGCGAAGTTCGAGTGAATTTTGGTTTTCACTGTTAGTTACTTTAATGGTTTATCTAATAGTAACAGGTTGATCGCCGGCCTTGCGTAAATGGAGCTGGAAAATTTCACCGCAACGCTCTAAGTTCGAGTTAAGTTTGACATCTGTCAAAGGGATGATATTAAATAGATGAGTTCGGTTGTGTTTCATGACTACGATTAAAGGTCCCGATTATACATAATAAAATAAACTTATCTCATGTATATATATATATATATATATATATATATATATATATGTATATATATATATATATATATATATATATATATATATATATATATGTATATATATATATATATATATATATGTATATATATATATATATATAAATATATATATATATATATATATATATATATATATATATATATATATATATATATATATATATATATATATATATATACATATATATATATATATATATATATATATATATATATATATATATATATATATATATATATATATATATATATATATATATATATATATATATATATATACATATATATATATATATTATATATATATATATATATATATATATATATATATATATATATATATATATATATATATATATATATATATATATATATATATATATATATATACATATATATATATATATATATATATATATATATATATATATATATATATATATATATATATATGTCAAATATTCCGGATAGTGATTATCATAAAGAATCTTCTCAAAAGACTTCTCGTCGTTGGCGAATGGGAAGCCATTTCAACTGAGAACGGAAAAGAGATATATGATCAAACTTGCGTAGACACAGTATGAAGTGGATACACTTATTAACGAGACGTTCCACCTTGTCTACGTGAACTTCATTAAGATCAGGATAACACTCATCAGCATAATCGATGATGGGTAAAATAAAGAGAGTTTACTGCAAGACATAGATCATTTCTGTATCTGCATTAATCGCCATGCACAGCAACAGGAGAATACCAGACTTTTCGCATCTTACGAACTTCTGCCGGTCACAAGTTCTTATTTTTTCGGACTGATATTTTTCATAAGGTTATCCCACCATCTATCGGTAACTATTGCAATTTTCAAGGCATCTTATATCCAGGAGAAGAAAAGAGTTGGCAAATCGTTACACTAAAATTACAGGTGTCTAATATAGACTAGTAAATTGAAGTAATAAAACGTTGAAACTACATTTCTAGATAAGCGCACCAATGTCCATGAACTTCATATCATAAAACCAAACTGCTTAATGTCAACTTCACGTTTAAGTCTCGTTTGTTTGTATACGTTATGTAATCCTCACACAAAAGATATTACATCTTGATGCGATAGCTTTTATATTTGATTCCATAATTTTATAAATAATATATACATAGATAGAGACAAGATCAAATACATTGCTCTGAACCCAAATTAAGTAGCTAAACACTTGTGTTATGGAATCAGAAACAACGATGGTACCACAAATTTCCAGCCCCTAGAATATGTAGAAAAAGGTATTTTCTACATTAACCCGCCCGGGATTCGAACGCTATGAAAACTGGTCTGCACGCAACTCGTCCACGGAAGTAGATATTACATTGTTAATTGATTTAATGGTGTTCTTTAACATTTTACATTCATGTCTAAAAAGCAATTAAAACATGCATAATTAAATTTGTCAGATCGTTAATTGCTTTACCAATTCAAATAAAATATACAAAGTTTCTAACACGGGAACAGAATAACCCAGCGAGCAAACAAGATAGTTTGTGACACTGTTACGAAACTAAAACTTTCTGTAGTTTAACTTAGCAGTCCGCTGTTTAAATTCATCTCGCTTTGATACGTGAATATAAGTAAATATTGTATTTGGAACAGCCCAAGTTCAAATTTATGAAATAATTTCTTATTATTCACTAAATCGTATTTTAATTTTAAAATTCAATACAAACCTTTTTAGACAATGATCTTATTATTTAATTACTATTATATCTTCACGCATTTTCCCTGATAGCATAGACAGTAGAAACTGAAAGTCACGATATTTTCCTCTTTCGCTTCTATTAAATACATAATTTTATTCACACACGCACATCTAGATCGAAGAGTTAAGGGTCTAAAGTATTAGATATCTAATCACTTTAGACCCTTAACTCTTCGATCTATTTGCTAAAATGTTCTTCGAAAGTGAGTCTACACCTATCGACATATAAGGCCACCACCACCTTGCTCTGTTCCCAAAGTAAGTAGCTATGGCACTTATGTTAGGGAATCAGAATCAAGGAAGCTGCAACAAACACTCAGACCCGATCCGTTTTCTACATTTACCCACGCGGGAATCGAATTTTGGGCCTCCGAGCTGGCGATACCTTGGAAAACGCTGTGTAGGCTACCCGGCCACGACGACCACTACACAACCCTCTCTACATACTTACCTGTTTGTATTAAATACATTTCCTTTTTAAGAGACATTATAAACACGGAAGTTTGAATGAATGTATGGTTGCGTGTTACTCTATCGCCAAAACGACTTATACAGACGGATCTAGATTAATTAGAAATAAAATAGTTTCCACGGTAAAGATCTGAAATATGATTTTGATTTATTTAAGCGACTGAATAAGGAACAAAGGACGTATGTTTTTACTCCGGTAGTTTTTGGGATCCCGTTTTTTAGGAATTTTAAGATATGTATGTATGTTTGTATGTATGTATGTATGTTTGTATGTATATACTTTATTGTATACCACAAAAAACATGACAAAAATTTAATAAAAAAATAAAACTTAAGAAATAAAGTACAATAAGGCGGTCTTATCGCTAAAGAGCGATTTTTCCCAGACAACCTTAGGCTAATAAAAATTTAAGGACGGTGGGAGGTGGTGTGTATGTATAATACACTGCACAATGAAGGAATAGTGCGCGGACAAAGTCGCGGATAGTAAATAGTTCATAAATTTGTGGCGCGAGATAGCCAAAGTTGTGTGATGAGAGGCGATGTAGGGAGTGTTCAGTATTGCTAGTTGCTTGAAATTGCTTAGTAATAAATAAACTTAATTTGTTAACTGTTTATTTATTCAAACTTAATTTATAATAATCAACACACGGCACAATCATATCATAGCAGACACAGAAAAAGTAGATAGTGTACAACTTAATTACTTATTTTTAAATGTCAACGTAATTGTGTTGTGACTAGTTTTTCCATATGCAGTAGTAACCACACTCTCAGTATAGATATACATACTATACACATATACATATAGATACAACGAGTACATACCACAACTATACAAATCATTAGTGACGAGCTATAAAAGTACTTCGATGGTACATGTTACATAATTATTTTCCTAAAACGAAATACGAAATACGAAATCCAATGTCACTTTGGACTACAAAGCCTGTATTTTGTACAAAGAAAAAGTACGGTAATACTATTATTTGTCAATAACACACCATACGTCTGAAAATTCTTTTCAATTTGTTTAGTTTCTTTAAGTAACGATATTATATATTTTATATTATAAACATGTATGCTATATTCTTTTTATGGAATTGGTAGAACATAAGGACTTATATTGAATCTCAGTTTCTGTTTTTAATATAAAGATAACTTATTTAATTCCACGGGTAATAAACATAATGATATTCCATGAATATGCCTGTAGACTGAAGTAAATGAATGAAGGAATTGAATTAAGTATACAATTGTGCCGTGTGGTGATTAAAATTTAGCACCAATTTTTGCCCGTAAGTGTCGTAGGACTTAAGGAGTCTAAGCCTTGTAAATAGCTGGATAATCAGCTGCAAAAAACAGACCAAAATTAAGCAGACTTGTGACGGACAGCAGGGTCTTAGGTGCCAGATATGCTGGAATCGCCAATCGGCTGGTCAAAAGTGACGATTAAGGTAAATCCCCCTTACTATGTATTTCTGTGAAATTTCAGTAAGTAAGTATAAAACAATATTACAGACTCAAGACATTGAAATAAACAATAGAACAGGCAGAATTCTAAACTTTTTAGGAAGAGCAATACGTAGTAGGGTACGCAGGGTAAGGTTCCCTATGAATTCTATCCAAATGACATTTAGGTAAAGTTTTGCAAGCTAGAAATTTATTAAAAAATCATATAATAATTTTATTATCCTGATAGTGAATCTATCGTCATCTTCAATACTATAGATATTATATCATCATCATTAACACCATTATAATATAAGGACAGTATTTAAAAACGCCATTAAAGTGTTATTTAGGTGTAACACTATCTGACTTTTTAAAAAAGGATTATCAATATTGTAAGAGTTAGTGTAATATGTTATCTTAATGTGTAGGTATTTAGATAACAAATTGATCAGTTAAAAATGTAAATGGAATCTTTATTAGATTCATAAACAATAACACAGATACATTTAAAATGTAATTTTTAATGAATTTTCAAAGCATTATTTGTTATTGGATAAAAGAGAAATTTAAAATATCAACTGATCCCGTCCGTGTGCTAATAACAACACATATTTTAAAAATTTTAGAATATCAAAAATTATTTCGATTGTTTTATCCTTGCATCTGTTATATTAAAATCATACTTTGTCACTTAAAATTCTCAAGCAAAGAATTGATACGACATTCATAATTCCGCTCCAAGCAATGCGGGACTTAGACAACTTTGGAATTCAGATTAAAGTTGCTAATAAAGTTACGGTGCCTCGGGCTCGGTAACTTCTTATCTCGATAATTTGCTCTGGAAAGGTGAATAGCATCCTTGAAAGAAAAATTTGGGAGAACAATTCTACGAAGATATTAAAAAAATCGATCTTAATTTTTTTTACACTTGTAATAAGATCTAAATATTTCGAGACAATTGTATCAAAATCTGGTGAATTAGTGAGAAATTATATCAGTAAACTTTGTTTAATTTTATCTGTACATGTGTCCGTCAAAATATATCCGGTTATTACGGTTTAATCCCAAACCACTGGACAAGGAACTGCATATTGACTTTTGCTAAGCTACGTGGACGACGTTAAGGTAGATACATATATATGTAAAAGTAATATACATTTTTCATCAATGTTGTCCGTACATTTATATTCATCATACAAATATTTGCCTCTTGATGGATTCGAAGCCACAACCCTTAATTAAGAAGGCAAAGCTATTATTAGCAGCGTACGTCATTAACAATTTACATTAATACATCTATTAGAATTTCTAGTATTCAAACGCATCCTGGTGTACATCTTCGCAATTTAAGAACGTTACATAATTAATGACAGTTTGCTTTGTCAGAAGCCACATCCAGCATATCCGGAATTGATTCTTGAATAATTCAAATGACCCGATCCCAAAGGGGAATGCCATCTTCTATCTTACTTTGATACTAACTGTCTATCGCTAAAAAAAGAATAATTTATACACGCGTATTTTAACTGATGCGTAACTACTAAATTGTACGTACTTTGAATCGCACTGTATCAACGTAAACATTTTGACAACCCTATATTTTCATGAGTACCTAAAGATTTAGTCTAATTTTGAAATACCTAGAAAAGCTTTCAAAATAGCAATGACTACCATCAGTTTTCGAAAACCGTCGCAAAAAAAGGTGAGGGTCGAGGTGTCTTATGCTAAGATCGGAGCTAATAGCCAAGCGTGAAGATTTTCCCAAATCCTCGTCTCACGAGAGGACCATTATTGACTATTGTGTGTATTCATATAAGCAATATACAATAGACAAAATTAAATTGTATCAACCTTTTTTTCCGGGATGTCGCAAATCGTAACATAGGAGCTTCGAAAATATCATAGCGTGCAAGCGAAATTGTCGATTACAGTAGAAGTCTCGCAGTATAAACCGCTTTTCATCATCTGTCATGGTCCGACCTTTTTTAATTAGCCAACTGTCGGTAGGCAGGTTTTAAAGGCGTATGTTTTATCGCCTCTTACGTCGCCAATAAGAAGAAAATGGAGTGGGAAATTCTTATACTGACACCAAGCGGCCTGAGTAAATCTATACATTATAAATAAGTACAGTGGTATCTCGGAGATTACTCTTAGGATTTGTTGAGTATTTTGAAAAGAGATTGTGTTTTATATTTCTAGTTTTTCTTGCAGTGTCACATTTACAAATTCTTTGTTATAAGAAAACAATATTTTTTTTAAATGTCTTACAGTTATCGAATTGAAGTTACGATATCCGAATGATTGGATGATCGTAATTCAAGTCAAGAGATTCGATCCCTAGGTGGTTGGGTCATACAAATAGGATTTTTTGGTATGACCCAACCACCTATGTACCAAAAAGTTATCTACGTTTTTATCCTAGCTTAGATATAAAGACTGCGGCAGGCTTACCACCTGTCACATTGGCCAAAAAAATAACTTTTCGGTGAAAGGTGGGTCGACTGCACTTAAATGTCAAGACCTATGTCTGTCCCAGTATTGGGAATGTCTACGATAGGACGGAATTTATTTCTTTATTTTAAAATATTTGTTTAATCTCTGTCTGCCCCAGTATTAGGAATATGCTGAAAGATATTTATTATTAATTTTACAATTACTAGATAAATTACGGTAAGCTTAAAACTGCGACAGTAAAAAATAATAAACTTCTAATTGCAATGGTATGAAATATTTTTTTTATTTCCTCTTAAAACTTCTCACGTGGCACGTACATGTGAAATGTACTATAAAGTTGTAGCTTGTTTTATTGGATCCTGGTGGAAGAATTTTCGTGTGTGTATTAAATGTGAACATACATACAACTTAACGACCTGTAAAATTCCACTGCAAATCATTAGGAGGATTGCTTGCCAAACGTGGCTATTAATCGATAGCCACATTCGGCAAGCGGATTGGCAATTCCAGTACAGGTATTCCATCATCTATCGCTTGCCTATTCTAGTATTTTTTCTTATGACATCAACTGGAGTCGAGTCATGGATGTTTAAATGCATATGTAAATATTTATCTATGTAAACATACGGTACTATATACTTACATTAATATGAATGTATTTATGTAAGTACCGTTACCTTAGATACTAAGTCGGCGATATGCATATCACATGTCATGTTATCTCAAAATAACTTTGTGAAACGTGAGTTGAAAGAACTTCATTGTCTAGACCTCTGCCTACCCCCGTACTGGGGAATTACGTTAAGATAAAATATTCTAAAAATATCAGAAAATTTATAGTATAATAAACAGCTGCACTGCAGACAGAAATTTCATAGGAGAGAGGTGTAAGCGTAAAATATAGAAAAATAACCACTTTCATTATAAACAAGACACGTAATTACGTAACTGTACGCGAAGTTCGTAACCTACCCCAATACAAAACAAAACCTGTGCTTTGACACCAGGGAATGCTTTGACGGTGCATCAGAGTAGTACTTGGAAACCTTATACAAAGTGTCGTCAAGGGTACTCGTAAATTTTTCTCTTCCTTACTACCTTTTTCGACGTTTGACTAAACGCTTGCACCATTTCTAATGGTTTGGAGCCTGCCTAATTCGAAATATGATCTGAGCTGAAGTCTAATAGACATTTAAAAGAAGTAGTGGTATTTCAAATACACTGTTTCAATAAGTTAAATAAGTGACGATAGCCGAGTGGTTGGGTGGGCGGAATTTCAAGTAAAGAGACCCGAGCAGGTGGCAGGCTCGTACCAATGGGTTTTTCAAAAACTTATGTATGAATTACATCGTAGGCTCGGACATAAAGACGGCGACAGGCTCACCACCTGTCACGTTATCCCGAAAATATCTTCGGTGGAAGGTGGGTCAATGGACTTAATTGTCTACACTAGACCTACCGTACCGTACTACCGTAGGGTAGACAGCCCTGTATTGGGAATTGCGTGAAGATATTTTACTGTTTCAATATATTTTAGATTTAAGATCTCGATTTTTTATTCCTCCATTAATTAAAAAAACTTCTTCATGCCATTCCCAATACAAGCGTTGAAAAAGGTCTAGACACTTAAGTCCTATCTACCCACCTTGGGACAACGTGACAGGTGGTGAGCCCGTCGCCGTTTTTAAGTCCAAGCCAACGATTTAAATTGAACGAAGATTTGAAAAACCAAAACTTGGTGATCGAACTCAGGTCTCTTGACTCGAATTCCGATTGCCCAACCACTTGGCTATCGTGACTGTTATTTCTATTACTTACGAGTACATATTCAACATCATTCTATTCGACATTGCCAGGTTTTTAAATAATAATAAACAAGTAAATATCTTCCTGCAATTCCCAATACAAAGGTTTAGTCTAGACAATTAAATCCTTTCGACCCACCTTCCACCGAAGATATTTTCGGGACAGCGTGACAAGTGGTGAGTCCGTTGCCGTATTTTTGTCCAAGCTAACGATATAATTCGCACAGAAGTTTTTGAAAAAAAAAAAACCTATTGGTACGAGCCTGCCACCAGAGGATCGAACTTGGGTCTCTTGACTCGAATTTCCGACCACCCAACCACTCGGCTATCGTGACTTTTCGCCACATTTTTCATTTTAATTTTATGATTTTTTCCTTCCTTATAGTATTGTATTAATACTTAGAATGCAATAGAAATGTGCATAGGCTCACGTAGTTTCGATGAAAATTAGTTCTAAAGAATTACTATGTTCAGACCTCTACCTACTCCTGTCTTTAAATTTCGTGAAGATATTAAAATCATACTTACAACCCACTTCAATAAAACACAAAGTTAAATCCGTCTTCATTGCCGAGAATCCCATCTAGTTTGACTGAATCTTTCGAATTGACGTTTGAATTATTCAGCATGTTAACGATCCCAAAGGGCGAGACTTTCTCGTTTGATACGATACCTTGTCATTCCCCCTTGTCATATTTCGGGTTTCATAGCTAGGGTTTCATTGAAATATTGTATAGAGTATTTCATGGCTTCTTTCACTGATTGCGACTCATTATTAAACGTTTTAGACGTCTGCAATTTTAATATTCTATTTATATATCCATCTATGCATTTCTACACCATGTACAATATCAACAAAAAGATGCAAGTCAATGTCTGAAGGCCTAACTTGATACCGGATGACAAAAAATCTGCATGAGTTACAAAACCCACTTTTGTTGGTTGAAAAAATTAATAGTTTCGTCGAATCGATTTAGAACGTAAGTAAGACGTGTTCGATTAGTGTTTTCTACACACAACAAAATGAAATGCCATTTTCTCATTTAAAAAAGTTATAGAACGATATTTTTGCATCTATGGCACTAACAGAAAGGGTGTTTCTTTCTCTCAAAGGAGATCAAACCAGGCTCACGCTGACCAAAGATGACTGGCAGCATCAGAGATGCAAGTTTGACGAAGCAATAACCCAGTGGGTATTGATCCTAAATTCAATGTGGGTACAAATCTCGCTATGGGAAATATTTGTGTGATTAATATGAACGTTTTTACTTATGGATGTTTATATGTAAATATGAATATTTATTTATATATATATGTATTGTACTGTTGGCTTGAACACTACCAAGCCAACAGTAAGAGAAAGGTTCAAAAAGACTAAATATTTTAGGCCTCTATTGGCCGTAGTATTGAGAATATACATGAATAATGTAGTGTCCTTGTATTTATGGTATCACAATACAAAATTTCAAAAACTATTAATAAAAATCAATTTTCATGTCTCTCCGACAGGAACTATGTATATTTTTTCAGGATATTCCAGAATATAATCTATCTCCGTGCCAAATTTAATCCGGATGCGTTCTGTGTTAATCGAGAACAAATTTCAATCTATCTATCTAAACTTTTGGATTTATAACTTTAACAGAAAGTGGAATAGAATTCCTTTCGTTGATACACTAAAAACTAAAAATCGGAAGGCGATAAGTTTTCTACATTTTTTTTTCCAATTTAAATTATTTTGTCTCAGTAGTGCCATAGCAGCGTTCTGTCACATTTTATTTACCTAAGTCAAACGTGACTCATCCTATTTATGGAGGCATCCTCCCCAGCGATGATGCCAGACGTAATTAATAGAAATTTTAGGGCTGTTACTGAACAAATTATTTTTTTGTATCAAACTATAAATATGCGCTGAAAGCGGCGTACCTAATCCTCGTTTTTTGAGATGATAACTTCTACTAACATTTTTTATTACTTACTGTTACTACTACTTTATAGGTAAATCAAATCTTATGACTTCGCATTACCTACACGCTAATATGAACAGTACGTAAAGGTTGACTTTGAAAACACTAACGCATAGTTTTCAAAAACAATAATTTTCGCTTCTATCAGCAGTACTTATATTTTTTAAAGAAAAAATAATAAAGGAAACATTTAGGTACAAAGAATTAAGAATATTGTGAAGCATGATCTGCTTTCTGATTAGTAAAAGAAAAAATATATTTTTTGGAAAATGCTTAAAGATATTACTAAAGAAGATACAGATGCGATGTCATTCCCTCACATTGGTATCTATTTGGCGGTAGGAATATGTAACAGTATGTTACTGGAGAAAAGGAGTCTACTACCATTAAAAACTAATGTTCGCACGAAAGAAAATTTGTATCCATATACCTTAGCAGGCAAACTAACAACTTGGCTATCGTCTAAAATTTAGCTTTGTTTTAGAAAATACAATGCCTATAAATAAAATAATTGAGACATCAGCAATACAAAATGTGAAAATGGGCTAAAAGTTCTTTCGTATATTTTATGTTATCAACATTTCCCATGTGAATATAACAACAATTTAGCAGTTAGACCATCAAAACTTATTCGATAAATCTCAGTGATCCTCCATTACAGCCCTAACAAAGTTCTTCGTCGGATGCCGCACATGTTAACTAAATATAACCCTAAATAAACCGGGGGACAAAAAACAATTACTAGTTAGGGACCGAATGGGAGTTACGAGAAATTAGCGGGTAAGGGACATAAGACGAAATGTTAAAAAGCATACTCATTGGCAATTACTACTTTAATAGTTATTTTTATGATTTTCTTTACTCATATTTGAAATAATGATATATAGCTGTTCTACGCAAATCACTGAGTTAAATATAAAATAAAATTAATAACATTAATAAGATAACCCCAACTAATTACTTGGCGTATTAGTATTAATATTTCCTGACTGAAAAGTCATGAATGTTAAGCTGCCATTTATAAAAGTGACAGTACATAACGCCGTTACTGAAAACAGGCATAAGTAAAGAATGAAAATAGAGATTTAAAGTTTCAACTGATGCGTATAAGACTCAGTGGCTCAGAGGTAAGAGTGTTGCCACGGTTCGGCAATGGTCGCGTGTTCGAATCCCGCCCATGGAGGTGAAATTTCAAAAACATTTTTTTCTTTAATTTAATAACGAAAGTACAGCATTCCAATTCCGTAAGTAAACTTAAGCCTACAATAACGCGATCATATATCACAAAGAAATTTGTCACTTCTAGACAATCAATTTTATATATTTTTTTATACAGAGATGACGACAAATTTGCCTTTAAAGCCATACTACGCTAATTGATTGCTGTTAATTCACTTTAGTGGTGGTGGGCTGGAGGATCGAACTAGGTACACACATATAAACACACATAACTCTCTCGTGAAAGTAAATAATAAATAAAATAAGCCTGGCAAGCAGAATGTGACCGTCACCAGTCTGCCATTTAGGTCTACTATTTTTTTAAATGACTATTCCTCCATCTACTTACCAGGTTCAATTGAATACGAAGCAAGCATATTATTATAGATACATATATATATATATATATATATATATATATATATATATATATATATATATATATATATATATATATATATATATATATATATATATATATATATATATATATATATATATATATATATATATATATATATATATATATATATATATATATATATATATATATATATATATATATATATATATATATATATATATATATATATATATATATATATATATATATATATATATATATATATATATATATATATATATATATATATATATATATATATATATATATATATATATATATATATATATATATATATATTATATATATATATATTATATATATATATATATATATATATGTATATATATTCGTATAATATATCAATTCCTATGCAAAAATATATGACCTACCGAAATGACAATTCTTTTTTATTTTACAACAAAATTTTTGTAATAAAAAGTACAATAAAGGATATTTTGTAGTAGAGTATATAAATAAGACTGGACTATACGAAAATATACCAATTTTCTATAGATCGACAAATAACTTTCCATGGTATGAAAATAATCTAAAATTAATTTTAAATAAAGAATTTACACAATAACATTACACCATATTTACTTAATAAATTTGAAAGAAACACATCAAAGTAAATATTTATGAATGTATATAAGCATTCTCCCTGGAGGCTTCCAAGCTTGTTGAGTTAACCCGTGGAACACTCAAAGGAATATCCTAGTAGAAGAAGTTAGATTATATCACTTTGAACGTCGTTTAAATGAGGGAATATATTTTATTTAACAAGACTCCTAGGTAGAGAAGGTAGAAAAGGTAACTTGATTGGTAACGATTCAATACTACCGAAAATCTTTTGAAATATTTAACATCACTTTCTATTTCTAACATTAGCTATCTTTCGTACCGTGTGGCGGCGTTACCGCGCCATTTCATACCATGATTCGTCACAGAGATCGCCAATAGTTGCGATTATGGCAAATGTTCCTTTCGAAAGAGGCTTTTTCACTCTTCCAATTCCTCCTTAGGAGGTCCTGCAGTCGATTTTAACATTATATAAGTGTGTACGTATCGTCGAACAGGCTCGCCGTCGTCAAGATGTAAAATATTTGCTATTTCGTAATATTTATAATTGTTTCCAAGAAATATTTTAAGTATTATTTCTATTTAATTATGAATAGTGGTAGTTAAACCGCAGGAAAGCCACGGGAAGGCAGCTAGTGTAACATATGAAAAGTTAAAGTAAATTCTTACCTCGCGGACCCGAGCTGACTTGACACTGATAGGAAGCATCATCATCCAACGACACTTCTCTGATATCCAATGAGTAATCACCTGCAAAATAAGTAATAGATTTAAATTTGTATTTTTTTATATTTACTTAAAAATGGTTGGTTATAGTGTTAGTCATGGTAATTGTTAAAATACTTAGTTTTTAAAAAAAGGGTTATTTTTTAAAAAAAAAAAACGTAACATCGATTTATGAAAGTAGATGAAGCTGATTTTTGCAAGTGGAAGAATGGAGTTGTGTTTAACTTTTAGTTACCTATATAAAGGCCTTTTAAAAGACTTCAAAGTCACGACACGACATACGACAATAGTTGAATGACAGTTCCGAACCTGCGACGTTGTTTCTCAGTCCGCACCCAAAACCATTAAGTTTATTTTATTTATTATTTCATGATTATTATTATCATTATTGATGTGAAACATCTATAGCCGCACGTAAAACCGATTTCTGGCGAGGCGACGCATGCCGTGGCGTCGGGTCGCCACGCTATACAAAGGTATACTAATTTACACCCTATTACCTGAGAGTTAAGGTTTATAGTTAAACACTGAAATCCCTTTTTTATATTTAATTAATTATATTCATATTATTCATATTAGTAACTATATGAATTATATTAAGATTTCATTTTTACATGAAATGTCATTTCCTTATTTTGTTTTATGATTTCGTAGACACTAAAGTTTTTAAAAGACACCATAAACCTACATAATTGACACTTTTTTTAGATTAGTGTACATTGGATTAATGCATATGCATTCAATGCAATGCAATAACATTGCATTGTTCATTGGATTAATCATATTAAGATTTAGCAATTTAAAAAAAAATCTAAATACTCAGGAGCGCTCTTGTACTCTTGTTAGAATATCATAAAATATTATTAAGATTGACAGATGTTTTAAAAAATGCTCCGAACTCTGAACGATTATACATAGAACAATATTATAGCAAACTTATAGAAAAGGGATTATAAAACCATGGATTTTGAAGTTAAAAAATTTAATACTTAATTGAGTCTAGTTTTTGCATAAAAAACAAAAGGTATATAATAAAATATCATTACGACGAAAGGTACTGTTTTTCTGCAAAATAAAAAAACACCATAAATGAAACAGAAATCTGCGTATTGAAAAGCAAATTTTTTATAAGCGACATCTAGAGGATTATATCAATAATAATATGTTATAACAACATTACTTTGTCATGAATTTTAAGAGTTTCAAATCGTTTCGCTAGATGTCGCTTCAAAGTAACATAAAATACAAAACATGT
The DNA here is from genome assembly GCA_029286605.1 of Sericinus montela. Lineage (NCBI taxonomy): Eukaryota > Metazoa > Arthropoda > Insecta > Lepidoptera > Papilionidae > Sericinus > Sericinus montela. Next base: position 1,015,230 of record JAGSMR010000064.1, on the reverse strand, counting down.
ATAGGCTCACTTGTGAACCGAATTGTTGGCGTGGCGACGCTTGACATGGCGACGGGTCGCCACGCTATACTAAGGTATACATATAGGTATACATATATATAGTAGAGTGTACGGTAAAATATTTAAATTGTGGCCACTTGATATTAATATCGAATTTTTATATAAAATGTAAATAAATGTTTATTAAATAAAGTTACCATTTTCTGTAATAAATTCGTAATACTTCATTTTTTCATTAGGCTATATTTAATTCCTGTAGTAATATTATCTTTTATGCATATTACTTGTACACACACGATGTTTCACATCTGCCAGGCGTCCCATGATGGCTCACATTTTTTTTATTATTTATATTTATTATGTGAAAACATGGGTTAATTTACAACGCTCTGAACCGATTTCTTGTAATAAATATTCCTCTTTTTACTCACATTCGATAAGTAATGATTGAGACGAGATAAACAGCTCTGTTTAAAAATGTATGAATAAAACTTCATGCTACGATTTCTCACCGATCAAATATTTCTTTTATTCTTTTACAAACACCACTAAAGACATTTACGATTTCGATTAACATTCAAAACGGTTTCCGTTGAGAATAAATTAGGTACCATTATCATTTTCTTTATGTTTCACGTGTGGGCGAATTCCGATAAGATAAAGGCTCGATTTATAAGTGTCATAGTTTTGTTTATATTTTGGAGCACTACTGATAACAAAGATCATGTTACACCGGCTTGTTTTACTCTCTTATGAATATTATACTCGTAGATAACTTGATATCTATCTTTATCCGCTTTTAACTCAGTAGGAACTTTGTGAAAGAAAACTGTTTAATATTTTTAACTACGAACCGTATTTAATACTTTATGGCTTCAGTTTTAATTTAAGTTAGAATGTCGTTTTTTGAATTAAAACTTATTTAGCACTGTTGTGTAACTGGAATAGGATGAAAGAAGAAGGCAACACTAATAGAAAGATACTTTTGCCTACATGTGGCATTTGTCTATATGCGTATTTATTATAGAACGCCACGGGCTCACCACCTGTCACGTTGTCCCGAAAATATCTTCGGCGGAAGGTGGATCGAAGGGACTTAATTGTCAAGACTAGACCTCTGTATTTATGTCTAATTTATGTCTTTATGCCCATGTAAATTACATTAAAACACGAAATAAACGTAGGCTTCATTGCTCGTGCTAATGAACGGTCGAATTTTATTAATTTATCAAATATGTTATCGAATATTACACATACTAATTATTTTGCTTTTATCCACACTATCAAACGTTACAATATGGGATTAAATAGAATCTCTGTGAGAGAATAAATAGAATCTCTGTGAGAGAATAAATAGAATACATCAAATATAGTAAAGGTTTTCACTGTGTGTGAACGCACATTTTTACTTTCTGGGACACACTCTCATAACAAATGTTACTGATTCGAAATGTATACATACAGATACCATTCAAGCTACGGCCGATATCATGTTTATAACAGATCATAAAAGATCTATCTTATTTTATCCAATGTATATAGAAAACGGAGCCACTAATAAGTTTTATTTTCATATTGTTCTATTTTCATGTGGGAAACATACATTACTTAAAGAATAGACTAAACAAGTTCGCAATGAAAATAACATAAATGGGGTAAGTTTGTACTTAGCACAGCATGCAAGTAAAGCGTAGAAAAATATAAAATAGAAATAAAAAGAATATAACTAAAAGGTGGAAAATAAAATTGGGTCACAATTGGTGGACATTTAGCATTCTGAGCTCATAGTTTTAATGTCTTGGAAAACTTATTTAAGAGTTGTATTAAGAGTAAGAGCGCTGATTTGGTAACGATATATTTTACGTTTTTAAAGGTGTATAAGTCACGATAGCCGAGTTGTTGGGTGGTCGGAATTTCGAGTCGAGAGACTCGATTTTGATCCCCAGGTGGCAGTACCAATGAGTTTTTCAAAACTTATGTACGAATTTCATCGTTGGTTTGGACATAAAGGCGGCGACGGCTCACCACCTGTCACGTTGTCCCGAAAATATCTTCGGTGGAAGGTGGGTCAAAGGGACTTAATTGTCAAGACTAGACCTCTGTATTTATGTCTAGTTTATGTCTTTATGCCCATGTAAATTACATTAAAACACGAAATAAACGTAGACTTCATTGCTTGTGCTAATGAACGGTCGAATTTTATTAATTTATCAAATATGTTATCGAATATTACACATACTAATTATTTTGCTTTTACTCACATTCGATAAGTAATGATTGAGACGAGATAAACAGCTCTGTTTAAAAAATGCTCCGAACTCTGAACATACATAGAACAATATTATAGCAAACTTATAGAAAAGGGATTATAAAACCATGGATTTTGAAGTTAAAAAATTTAATACTTAATTGAGTCTAGTTTTTGCATAAAAAACAAAAGGTATATAATAAAATATCATTACGACGAAAGGTACTGTTTTTCTGCAAAATAAAAAATCACCATAAATTAAACAGAAATCTGCGTATTGAAAAAGCAAATTGTTTATAAGCGACATCTAGAGGATTATATCAATAATAATATGTTATAACAACATTACTTTGTCATGAATTTTAAGAGTTTCAAATCGCTTCGCTAGATGTCGCTTCAAAGTAACATAAAATACAAAACATGTATAGGCTCACTTGTGAACCGAATTGTTGGCGTGGCGACGCTTGACATGGCGACGGGTCGCCACGCTATACTAAGGTATACATATAGGTATACATATATATAGTAGAGTATACGGTAAAATATTTAAATTGTGGCCACTTGATATTAATATCGAATTTTTATATAAAATGTAAATAAATGTTTATTAAATAAAGTTACCATTTTCTGTAAGAAATTCGTAATACTTCATTTTTTCATTAGGCTATATTTTATTCCTGTAGTAATATTATCTTTTATGCATATTACTTGTACACACACGATGTTTCACATCTGCCAGGCGTCCCATGACGGCTCACATTTTTTTTATTATTTATATTTATTATGTGAAAACATGGGTTAATTTACAACGCTCTGAACCGATTTCTTGTAATAAATATTCCTCTTTTTACTCACATTCGATAAGTAATGATTGAGACGAGATAAACAGCTCTGTTTAAAAATGTATGAATAAAACTTCATGCTACGATTTCTCACCGATCAAATATTTCTTTTATTCTTTTACAAACACCACTAAAGACATTTACGATTTCGATTAACATTCAAAACGGTTTCCGTTGAGAATAAATTAGGTACCATTATCATTTTCTTTATGTTTCACGTGTGGGCGAATTCCGATAAGATAAAGGCTCGATTTATAAGTGTCATAGTTTTGTTTATATTTTGGAGCACTACTGATAACAAAGATCATGTTACACCGGCTTGTTTTACTCTCTTATGAATATTATACTCGTAGATAACTTGATATCTATCTTTATCCGCTTTTAACTCAGTAGGAACTTTGTGAAAGAAAACTGTTTAATATTTTTAACTACGAACCGTATTTAATACTTTATGGCTTCAGTTTTAATTTAAGTTAGAATGTCGTTTTTTGAATTAAAACTTATTTAGCACTGTTGTGTAACTGGAATAGGATGAAAGAAGAAGGCAACACTAATAGAAAGATACTTTTGCCTTCATGTGGCATTTGTCTATATGCGTATTTATTAAAGAACGCCACGGGCTCACCACCTGTCACGTTGTCCCGAAAATATCTTCGGTGGAAGGTGGATCGAAGGGACTTAATTGTCAAGACTAGACCTCTGTATTTATGTCTAATTTATGTCTTTATGCCCATGTAAATTACATTAAAACACGAAATAAACGTAGACTTCATTGCTTGTGCTAATGAACGGTCGAATTTTATTAATTTATCAAATATGTTATCGAATATTACACATACTAATTATTTTGCTTTTATCCACACTATCAAACGTTACAATATGGGATTAAATAGAATCTCTGTGAGAGAATAAATAGAATACATCAAATATAGTAAAGGTTTCTTCTACCGTGTGTGAACGCACATTTTTACTTTCTGGGACACACTCTCATAACAAAATGTTACCGATTCGAAATGTATACATACAGATACCATTCAAGCTACGGCCGATATCATGTTTATAACAGACTTAATATGTATACATCGATCTTATTTTATCCAATGTATATAGAAAACGGAGCCACTAATAAGTTTTATTTTCATATTGTTCTATTTTCATGTGGGAAACATACATTACTTAAAGAATAGACTAAACAAGTTCGCAATAAAAATAACATAAATGGGGTAAGTTTGTACTTAGCACAGCATGCAAGTAAAGCGTAGAAAAATATAAAATAGAAATAAAAAGAATATAACTAAAAGGTGGAAAATAAAATTGGGTCACAATTGGTGGACATTTAGCATTCTGAGCTCATAGTTTTAATGTCTTGGAAAACTTATTTAAGAGTTGTATTAAGAGTAAGAGCGCTGATTTGGTAACGATATATTTTACGTTTTTAAAGGTGTATAAGTCACGATAGCCGAGTTGTTGGGTGGTCGGAATTTCGAGTCGAGAGACCCGAGTTTGATCCCCAGGTGGCAGTACCAATGAGTTTTTCAAAAACTTATGTACGAATTTCATCGTTGGCTTGGACATAAAGGCGGCGACGGGCTCACCACCTATCACGTTGTCCCGAAAATATCTTCGGTGGAAGGTGGGTCAAAGGGACTTAATTGTCTAGACTTGACCTCTGTCTACCCCTGTATTGGGAATTGCGTGAAGATATTTATTTATTTATAAAAGTGTTTATCTTGAAAACGATGTAGCTACGATGGATAAAATTGTTGCTCGCATAAAATTGTCATTCTTTCTGTCTGCGGAACATTGAACAGCGACTTATTACGTAAATTTGGTCTAGGGAAATTAATGTATACATGACTGAGTGGATAGGGTGAGTCAATATATTAAGTAATTTATTATTAACATTCGAATGTAGTATGTTATCATACGAAAATGCTTTAACAGAAATAAAGTGACGACTGATTTGTTAAGTAATTATCACTCGACACAAGAATATATGCAGCAATATGTGCGTGGCCGACCTTCAATAAAGTCATACAGAAGATGTAGGAGGAGTATGGATGAGGACAGCCGGTTACCTCTCTCACCGTAAAAAATCACAGTATTCTTGGATATCATCTTATTGCTTTGGTGTAGAGCCGACTCATTCATGCGCATCAAAGGCAATCTCTTTGTATTAGTATAAAAAATGTCTTATTTATCACTCGGATACAAAAAAAAAAAGAAACAAATACACAAAAAGATGAACGGAAAAGGAAAACAGAAAAGGAGATGCCGAAAAGCGATACCGATCGGTTGAATAAAAAATGAATAAACATTTTGATAGGGACAACATCTGATCATATTCTGATTCCAAAGTAAGTAGCTAAAGCACTTGTATTGAATCAAAAACAACGAAGGTATCACAATCGACTCGAATCGAATGATTTTCGACATTGACCTGTCCGGTAATTTAACACAGAATCGCCTTAAAACCGATTTGTATGCCACTCTTCAACGGAGGTAGTCAGTTAATATAAATATATGAATAAAAAAATGAACGTGTGCAATAAAAATAAGAAAAAAAGAAAATAATTACCTTCTTCATCGCTTCCAACCATTTTGTATCTATCGTAGCCAGTTAAGTGTCGGTGCGTTCCGAGCCCGAAGTCATCCTTAGTCCATTGCAGCTGACCAACTTTGCCCTCGACACGACAGGGTAGCGTGACTCTGGATCCAACCACTGCACTCTGTGTAATAAATGAATAACTTTAAAACAATCACTGAAACACGAATTTTACCCATATTTTAAATTATCTATTTAATTATGATCACTCTTTCAACTTCAACACGCGATCCGTGATGAAGTAAGACTATATAAAAGCAGACTATACATACATATAAATAACTAAGCCAACAGTCCATCGCGCCTGTCAACTAAATATAAGATAAATATAAGATAAAATGCTGTTCTTAAAAATAAAATAAAAGAAAAAAAGATATTTGCAAACGTAATACAAATATTACGTTAACATTTGACATGATTGAAGAAGATTTATCTACATGACTTTCAACGCATCTGCTATGTTTCTGGTATTGCGGATGTTCATGGGCGGCGGTAATCACCATCACGTGAGCCACCTGCTCGTTTGCCTCCCTTCCCAATAAAAAAAATTGATAGTCACTGACATGATAGTCTATGAGCCCCACATGACTTTATGACCCCTAGGTGAGCCTGTATCACAAAGATCAAACAGCAATTAATACTTTTCTGCAGAGCTTTACGTTATATAACTTATTATTCATCATTTCACTTTAAGAGATATCCCCACTATGAATACATTTATGTCTTCTCTTAAAAGTACCTAGTTAGAATATATAAACCGATATCGTAAAAATTACAATAACATTCATATAACTTATTAAAGGTAGGGCTATAAATTTCTTTATTCAATAGAACGCGCTCGTTGAATTTAACTAAATTGCTTTGAAACGGTTTTAAAACCCATGAGCATAAAACAGATTAGTATAACGCTGAGAAATGTTTTAATATCACAAATTCCATTTTAACAGGGAAACGTAACGGCACAAGTTACTAATAAATAAATCAGGAGTCCCAAAACGTGGTCCTAACCCAAAAATGAAAGTTGCAACAGAACTTTGGAATATTAATTTTGAAATTAACATTCTATAAATCAAACTTTTCTCTCCTAACCTCCCGAGAAAATGCTGCCCAATATTATTCTTTACGTAAGCAAGTAGAACACGGAATTGACATGAAAGCCCTGTATTGAAAATATCCAAGGATATTAAAAATTCCTTGCCTGGAGCGATGCCGGCTTTTTTTTTGTTTTGTTTCAGCATATATGGATGGGTTATATTATCAAGTGAGTGAAGAAAAACAAACGTTATTGGATTTGAATAAGATAATCGCTTATGCGAACAATTGATCAAATCAGTTTTATGTACCGAGAAAACAGAAACTCGAGAAGAATGTAATTCCCTGTTCCGAATATAAGTTTAATATATAATTTATGGTTCTAGGATGTAAGTGGTTGCTAATCCGTGAGGTCTAAAGTTTTAATTTATTGCAGTCATATACTACCTGCTGCACTGTGAGTTGTGACCAAGGACTCATACCTAGACAGATATTAGTATAAGTTTGTTAGCTAGTACCAAACTACCAGATAGACTGTCAGAAAAGACTTCAAAATTTAGAATAGTTGGTGGTGGTATTAGAAACAGAAGTGTTTTTTTCTTCATGCATGCATTTTTCTGACCTGGGATAGGCAGAATTCTAAACAATAAAGAAACCTCTCGACCCACTTTTTATCGAAGCTGTATGTTGAAGCGAAGTGTAAGCTGTATATAGGACAACAGCAGAGTAATAGCTGTTCTATTACATTTGTAATTTGAAAAAAATGTGAGCCGTCATGGGACGCCTGGCAGATGTGAAATATCGTGTGTGTACAAGTAATATGCATGAAAGATAATATTATTACAGGTATGAAAAAATGAAGTACTAACAAAATACTAATGAAAAAATGAAGTATTACGAATTTCTTACAGAAAATGGTAACTTTATTTAATAAACATTTATTTAAATTTGATATAAAAATTCGATATTAATATCAAGTGGCCACGATTTAAATATTTTCTCTCTCTCTCTCTGTGACTTCAGTTATTGTTATATTCGATGTTTTCTCTGCCGGTATTACTGTGACGATTGGTCGATGATAACTAAACTACGTTACAAAAGGCCCGTAGTAGTAAAGTCCCGTTGTCCCGAAAATATCTTCGGTGGAAGGTGGGTCATAGGGACTTAATTGTCTAGACTTGACCGCTGTATTGGGAATGGCGTGAAGATATTTATATATTTATTTATTACGTTACAAAAGTATTGGATGAAACATTATCAAGATATCTCACAATTACAGCATCTATAGTTGTTCCATATTTGGTAGTAGATTCTTTTGGATTGTTGTTGATTTGCAATTGAAATTCTTTTTTGAAGAAATGTCATTAATGGCATTGATTCAGCTCTTGCAAATTTTACATTAAAATCTCCAGCTAATTTTAATGGTAGTTTATGTTTATTCGTTTTAAAAATTATTGAACCTTTTTGACTATAAGGATATATACCTTTCATGTAAAAATGAAATCTTAATATAATTTACATAATTGAATAATATGAATATAATTAATTAAATATAAAAAAGGGATTTCAGTGTTTAATTATAAACCTTAATTTTCAGGTAATAGGGTGTAAATAAGTATACCTTTGTATAGGGTGGCGACCAGTCGCCACGGCATGCGTCGCCACGCCAGAAATCGGTTTTAAGTGCTATAGATGTTTCACATCAAAAAACTACACTTTCTTAACCGACCAGTCCCTTATAGTCGCAGAATCGAAGGCGGGTTTTGTAATTAAAACTCATAAGCGATAGGCTCGCCACCAGTCACGTTGTTCCAAAAAGTCATCATCAAATAGTCAATGAAAGTTGGGCCGAAAGGACGTAATTGTCTACTACAGTATTAGAAATATACCTGAAGATACTTATTAACCAAACTCTCGTCCAATTGGCAGTGCCGACTGTTTACGAACATATCGAAAGTCTTATCAGGTTAACTGGGATAAGTTCGCAGTAACGTCCCGTCTCACACTATATAAAGCTATATAGATAGTACGTGAGTTAAAAAAAATATCTTCACGCCATAACTTGGTACATATATTGGTTCCCCTATATAGACATAGGCGTAGTCTAGACAATTAAGTCCTTTTGACCCTCCTTTCACCGATGAATTTTTTTTTGACAATGTGACAGGATAGCCTGTCACCGTCTTTATGTCCAAGCCAACGATATAAATCGTACATAACTTTTGAAAAAAAAAACCGTTGGTATGAGCCTATCATCTAGGGATCGCACTCTAGACTCTTGAATCCTGTTCACTCAACCACTCGGGTATCGTTAATTTTATTTAAATATAAAATGAATTAATAAACAGGCTTTGCCATATTATTACGGTATAAGAATGTACCACCGTCTTTCTTTTCGTGGTTGCATTAACGGTGGTAGAGCCACGTTTCAGCTTTTGTTGTTGCATGAATTGGCCGGCTCGACCGGGGAAGTACCACGACCTCACAGAATACCGGCGTGAAGTAGAAGTCTAACAAACTTCTGCGTTTCGTCTGGTGAGTGCAGGTAACCGGAGGCCAACACACCCCCTCCCCCAATTCTGGGGGAGCACTCTAAGGGAGGCAACGCATCTGCTATGCCTCTGGTATTGCGGGTGTTCATGGGCGGTGGTAATCACTTACCATCACGTGAGCCACCTGCTCGTTTGCCTCCCTTTTCCATAAAAAAAAACGGAGGAGCAATCAAAATTTAATTAGTTACTGATCTCTCTGCTACTGAGCATCTCGAAAAATACCCGAACAAAATTGAAAAAGGCCGGTGACAGGCTGCAACGTCTAAGTTCAAGTGTCTGGTAGTATGATCGCCAAACCCCATGTCAAGCGTGGCGATAATGTCCAACCCTCCTAGAAGACGAGGCCTTTCTGCAGTGGGCCACAGGCCGTTATGATGATGATATTGACCAAATAAAATAGGCTACGTATGATAATATATTATTTCACTAAATTATTTATTTTATATTTAGGATATTTTTGAAAAAAGTCACGATAGCCGAGTGGTTGGGTGGTCGGAATTTCGAGTCAATAGACCCGAGTTCGATCCCCAGATGGTAGGCTCGTACCAATGGGATTTTCAAAAACTTATGTACGAATATCGTTGGCTTGTACATAAAGACGGGGACGGGCTCACCACCTGTCACGTTGTCCCGAAAATATCTTCGGTGGAAGGTGGGTCGAAGGGACTTAATTGTCTAGACTCGACCTCTATCTACCCCTGTATTGGGAATTGCGTGAAGATATTATTTTTATATATTAAAGAAGATAAATAATGTAAGGTACAGGTCTTATTTCTTTTATCATTTATTCGCAAGTAATGATCAAAATTAGATTCCGATATTAAATCTGTCGGAGCGTCAATGTTGGCACAAAAAATTACCCTACTGAATACACGGTTACGTAAACTAATAAAACCGATGTCAAATATGATAAACCGTTTGCCTCCCTTTTACTCAAAGCCTATTAAAATAATGTTGCGTTGGGTGTTTTCAATAAATTTATGGGTAACATGAAGATGGGCGATCGAATAACTTTGTTGGGAGAAGCATTTTGTTTGCGGTATAATTTGATTTGTTTACGAAATAGCCCTAACAACGGGAGCCAAGTAATTAGCCTTCGTAAAACGATGGCTAAAATTTGCACGAATAATATTTTAGACGATAAAGGCGAAGTTTTGTTACGTTGTTGTAGTAATGTACAAATCAAAGACAATATAAATTATTATTAATGATCCTATTTGTGAATTCCCTAAACACCTTAGTGAAAATATCTGTGTAGTATCTTTATTATTACCTACCTACTATTTACTTTTATTATTATGGGGATTTTGACTTTCTCATTTCCTAGTTGCCTATTCCTAGTAATAATAACCTAGCCTTCGAAGCATAGGGTTCGATTCCATTGGGGGCAAATATGTAAATATACCTACGTTAGAACCCCAGTATTGGAAATAGAAGTGAAAGCCAAAAAAGGGATTTTAAGAGGTGACTTAGTAAAAATTCATCAATTCCGTAGTGTAAACCGACAATACTTCTTATAAAACACATGAAAGCGAAATGCGATCACCAAATAATTTAATTTTCTTTTAATAAATACATACATACATAGGGCCAACATAAACATCGCTCTGATCCCAAAGTAGTTTAAGCACTTGTTTCTGATTGCATAACAATCAGAAACAACGAAGATAACACAAACATCCAGACTCAATAATATGTATAAATACTGCTTTCTACGTTGACCCGACCGGGAATGGAACTTGAGACGGGTTAGATTTTTCTCAAAACTAACGTCACCATCCAGGTAGCGAAAATATCTTCGGTGGAAGGTGGGTCGAAGGGACTTAATTTTCTACATTAGACCACCCCAGTATTGGCAATTGTGTGAAGATATTTATTTATATATTTATTTTTATTTTATCAAAAAGACCATAAAATTTAACATGGAAAACTCACCTGATCTTGCGGTTCGATAGCAAATTTCTGTTCTCTATATGCGTCAGTGCATGTTATTAAAAATAACACTATAAACAATTGCTTTATTAACATAAAACAATCTCCAGATATCCTTAACAACAAAAACAGTGAATTGGCACATCTACTCGTCACTTTTAATCTTTTTTTATTCTCAGTTTGTTTTCTAAGAATTCTTTTTAAAGTCATAACAAATGTATACTCCAAATTCGCATCTACATAAGGTTCATCTTTGCCTGTTACCTCGAATTTTTTTTCGTATAACAATGTGTTATTTTCAGATTCCTTGAATTCATTGTGTTTATGTGTTCGTTTATCACTTGTTTTGCTACCCATTTTATTTTAAGATATTGGAACGTGTGCGAAGCCATATGTTATATCCATTGGTTCTTACTCCTTCTAAGTTTACATTTAAGTTCCATTTGAAGTCAGCTCTTGTTGATTTTCTCTAAATCTGTAACAAAAAAAGTAACTTTAATTGTCGACTCTAGTATTAAATAATTATACCGATGTTATATTGCTTTTTAAGTATAGCATCAGCTACGTCTACGACTATAGTCTTTGTCTCAATTTATATCTATTTTATTCCTTTCGCCTTCGTTCTACTTTGTGTTTCAACACGCAGATTAGTCGATTTAAATTTTAATAGGAGAAGAATGAATAGCAATCTATTGCTCATATATTGCCAAAGGATAAGTGACCACTATTGCCTATGAGCACCTGAACTTACTGAAACTTAGAAGTTGCAGAAGAAAGAATGCTTCATGTCTTATATTAAAAATGGGCTCTTTTACACAATAATCGGATACTCATTTGGTGGCAAAAATGGGCAAGATTATCTAGACGAATAATAAGTTCACTACTTATCGGAGTTTTTCCTTTTAAGTGTTTAACAAACTATATAAATTGCAAATTTTACCCATAGTAACAAGTATTATAGTTTTTCGATCCAACTTCCTGAATATGTTCACATTTTTTAAGTGGTATAAATAAATAATTTGTGAGTAGCAGTAGCTTTAATATTTTAAGGTTATGTCATTTATCGGTAGCGCTTAAGCTTCTAAAGGGATAAGAGAAAAGCCCAGAGTTGCCTCATACAATACCTACAGTCTATTCTCATCGAAATGCAACACGGCATAGTAAAGTAGTGCGATCATAATATATTCTTACATTTAAACTATCAACTGAAATTCAAATAGACATAAATTGAATAACATAAAGTAAGTATTATGAATTTATCTTTAGTATATTTATATTGAAATTGTCTTCAGGATAGCAGACAAACAAAACTGTCTTCATTAATATGCATTGTTCCTAAAACAAAATTGCAATGCAGTTAATTCAGTGAGACGGTTTCTATTTCGATTTTCATTTAGTATAGAATACGGATTTGTATCGAATTCAACCCTTGTAATCGCCGCGTTTTTAAATCGGCAGTCATAATTCATGACACCATTCAGAAGCAAGTCTAAAAGACATAAATATGTCTTACACAGGGCGATATAAGCACAGATATATGAATAAATCATTGCGATCTATTGCAAGAGGCAGCAATTTCAGCTGCAGTACTTTAACAGTTCCACGATGAAAGGGGAATAGTATATTTACGTTTTCACTTTAGGCCGTACTATGTGTTCTCGATGGTAATTTGAAGCAGCAAATTTTATAAGAACTTAACAAAGCGATGTGGATTGTGAGACTTTGATGGATATACGTGGAGTACAATGGAATATGTTAACGCGTCAACCATTCTCATTTCTCTGAACTGATAGATTCCCATAAAGACAATAACGAATACTTAGATTCTCAATAAGGCAAACAAGTTTTTATCTCAATATGATGTTATACCTAAAGATAGAAATTCCGACGACACCAAGACTAAACCCTAGAATTGTTATATTATTGAGCGATTTTTACCACGCAGATCCCACGTGGGTTTGGAGGTCAGTCAGGTAGTCGCATCCGTGTTCGGACGTGACTGTACAAGAAGAAGGAGATGAAGTATTCTCTCCCGAGGCTGCCTTGTGTGACCGGCGTGGGTGGGTATCTTATGTGTGGCCTTGCCACCATGCATTGATGTTGCGAGCCCGAAATCATCTCTTTTTGTCTTTGCCTCCGCAACAGTGTTTATACGTTAGGCATTTTCCCAAGTATAAAAAAAGGTCCAAGGTACCGGTCACTGACTTGATCTGATATTATCAAAACAGTGATTTCGCCTTCTATTGGTAGCCATTGGCGTTTTTTATATTAATTTAACATTATTTGAAAACACCTAAGTTAAGAAGGGCGAACTTAATACCATGGCATTCTCGTCCAGTCAACCCTGGGAGAAGGAGAAATAAAATGTAATAACGTTTTATTTACGTTAGCTGAATCCTGCTGTAAAAGAAAGCGGGAAGTAAAAATATTATTGTGAAATACAAAAGAATATTATTATTATAAATTTGTATATATTTTGTATATTGTTATATTATAAAATTATTATTTAGAAGTATAAAAAAGCCGCGATTATTGAACAGTTTATATCCAGCAGAAAGGAACTTACATGAATGAGTTTTTGGAATCTTATGTAAGATTTGTACCTTTGGCTTGGACAATAAAGAAGCTTTAGTTGTCCAAAAAATCAGTAAATGGGTAAAAATGTAAAATAAAAAAAATATTATACTTGTAGTATAGTAGTAAGGGCAATAGAATTTTCGAGGTTGTTCAACAAAATCTTTGCTTTTTTCTCGGTGCACCTGCGCTATTACTTTTACCTAGAGAGACGGTGAGAAAACGTCGCATAGTTCCGTTCCTTTATCGTTCTGCTTCCCGGCGGAATCTTCAAATATTTTACCTTATACAAGAGTTTAATAATCGGCAATATATTACTACGCCATTTTATTGAGGTTGAAGACGCTGCATACTTTCAAAACCCAAAGGTATTATATGTTTTAAATGAATCCTATAATTTATTTTTGCAATACTTACAATATAGTATATATTTGGCAAAAATATCAAATATAAGTGGACACAAGTAATGTTAAAGAGTTAAGACTTAGTGATTAAAAAATATTACTGAAGTGCTGTCAAAATGTTACATAAATATAACTGACATATTCCACGAAAATATGTAAAATTTTTGAAAATCAGCTAATAGCCTATAACAAGGTGAAATGTAGCCTGTCTGTAAGATGCCGATTTATTTATATAGATAGGTATTTGTGGCATAGGAGAGCATATTTTTTGTCCTTGTAGTATGATTGCTTTTGCTTTGCTTAAATAGCGTAATCATCATTAGAGGTATGTATGTCAGTTTGAATATGCATTAAGGTTTTCTGTGGACTAGCCCAAATCTGACGAAGATAGCAATTATATTGCGTTTTAATCTGACCCACATTCACCATTCAATCGTATCCGAATGAATGACACTGATAACAAAAACTTTGTCGGTTTTTGCAAGAACGTAATGATTACGTTTATATATACTTAAAATAGGAGTAAAATAGCAAGCCTACGATCTTATTCCCAATGCTGGTTCATGGTATAAGTAAATAAATACATAATACATAGACAGGGACACCATCACATACATTGCTCCGATCCCAATGTAAGAAGGCAAAGCACTTGAGGGATGGGAATCGGAAACAACGATGGCACCACAAACAACCAGACTCAAAAAAAATTTAGAAAAAGTGGCTTTTTACATTGACCTGTCCGGGAATCGTACCCGGGACCTTGAGATGGCGACACCTTGAAAACCGGTGTTTACGCCTCTCTTCCATGGAGATCTTATAGACAGTTCACTATTTTTGACACATAGCTAATTTGGGATAACGTAACAGACGGTGAGTCTGTTGCCATCTTAGTGTCCAAGAAGTCGACATAAACCCTAAACAAATCTTATAAATCCCAGGAGTATTAATTTCCCCCGTGGATATCAAATTCGATGCTTCTGATTCCATTGCTGATCTACCTATCACTCAGTTAATGTCTCTTTGATAGAAGTAGTTATTTCGAAATTAGGTAACATAATAAGAACTTAGGAGTTTAGGCTTACACCTAATAAAGTGAGGCGAAGTAATATTTCGATCATGGTTCGTTATCGATATTTGGGTATTTCCAAAGCCATAATGGTGGATTATCCACTTGGCACAAACATGACAATAAAGCGCCAACTATAGTCGTACGGAGGATTATCGAAGCGTTTTACTTATCACCATGTCAAAACCGTTTCCTACAAGCAATTAGACTTGAAATCAAAATGTAAATGATTTACATTCTGACATTGATTTTCATTCAATAATAATGACAGCTACATTAAAAAGAAAAAACATATGTGAACGCCATTCCCAATACAGGTGTAGACAGAGGTCTAGATAATTAAATCGTTCCGATTCACCTTCTACCGTTTGGCGAAAAGTTGTACATTATATCTTTATCTTTTTTAAATCATTAATTATATAATATTACAGTTCTCTTTTAAAAACAGTATATCTTTTTTCCTACTAAATTAAAAAAGTTATATTTTACAATAACTAGGTAATTTTTAAATTCATACCGTCTTAACAATATTTCAGAACTAATGACATGACACTGAAAGATAAAACGAGGCAACGATATTGCGAGAGACTTTCAAACACGAAATTGATGGTAAATTGAGTAACTTTCAACTTTTTCGGTTTTGATGTTTAATTTTTTGATCTTCAAATTAATTAACCTTCAAGTTTCTGTTATAACAATGACTAATCATCCCAAATTTTGTGAATTGGTACAATTTTACTTTATTCTATGGCTTTTAAAAATAAAACATCATATTTCTTCCCACAAATTAATTTATTATAAATTTTATTAACTTTTGATCTGACATTTTCAGAGATGCACATCACGCAATCTCTCGTTAGCCTTTATAATTAACAAAGCTTTTCACCACTTACGATAGTCACGGGAAAACAGAATAAAACTTTTATGAAGATATAATAAGCAAATTTCAAACACTAGGTGTATTCTTCACGCACTTTACCGGATGGGTAGGTAGATAATCTCTTTCTCCCCATTTTATTGTTCGCTTTCGCGCTGTGTATGTTTATACACCAGTTTATCTTTGCACATTTTTAAGCTTACCCAACTTCACCATCACCCTTGCATCAACGAACGTCATTATCCGTATCAGTGAAAACATTTATCTTTCATCTCATCTATCATTATCTACAAATCTATTTTGTATATTAGAATGTTTCTTTAGAGCAACATACGTAGCAAGTGCAATGACATCTAAAAATAAACATTTAACTTAAACAAAGCTTTTGAAACTTAGATGAGACAAAGAGAGATCATTATTAGAGTCTCATACGGTACCTTACTAAAGCTCAGACAGATTGACTGGCGGATGTCCATCCGTTGTACCTTTAATGGTATGTACACTTTTAACAGTAATACTCAGCAACGTGACTACGTGTATTTATTTAGAGGGAGAGCATGTTATCGTACTAAAAAAACAATTATATTGTTTTTAGAAAGGTGAAATATAAATTTATATGGGTAAATAATACCAGCCATAATCGTCACCTTCTGCATTTCTGCGCTTATGTCTGTGTTAATGAATAAATCATTCATCCATTCATACACTCATTAATTCAATCAGTCACTCATTCAGATGTCTATGTATAAATGTCTCGCGTCTGGTCTCCACTGTCCAAGTGTTTCCACCCCAAAATGTACAAATAAATAACCTTTGCCAAGAGCTATCGCCGTCACCGCTACAAGTCCTGCTTGACGTGCAGACCCAGAAACATGTGACGACGCTACACCTAAGTCAGCGATAGGCTCACCGTCTGCCACATTGTCCTAAATAGGCTTCGCTGAAATGTAGTTCGGAAGGACTTAACTCCCTAGGCCTCTTTATATCCCTGTATTGGGAAAATGCGCGAAGATAAATAATAATTAAATAAATAAATATCTTCACACCACGCCACAAGGTTAGACAAAAGTCTAGAGCATTAAGTTCTTTCGATCTACCTTCCACCGAAGATATTTTCGGGACAACGTGAAAGATGGTAAGCCCGTCGCCATCTTTATGTCCAAGCCATCGACATAAATCGTGCATAAGTTTTTGAAAAAACCCATTGGTACGAGCCTGCCACCTGGGGATCGAACTCAGATATCTTAACTCGATTTCCGATCACCTAACCAGTCGCCATACGTGACGTTTTATCGTAAAGATATAAATAAAATAATTATAAGATAGGAAATTCAACAATAAATTTATAATGTCCTTGAATAAAGTTTACTGTAGCTACATACAACATCCCGTGTCCAATCAGTGTGACCCGCTAGCTGGCACAGATATTCCGCTAGAAGGACTTCCGCTATAACAGTACTCTAAAATATTATATCGATAAGAATTGTCGGTTCTTACAAAATAAATTCAACGACTATATTGCGGAATGCATCCTGTACGTCAATTATATTAATGCAACGGGTGCATATGTGCCTTTAAATTAAATAACGGAAATGTTAGTCATGTTATTACAAGTAATAGAGTAACATACGAGTAATTTCACGATAGCTGCGTGGTTGCAAGATCGGAAATGAAGTCAAGAGTTCGAAGGAGGTAGGCATGTGCCAAAGAGTATTTTCAAAAATTTTAGAAAAATGTGAGTCGATAGGACTTAATTGTCTAAACGTCTGTGTACCCCAATATTGGAAATAGAGTGAAGATATTCTGGATGTAATAGTTTGATAACAAAAATAATAAATATACTTTTAGGAAAATACGCCGAGCTTCGGCGAACATCCAATTTAGTAATAAAATTTTGGTGTATTGTTGAAAGATGAATTCCACGAAAATTTTTTTATAAAAAGTTAAAATACACCGCTATCAAACACATCAGTAGGTGGCGCTTATTTTAAATAGAATATACTGTATTCTATTTAAAATAACGAGTAAAATTTTTTGCAAAGAATTGATTTGCTTTTTTGTGCTCTATGTTAAAGGCAGTTAATTTTTAATGTTTATTATTACTGACATAGCAAATTTATTTTACGATTTACTGATTTAATTTTTGCAATCGGACGAAAGAGATTTTACAGAAAATTTTAACCTGAAATCTCTTTCTAAACATAATGTCAGCGCGTCACACATATTACTGACTGTACACAGACTAAAGTTGGCTTAATCCTCCAAAGACTACCTCCCATAAGAGTCTTAGAATAGTTTGAGCTAATTTTAGTTAGGCTACGGCGGATACGTTTAATTTAATTATACGGGCCACCATTTACAAAGTTTTATAAAAAATCACGTATACGACTTTTCATCTATTCAAGATATCTATGCAATTTCTACAATATTTACTTTTTGGACTTTTAAAAGAAAGAAGTCTATCTATTGCAGATACTTAAAAAAAATACAGACAGAGGTCTAGACAATTAAGTCGTTTCGACCCATGTTCCACCAAAGATATTTTTGGGACGACGTGACAGGTGATGAGCCCGTCGCTGTCTCAATGCCCAAACCAACGATATATTTCGTACATATTTTTTGTAAAACCATGAGTTACGAGCCTACCACCTGGGGATCGAACTCGGGTCCCTTAACTCGAAATTCCAACCCCTCACTACTCGGCCCATACGTAAATATACTTCGGTACATACTTAAATCGTACTTAAATATGCTCTACTTGTTTTTAATAAAGTATACGAAAATATACCACGTCAAAGTAGTAAACAAAACTACGGAACTATAAAAATATAATAATATAGCATTTTAGTCTCAAGTTTATAATCTGACATCCTTGTAATTTCAAACATAAGATATACCCATTGCAAGAGAGAATAAATGGCAAATTTTAATTTATTATATTAAAAATGTAATATTGTTATTACCACCAGTTAATCTGAATAAAATAAATAATTGAAGTTCATTATTTAGGCGTTTATCAATTAATACATTTTTGTAGTCTCGAAACTTGTCGATGGGTTGACTTGAATAGTTAACAGGTCTTTGCAATTTTACCCAAGAGTATTTGTGAATACTTTATAATCCGAAGTTCCTCTGGGAATGGCAGTAATTAATTACACGACACGAACGAATTACAGTAAAATACAGTAAATTAATTTGTTACAAAGTTATATCTAACATATTAGCCATACAATAACTATTTTCAGATGATGCAGAAAATGGAATAAAGAAAGGAAAATCGTAAGGGTAGAAAAGAAAGTTAATAATGATATACGAGTTTTACATTCAATTATAAAATATACACATGCATACACACAAACAATGAAGTATATACATGTATTTATAACTTGAAAACATTAACGAAAAGATGTTAAATCAAGGAGGCATAGAGTACTTTTAAAATATATGTATATATCTTCACGCCATTCCCAATACAGGGGTAGACAGAGGGCTAGACTATTAAGTTCTTTTGACCCACCTTCCACCTAAGACGTTGAAGTGAAGATAATTTCGGGACAACGTGACAGGTGGTGAGCCCGTCGCCGTCTTTATGACCAAGTCAACAATATAAATCGTACATAAGTTGTTTGAAAAATCCATTGGTTTGAGCCTTGAGGTTCGAACTCATGTCTCTTGACCCGAACTCCGGTCACTCAACAACTCACTCGGCTATCGTGTTTCTTTTGAAATGCTATTTATGAAGATGATATTTAAAGTTCAACAACAAGATGCACTGACCAGCTAAAGGACTAAAGCTGTAATAAATTCCACACGCTCGCGAAAATAGAGACCAACAGAAACCGATGGAAACAAATGGTCTATTCAAGACTGGCTCTTACCATGGTAACGATATTCGATGATTAAGGAATGACTTTAGAGAGAGAAAAGAGAGAGATTTATGAAAAAGTGTTATGGGAAGTAGTTTTTAAAATAAAGCTTTTTTTATAGGAAAGGGAGGCAAACGGGCAGGTGGCAGGCTCGTGACTATGGGTTTTTTCAAAAACTTATATACGATTTACGTGTCTATCGTTGCCTTGGACATAAAGATGGCGACAAGCTCACCACCTATCACGTTGACCCAAAAAATGTCTGCGATGGAAGGTGATTCTAAAGAGTTTAATTATTTAGACCTTAGTCTTCCCTGTTTTGGGAATGGCGTGAAGAAATGTTTTAATAAGTAACAGCAAATTAATAATTAAAGATAAATGTTATTAGAGTATTATCCCATTAAACTAAAAGCATAATTTTTTTTACAGTTTTCATTTTCTAAATTTAATATTAATACAGAATTATACCGACATAAAGCAGAGAGGGTGACACTTTGCCCGTTCTAAACCAAATGTCTACAGTCTAGTACCAACGACTTACATGCACTAAGCGCATTACGTAAGACAAATGGCCTAGAACATTTCTAAGACTGCCAGTACATTCAACCCCTGTAAGTGTGCAAACATTAACCGTAACAAAATAACACGCTCTATGCCATTTATGTTATGTTTCATATGTTACATATTGTAGTTTCTATTCTCTTAAAATGTATATAAAATGTGTTTTTATTAATTAACTATTAAAGACTTTTGATTGATAAGACTAGAGACTTGAAAGTATGATATTTTAAGAGCCTAGCCTGTTTCTTGCTCTAAAAGCTTCGGGTTGAGGGTTCAAATCCCGTTACTAACTTATTCATGGTCTGTAAAACCCTACAGCTGGGTATAGGCTTTTCCCACAAAAGGATTAACGATAATCCTCATCCATTTTTTTGGTCTCTTTCATTAATATTTTTATATTTTATTTATTTATTTATTTCACTCAATTTATTTAAAATTAGAATGCAAATGAGCTCTAGCTCCGAAACTGTATGTTTGTGTGTGTGTGTGAGTGTTTGTGTGTGTGTGTGTGTGTGTGTGTGTGTGTGTGTGTGTGTGTGTGTGTGTGTGTGTGTGTGTGTGTGTGTGTGTGTGTGTGCACGCGCGCGTATGTGTTAATAATAAAATAAATACATATCTTCACGCAATTGCCAATACAGGGGTAGACAGAGGTCCAGTCACCGAAGACATTTTAAGTCCAAGCTAACGATATAATTCGTACATAAGTTTTTTTTAATTCCACTCAACTCCTACTAATGGAGACTGCTATCTAGGGCCAACCACTCGGCTATCGTGACTTTTTTTAACGATTTTAATTGCAATAATTATTCGTAGTTTTTGTGTGACTTTTTCGCCAATTTAGAATCTTGTTATTAATCTCTATGTAATTAAGAGTTTCCTCATATTTACTATTCTCACAATTTTTTTTGTATCATTTATACTATATTTTTATAATATCGTTCAAAAATACAAAAATTTACCACTAGTACGTACTATACGGTACAATATGTGTGTACACAAACGTCAGTAAACCAGACACCTAATAACGGTATTTACAATTTCTAGACTCTTGTTCTCTTGGATCACTGATACAGTACCAAGCTAACGTATTGTAGCAGGAATCGGCTTAATTGAACAAAGGACTGTGAGGAAGAGATACCGTTTGTTTGTACACAGACAGCACAAAATTCACAGTGTTGAATGCATTGTGATAGGTTGCATGTTCCTGGTATCAGTGAACACTAATAACAAGGAGGCAGATACTGAATTGTTATTTTTTGGATATCTGCTACAGTGCTACATTAATAACATAATATTAATCGTTATGCTATACTTTATGATGCTATATTGGCGTGTAGTTACAGCGTAAGAATATACCAACCCCTCTCTTCCAATAAATCGTAATCATAACAAGACATATGCCATGAAGATGAAACTGATTTCAGAGAGGTAGCGAGGGCTTGCTACCCCAGTACTGGAAAATGCAAAAAGGTAAAGAAATAAATACATTCATACCGAGGGACAACATCACATACATTCTACAGATAAGTAAGTAGCTAAAGCACTAGTGTTATGCAATCGTAAACAACAAAGGTACTACAAACAGCCAGACTCGAGGTAATGTAGAAAAAATGGTTTTCTACAACGACCCGACCGAGAATCGAACCCGGGACCTCAGAGCTCGCGACACCCATATAAACCGGTGTATCGTCTCTCGTCCACGGAGGTCGTCATATAAATAAAAAAGCGTCTGTTTTCGGCGTAAGAATACGAGACTCTTAAATAGAGAGTCTTAAGAGGCTAATAAGGGACAAGCCTTGTAAATGCAATTGGCTACCGACTGATCTGGAATAACCATGACGAACAACATCAGATTAAAATTCAGCAAATCAGTGACGGGCTGCAACATCTAAGGTGCTTTGTGAATTGTTGCTATCGCCAATATGCTTGCCAGGCGTAGCGATTATAGCAGATCTTTCCTGGCAAGAGTTGAAAAAGTCCACTGCAGGACATATTTGGCATTTGTTTATGTATTATGACTTTTTAAGACCATTTTGTATGAACACATGTTTCTAATCTTACAAATCTCAGTTATTATTTTATAATTCGTTTTCTAAATGGCAATAAATATATATATATATATATTATATATTTTTATATGTATATATATATATATATATATATATATATATATATATGTATATATATATATATATATATATATATATATATATATATATATATATATATATATATATATATATATATATATATATATATATATATATATATATATATATATTATATATTTTTATATGTATATATATATATTTGTATGTATTTATTACTTTAAATGTACGTATATGCGAGTAGTTTCAGATTTAGGTAATTATTTATATATGTATGTATTTACATTTGCATTTATTAATGTATTATTACGAACGCCAGCAATCTACCTTCTATTAATCACTCTTCTATCGCAGGTATGCTGAAAAAAATAAGCAGTACCTTTGTACAGACTATATCTTGTTATAATGTTTCTTTTAATTTATCTGTGTACATAGATTATTAAATAAAAAAATAAAATAAGACAATACTTTATGAAAGGATTACAAAGACATTAAGCAAACTTTAAATACAACTAATTGTATTTAAAGTTTGCTTAATGTCTTTGTAATCCTTTCATAAAGTATTGTCTTATTTTATTTTTTTATTTAGCTATATCTAAATATAGCTGTGCACGACATATCCTACAACTTTGATTCCTCAAAGATATATCAAAGTTGTAGTATGTACTATCGATTGTAAACCGCAACCACTAATAACGTACAGATAATAAAAATATTTAACAGCGTATGATACAGCTGTCTGACTACCCGATAGCCTAGTTGGTTTTGACCCTATCTTCGAGGCTTAGTGTTGCGGGTTTGGATCCCGTTGTATTTTTTTAACTACTTTAAATAAATAAATAAATATAGTAAATAAATAAATATAAATAAACATCTTCACGCAATTCCCAATATAGGGGTAGTCAGAGGTCGAGTCTAGACAATTAAGTCCCTTCGACCCACCTTCAACCAAAGATATTTTCGGGACAACGTGATAGGTGGTGCGCCGTCTTTATGTCCAAGCCAACGATATAAGTTTTTGAAAAACCCATTAGTACGAGCCTGTCCCCTGGGGATCGAACTCGGGTCTCTCGACTCGAAATCCCGACCACCCAACCACTCGGCTATCGTGACTTTTTACTATTTTGATTCATGGTATTCAAGAAATAGATATATAAAGTATTCATGAGATAAATTTTACTTTGGGAAAGTTAAAGAAACCCGCCAGAATCTCGACATAATCCGTGGAGGAAGCTGAGAACCGAAACCAGTATTTAAAACCAATAAAATGTTTATTGCTAAAATGGTTATTACAAAACCGATTTCAAATCCAATGTCCTCCAATCAAAACAAATTAAAGTGAATCCAGAAATCAATTAAACGTATTAGAGCCGTTCCTAGCTCGGTTCGGACCTGAATATCGTAACAAATCGTTTGCGAATGCAATTTCAGACCAGATCATTACTTGCAGCTGCACCGGCTGGGAAGCGAACATTTTCTTCTCATAAAATAAAATCTCTTTTGTTTTGTGTGAACTATTTAGGCATTTTGACATACATACATATAGGACTGTTAAAGACCACTGCAGTACATACGCTTCTCCTAGACATTTTAGGCGACATCGAATTTGGGGCATATGCAAGGTCCTTTTAGGCTTCATCTCAATAGGCTGCTTCTACCCCGGTCCTGTATCACATTCTGTGGTTTCTTAAGGCGAAAATAGTCCAATAAAATTGAGTAATAGACTAAGGATGATGCAATGCACCATCACCACAACCCTCTACACCAGGAAACAGGGCCTCTGTTATATTTTTGAATCTCATCAGTTTTTGAATCAGCTCGATTATGCGAAAAGGTATCGAAATTTTGTCTCGTATCCTTCAGGCATGTCTGAGAAATAATGACCAAAATACGATGTTTTACTCCGAAATTGAGACATTAGCTAAATAGGAATAGGTTCACCAAACTTATCTTTACTTTTTCGTAGTAGTGTTAAAACTAGATACTACCCATATACCGCAGTGAATTACTTAAAAGAGCTCTTACTTGAAAATTACTCAGTAGTTTCACTAAGAACCAAATTCTTAATACATTTTTTCTTTCACCTATAATAAAGCTATCTTGAATATTTTAACTTTTAGAACTACGCTTAGTACGTTTAACTTCGCTTGAAATGGTGCCAAATAGAAATAAAATAATAAAATAAATATCTTCACGCCATTCCCAATACAGGGATAGACAGAGGTCTAGTCTAGACAATTAAGTCTCTTGCACCGAAGACATTGTTCGGGATAACGATACAGGTGGTAAGCCTGTCGCCGCCTTTATATCCAAGCCAACGATATAATTGTGCAAAAGTTTTTGAAAAAGCCCATGTGTACGAGCCGGCCACCTAGGGATCGAACTCGGGTGTCCTGACTCGAAATCTGACCACCTAACTCAGCTATCGTGATTTGTCAAATAGAAACTAATAATGAATGCTTACTCTTTGAATTATCGATGACAGATTGTGTATTTTGTTTCTAGATCAATGACAACTGTTAACTGACCTACAGAATTATCACTCATAACATACACTATGAAACCGCTAGTCCTAACAAACATACATTTTGCGCCGTTGTCTGGGTCATATTACTGTATAATTCTCAAAAAACCGTCACACTTTCGCACGGTTAGGTTTATATTAATAAAAAGTATGGCTTTACAAGCGGCTCAATAAAACTATATTCATTTAAAACCATAAAACCATAAACCGATGTCTCGTTAATCATAGTATATACCTCAGTCTACCCCAGTATAGGGAATGGCGTTAACCACTTCATTTAGTTATCTTAATTTATAACTTTTATTAACAACAGTATATGTTTTTCATATATAAATAAAAAAAATAATAAATAAATAAATAAATAACTAAATAAATAAATAAATAAATAAATAAATAAATAAATAAATAAATAAACAAACAAATAAATAAATAAATAAATAAATAAACAAACAAATAAATAAATAACTAAATAAATATCTTAACGCAATTCCCAATAAAGGGGTAGTCAGAGGTCTAGACTAGACAGTGAAGTCCCTTCGACCCACCTACCACTGAAGATATTTTCGGGACAGCATGACAGGTGGTGAGCCCGTCGCCGTCTTTAAGTCCAAGCCAACGATGTAATTCGTACATAAGTTTTTTTAAACCTATTGGAACGAGCCGGCCACCTGGGGATCGAACTCGGGTCTCTTGCCTTTAAATTTCGACCACCCGACCACACGGCTATCGTGATTTGTCAAATAGAAACTAATAATGAATGCTTACTCTTTGAATTATCGATGACAGATTGTGTATTTTGTTTCTAGATCAATGACAACTGTTAACTGACCTACAGAATTATCACTCATAACATACACTATGAAACCGCTAGTCCTAACAAACATACATTTTGCGCCGTTGTCTGGGTCATATTACTGTATAATTCTCAAAAAACCGTCACACTTTCGCACGGTTAGGTTTATATTAATAAAAAGTATGGCTTTACAAGCGGCTCAATAAAACTATATTCATTTAAAACCATAAAACCATAAACCGATGTCTCGTTAATCATAGTATATACCTCAGTCTACCCCAGTATTGAAATGGCGTTAACCACTTCGTTTAGATATCTCAATTTATAACTTTTATTAACAACAGTATATGTTTTTCATATATAAATAAATAAAATAATAAAATAAATAACAAATAAATAAATAAATAAAATAAATAAATAAATAAATAAATAAATAAATAAATAAATAACAACAAATAAATAAATAACAACAAATAAATAAATAAACAAACAAATAAATAAAATATCTTCACGCCATTCCCAATACAGGGGTAAACAGAGATATAGAGAATTAAGTCTTTTCGAGCCACCTACCACCGAAGACATTGTTCGGGATAACGAGACAGGTGGTAAGCCCGTCGCCGCCTTTATATCCAAGCCAACGATATAATTGTGCAAAAGTTTTTGAAAAAACCCATGTGTACGAGCCGGCCACCTGGGGATCGAACTCGGGTCTCTTGCCTTTAAATTTCGACCACCCGACCACACGGCTATCGTGACTTTTATCGTGATATCTATATGTTTTTCATGTTACTTTTATTATAAAATAATTTAATATAAAAACCTTATGACTCTAAATTAAAACTTGTAATATTTCATACTCTAAAAATACCAAAAAAGAAAATACTAAACGGTATAAATTAGAGGCCCAAAAATAATCATACAAAAATCAGAGACGGTCTAAAATCGGCACTGTCTTTCAAAAGTCAACAAAATATGAACAAGTACAAACATAACATTTTAAAACATTGTTTTTTTGGTACATATATAATTTTGGAAATAAACTTTAATTATTAATTAGTTTTTGACAAATAAAATAAAATATCTTCACGTCATTCCCAATACAAGGGGTAAACAGAGATATAGAGAATTAAGTCTTTTCGAGCCACCTACCACCGAAGATATTTTTTAGGACAACGTGACAGGTGATGAGCCCGTCGCCGTGTTTATGTCCAAGGCAACGATACACCTCGTACATAAGTTTTTTTACACACCTATAGGTCCGAGCTTTCTGGATCGAACTCGGATCTCATGACTCGAATTCTGATTACCCAACCACTCGGCTATTGGGACTAATCAATATAAATATAAATATATACAATTAAAATTAAAAAAATTACTTCAATCTTCGCTTGGCCAACAGCTGGCAATCTCGGTACCAAATACCCTTAGTTTTTTATCTAATAAAATTGGTCATGCCATTATTCGAGTAGCCATTCCTATTTGCAAGCTTTTTTACCTTATGTGCGTTGTATGAATATCTCTCACCAACCCAGTATTGTAACCGGTCTTTATTCGGAATAGGCAGAGATTATAAATTTTGTTAAAGCAATACTCAGTGGTTTTGCAACCTATAATCATCAGCCCGATCAGCCCGATGTGTATTCATACTATTCGTTCATAGGCTCGTCCTCATTTGTTTTGGCTTTTGCGGGAAAATAGGGATGGACTGCTAACTTATCATATAGAAGAGACATTCGTATAACTCAGGAAGCACGTTAATTGATTATTAAATTTGATTATACTTGCCTTTAATATAAAACATCAATATATTTAATTCATGTTATTGAAAATATGACACGATAATAGCTCTTCGATTGAAAGTGATTAAGGCATTCCCAGGCCACCGTTTCCCGTCATTAAATGGAAATTAATAAATTAAATTTCTTGTATTGTTACGACCGCAATTAAATTAATTTAATTTCAACAACAAATACAAAATAATATCCTTAAAATTACCGTTTTAATAATTCATTTAAAATTATCCAAAGTTAAATTAAATCAAAGCATATCAAATTGATTCGAAACTATAAACCTGTATGCGATCAAAACCGCTTCCGAAGTTACAAACTTATGAATAATTTATAAAATATTGAGTTCAAATCTATATAACGTTAGTATTATTCTCTTGTTAAGGCACCTTATCACGGAAGACGGCGACGGGTTCACTACCTGTCACGTTGTCACAAAAATAGCTTCGGTGAAAGGTGTGTCGAAACGACTTAATTGTCTGGACCTGTATCGAGAACGGCGTGAAGATATTTTTGTTTATGCCTAAATTAATAGATAGAATAATTAAAAATATTTATACCGATTCCAATACGAAAGACCACGATACGGGACATGCATCAAACTCGAAGGTCAGGATAGTTTGCTGAGCCAAGTATAAATTAGCAATCAGAGACGAGCGCATGTTATGTTGAAAGACTTTTTTCAAAAACAAAAGAAATGACATATGTGATTTTCGCAACTACCTTTGCAATCCCGTGTGGTATCGGTGTAAGAATAATGACACCCTCTATCTTGTAGGTGTCGTAAGTGGCGTCTCCCTTAGACAAAAGTCTTGAAAATGCAATTGGCTACCGAAAGATGGAGGGATAACCATTTTAGATATTAGGAGGACTTTACAGGCCATATATCGAAGGACCATCATCAGGGTGAGTGATCAGTCCAAGACAGAGCGCGACTCCTCTTGAAGCTAATCGGTACCTAAACCACGTGTCTTGTCTTTTTAATTATTTATTTAAACTGTGAACGTGGATTAACTTTCAACCCACACCGTCGAGCCAATTTTCTTCTTATTTAGTCTGTCTGCTTTAATTTTAGCTCACGCCTTTTTTCCCTATTTAAATTTCTGAGCTTCTTACACGTATCGCTCCTTTGAGAGTAATAACTATCTACCTTATATCATTACAGTGTTAAGACAGATTTTGCTTTATTTAAACTAGAAATAATATTGCTAACCGAATCTAGACTTTGCGTAATTAAAGTTTAGGAATTGAGTTTCGTTCCGGACAACAAAGGGCCAGTCTCGTTTTGGATCGGATCCAAACCTTTCATTCGCGTGCAATAATTATATCAGGGGCTGAATGAGAGATTATCTTCTAAAATAGATCAGGAGTTTGCTTTTAAAAAAATGCAATACAATGCACTACGTTAGGTACATAGCCAACAGTATTATAATGACATTACATAATCGTCGGCTATCGTGACTTTATATCGTGTAGAATAGTATCTATACATCTATAATTTAAAGTATCTGTTCTGGATATCACTACGGTGCTACATTAATATCTTGATACATCTAGAGGTGCTTTAAAAATAATATAACAAAACAATCTTAAGTAAAAATAAATAAAAATAAAAAATAAAATATCTTCACGCAACTCCCAATACAGGGGTATACAGAGGTCTAGTTTAGACATTTAATCCCTTCGACCCACCTTCCACCGAAGATATTTCCAGGACAACGTGACAGGTGGTGAGCCCGTCGCCGTCTTCATGTCCAAGCCATCGATATAATTTGTACATAGGTTTTTAGAAAAACCCATTGGTACGGCCATTTGAGGATCGAACTCGGGTCTCTTGACTCGAAATTCCGACCACCCAACCACTCGGCTATCGTGACTTCAACGTCGTGACGTTTTAAGTAAAAATAGAGAGTGAGAAAAGAGAGTTGACATTTATACATACATACGGATAATATCACTTACATGTCTCTGATTCCTAAGTAAGCAGCTTAAACACTTGTATTATAAAGTTAGAAACAACGAAGATACCACAAACACCGATATCCGAGAAAATGTAGAAAAAGGGCTTTCTACCTTGACTCGACCGGGAATCGAACTCGGGACCTCAGAGCTGATGATACCATGAAAACCGGTGTTTATTTAACCGGTAAAACCGGTTAACCTAGTCACGGAAGTCGTGAAGTATGGTCGTCCTAATATATATTATAAATGTGATTGTAACTCTGTAGTAACCGTTCATGGCTAAACCATTATATCGATTTTGATTAAATATAGTAAGGAGGTGGGTTGAACCCTGGGGAAGAACGTGGTAAGCTTTTCAACCAAAAAAAAGAAAGAAGTTACTCTACAAAAGAATTGTAAGCGAGCAAAGCTGCGGACAGTGGTAATCACAAATGTTAAGTAAGCCTGTCAAAGATGCTGTGCCAAAAATGAAAATACATTAATCAAAGCCGTTATAACCTATACAGATTAAGTAACATATAGAACACTACATAGAACAACAACTACTGTAAATATGAGACTGACTAAATTAATCTATTTAACTATAGAATAAACTTTTAATTTCCTTAATTTAAAAAAATACATTTTCCTTAATTTACAACCATAAATATTAAATTAATCTTGAAACATTCCTATAGAATGAATTTCTTTGAATTCGCACTAATCTAACGTTATTACTAAGAACCCTTTAAATAAAATAATGTTAAGTTTTTATTTGTGTCTATAGATAGTGAAAAATAAATAAAACAATATTCACGATTCACCGAAAATTTTAGCAGACATTAAACCTCTTTTAAAGTTTGGAACGTATCGCTCAAAGGTGGAAATTGGTGTCAGCGATAGAAACACGTTGTTAAAACGACAGGGAATCTTAATTAAGGAACCCGCGGCTCAAAATGTTAATATTTCGTATTCAGTAATATTCATGACAAAAGTTTTAAACACATTAAAGTTTTCCACCATCGCTGCAAGGTTCATGTAAAACACCTTCAAAGATATTGCTCGTACCGCATTGTACATTAACATAATGTCGCTCACGTTGGAAGGTTATTTTACCTAATTTAATTTTCAACCCTACCCCATTCGGTATATTTTTACATACTTTCTTAATTGAAGCTTAATTTGACACTTACTTATTAGCCTGCCACTGCACTATGTAGACCGCTGTCGTAAGGAGAATATGTAATAATCGCCAGGTTGGTCAAGCGGATTGCCGATATCCGTATAATTTTATGGTTTTTTTTTAATAATTAAACCGCCAACTTTAGTTAGTCATTGCGATTTTCAATCGTTTTCCTTAGTGGCCTCTAACGACCTCAATTTTAGTATTTACGATAAATTGTTGACTATTATGACGATAAATTGAAAATTGATGACTATTCCCTAACCTGAAAATACTTGAAGGGTGTCAGACCTTTCTAGTTGAAGCTTTCTAGAATAGTGACTTATTCTTGTAGCAAAAAAATAAAAACTATAGCCTAATTGTGACCAGTAATGTCACATTGATCTCATTTCCGTCCACCAATCATGACGATTCGTGTACAGGTGATTTATTTTCATTTGTTATCTGTATTCTAAATCAACTGTCGCATATTTGGAATGTACTAACAATGACATATTACACAGATCCGTTCACAATTTTAAGAGAATAAATCAACTAAAATAACCCTCTAATTACGAATTCACACCGTTTTGAAGCGAACGCCATGAATATTTATGATGTATTTTTTTTTCTTTTCGATAAAACAGCAGATCCTGGCAGTGGCGCATAAATTACTGTTATGTTAGAATTGGTCCAATATTTATGACTCAGGACACTCTACCGTCGCGTCGGCGCCGTTTCCTCTATAAAATAGTTCAAGTTCTTCTTAAAGATAACGGTACGAAATATTTGAAACTGGTTTCTTAAGTTACACGCAATGGCGATCACTTATTAAACATTTTGGAGTTATTCTGCTTCATTAACATTAAATTAATAAATACTTACATACATACGTTACATACAGCTTACGCTCTTATTTTCTTGGATCAGAAATAACCAATGTACGACAAACACTCAATTCTGTGAAAAAGAAGCAAAAGTATTTTCTCTATTGACCCGACCGGGAATCGAACCCGGGATCACACAGCTGGCGACACCATGACATCCTTTTTATACACCACTCGTCTACGGAGGTCGTCAAAAACTATTTAAATCTTACATTCAAATTTCATAATATTTGCAAAGCTACAAAAACCCACATCATAATCTTTTAACTGCCAGTCTGCTTCAAGAATTACCAGAGTTAATTTAAGATAATGTTTTGCTTTAACCGTAATCAAAGCCATGATAGTCTAGTGATCAGGTCGCTTGCTTTATTCGCGAATGACCCAGATTCGATACTCGAGCCCGCGCCGCAATAATTGGCTCTAATTTGTCTCAAATATTTGATCCCAATAATTTGTACAGTCAAGCAAATTTAAATCAATCTTGAAGGAAAAGCTTTATATTGTAATGCCTGTCTATAGATAAGATACATCCCGCCGTATACGAGAACGGAATCCACTATTACGGAAGATTGTCTACCGCAATTAAACAATTCCATACTACCTAGTACCACTGTTATCATCAAAAAATAAATATCTTCACGCCATTTCCAAGACAGGGGTAGATAGAGATAAACAATTAAATCCTTTCTACCAAACTTCCACCGAAAACATCTTTTGGAACAACGTGACAGGTGGTGAGTTTGTCGCCGTCTTTATATCCAAGCCGATATAAATCGTACATACGTTTTTGATAAAACCAATTCGAGTCATTTTGATAAAAATATTTAATAGAGATTATTGTTAATATGATTAATGTAAATATATATAAATAAAATATCTTCACGCAATTCCCAACTACTATAACTATTTTAAATAAATAAATAACTATAGTAAATAAATAAATATAAATAAACATCTTCACGCAATTCCCAATATAGGGGTAGACAGAGGTCAACTCTAGACAATTAAGTCCCTTTGACCCACCTTCCACCGAAAATATTTTCGGGACAACGTGACAGGTGGTGAGCCTGTCGCCGTCTTTATGTCCAAGCCAACGATGAAATTCGTACATAAGTTTTTTTAAAAAAAACTCATTGGTACTGCCACCTGGGGATCGAACTCGGGTCTCTCGACTCGAAATTCCGACCACCCAACAACTCGGCTATCGTGACTTTTGTTGATTTTTTATTGATTATGATTAATGTCATTATGTTAATTTTATGTCAATTTTATTTATTTATTATAAATTACTTATTAAACAAAGACAAAATAATTGTACAAAAGCGAGCTTAATTAATGATACATTACATTATCTTCCAACTAAGGGTGCGACTTGTCAGGCGTTTTTCTGAATATCTCATTTATTTCACAACTCAAGTGATTTTGAACTTCTTCTTATTAATAGAAAAACCTTTTACTTAATAGTAGAACTTATAACTCTGTTTCTTTAATTAATTTCCTTGATTTCTATAGTCCACTATAGAACATTGACGCTTGGCGTATACTTATTTATTTTGTGTAAGAAAATTGATGTTTTTAAGTGTTAGAGTGTGCAATGATCAGTATTTAAATTGTTTGGCTATGCCCTTAAACCTTAGCCTTAGCCTCCGCAGTGCCGTAGTGACACTTTTACCACAAAGCCACCTCGACTTACCAACACCAATTGAAACTTTAAATATTTTCCGTACGTCTCTTATAGGCGTTGGCTGCATCTATCGGCACTTATTCAAGTAAAAAAGAAATTTGACATACGGATAAGTTATAAAATATTGGGTTCGACGACTCAATCACCAACCTGCCTTCGAGCAAAGGGTTGTGAGTTTGAGTCCCGCTATGGGCAAACATTTCTGTAACGAATGTGAATGTTTATACCCAACTCATGGATTTTTACATGTGTACTTAATTAGACAAATATGTGTATCGAACTTGATATATTGTTCTGTTCTTTTGGGCACTTAGATAGCAACAGGCCACCACCTGTCACTTTTTCCCAAATAGGCGCCGGTGAAAGGACTCAATTCTTAGTAACCCTAATATTACGAAAAATGGCCTGGAATAATGCACGGTTCCTGTGAGAGACATATGAATCACAATTTTGCACTACGGATTTTATGTTTGTATGGGGACTATATCTTTTACTCCGGTAAAGTAAACGATGCCGCGGTAAATTTTTGATAGAATGGTTAGAATGTCGCCGCTAGGTGTTGACGGATTTCTCGTGACCTTGATTTTAATGTTATTATCATTCACTGAGGTTATTAGCCGAATGATTTCTCACGATATAAGAGAACACACTAAACATTTCTAGTCAGTCTAGTAATATATTATACAATATACGCAAATTAAACATTCCCAATGATATTTACTATAAGTCACGATAGCCGAGTTGATGGGTGGTCGGAATTTCGAGTCGAGAGACCCGAGATCGATCCCCAGGTGGCAGTACCAATGAGTTTTTCAAAAACTTATGTACGAGGATCTTCGTTGGCTTGGACATAAAGGCGGCGTCGGGCTCACCACCTGTCACGTTGTCCCGAAAATATCTTCGGTGGAAGGTGGGTCAAAGGGATTTAATTGTCTAGACTTGACCTCTGTCTACCCCTGTATTGGGAATTGCGTGAAGATATTTATATCCAATGATATTTATTAAAAAAAATTATTACACTAAAATAAAGTTTTTTTGTCTTTTTGTTTGTCAATTGTTTATTTTGTTATTGTCAAAAAATTGAGTGCGTATTAATTGTGGTTATAGAAGAAAATTCTTTTAATTTATTGTCACTGAATACAGCTGTATAGTTAATATTGGCGATTCGACAAATAAATAAACAGAAATTGATTAAGTAAGCCTCTACTACATATAGAGATGTTATAAGAAAATTTTATTGCATAATTCCGTATGCAAAAATAAATTGCATGCCGTGTCACCAGGTCCGAAAAAGTGAACACCACTGTCCCTCCCACAGAAACTTGGGCTAATTGTGTTTAGTAGACCGGTTTCGGGCGTCAAAGGCAAGGAACCAAAAAATCCCATCTGTTTACCATGGTTGAGCATGGCAATTATGGCTAACCTTACCTTAGCAAAGAGATCTAAGTAATGCAGTGAACTTTAAAATGCTGTTATAAATATATATGTAAGTATGTATTCTGCTTTACGAGTACACGTATAACAGATCCCACATTTCTAACCCAGATAGGGAGTGTTATTAAATTATAATTTATTTCCTCAGCTAAGTGCCTTCATCCATCGGATGAATTGCGAGAAAATATTTTAATTAAAAAAGTTACACCCTCAATAGTATTCGCATTTCAGAGTACCTTTCTAATTTATTACAGCTGCTCTCATGTATAAATTAAGGAAAATAAAATAAGTTAAATTAAAATTGAGAGTGCTTCACGGATCGGAGCCATCATAAATGACAGTTTTCATTAAACTGTTTCATTTTCAAGTACTGCAATTTTATATATAAAAATTATTTAGATCTAAAATAATTAGTGAATAAAAAAAATACATATTACATCAATGACATTAACAGAATGCTAAATCTTATATGTTTTTTATCTATTTTAAGGATAATTTTAAGTGTAAAAACATTAGCTTACCATTTAATCATAGCCTTTTTCCTAGT
This sequence comes from Sericinus montela, assembly GCA_029286605.1. NCBI lineage: Eukaryota > Metazoa > Arthropoda > Insecta > Lepidoptera > Papilionidae > Sericinus > Sericinus montela. The sequence continues at coordinate 979,801 of JAGSMR010000064.1, read as the reverse complement.
TATTTAAAACAGTTACTAATCGTTAAACCAGTTACATTTAATTTTCCAGACCTCGGACTAGGGTAGTCAGAGGTCTAGAAAATTAAGTAAAGGGTAAGTTAATCAATTAAGTAAGGGTAAATTAAGTAAAGGGTAGAAAGTTAAGTATTGGGTATGGCGAATGTATGTAATGGTGAAGATATTTATTTATTTATTTTAAATATTCATCATAAAGGCCTGTAAAAAAATACTGCAGGAAAGAGGCCCCTCGTATTGACTTGCTTAATCACTACACTTAGCAAGCGGATTGGCAATCGCAGTACTAAATACCTTACACCTTAAATGCTGTCGCCAGTCAACGGTGTGCTTAATTTTTATCTAGTAGTATCTTAATATCGACCAGTAGCCAAATCAATTTTCCAAGCTTTTCCCTTGGTCACCTCCGACACGCCGACGAGGAAAGCGCTGGTATTTTCTTATGCCGATACCACACGCAGAAATCAATATTAATTAATTTAATTTATTATTACAATTAATTTTGTTACCTCAATTCCAAATAATTTACATTCTACCTACTTGTTTTTTCATTACATTTTAAGATTTATAAGTAAATACTCGCATTATATATAGATAAAATAAGAAATACGTTTTCGATCTCAGTAGATTATAATTTTTGTAATAAGAAACCTTTGATTTGATCGCGACAAAGACGAAACCGGCCAGGTATTTTTAAAAAAAATAAATAAATAGTGGAATAAGATAAAGTGAATTTTAATGTGTTTTAAAATTACGTTTTCTCTCTGTCAAAAATAAAAGCAAATATTAAAATATATTTCCACTATGACCACATGATTTTTAAAAATATTACAATATATTTTTTTATTAATAAAGAGCAATATTTCCTCAGGACAATATTTTATACATAATATAAAGCTAAAAATTTCAACCCCGTGCGTCATGATATTCATGACGAACAAACTTAAGAATGGAGTTCCGTTCTGCCCTCAAGTTACGAAACCATAAAACATTTTGAACGTAAAAAGTTATTTACTTACGATCTTCGCTATAAACAATCGTTAGAAATATAAACGCCATAGAATAATAACTCTATTTTTATAGGTTCTGTTAAATTTGTTGCCTCTGGCAAGTTATTAACATTTACTGCTGGCAGGGTGACGAGTGCTTTAATACATAATTGCGTTGTGTAGTTTGAGGTTTTACTACCTTGTAATTGGAGGATTACATTAAATTTAGTAATTATTGTTGATTTAGTCAATTTATTCGTTTTTATTTTTCGAAAACTTAATGGTATTTATGGAATAAAGTCCACATGCCACCCAATACCGCAGCTATTTCTAAAAGCAGAAGCACAAGGTGTATTTCTTCTTTACAGTAAGCCGATATTCCACAATTAATGCCATTGTAATTATTCATTTGAACCACCCCATTCGGGGAAAAGCTACATCCATTTCTAGCACTAACAAACTAAAAATTACATATAATTAAATTATTTTAACTGATAAGATATATCTAGTGATTTTCGCTATATCTAGTGGTTGACGACCTCCGTGGACGAATGGCGTTAACACCGGTTCTCAAGGAGTCGCCATCTCGGGGTCTCGGGTTCGATTCCCGGTCGGGTCAATCAAAAAATCACTTTTTCTACGCATTTTATCGGGTCTGGGTGTTTGTGGTGCCTTCGTTGTTTCCGATTCCCATACCACAAGTGCTTTAGCATCTTACATTGGTATCGGAGCAGTGTATGTGATGTCGTCCCCATCTAAATATGTATGTATTTACTTTATTTTTTATTTCTAATATCTGCAAATATCTTTAACAGATATTATGTATTTATTGTGGCTTCAATTTAAATTGGTATGAAAACTTTATGCTTTGTTACTATATGATTGTGTTTTGATATTTGTCGAGATCAAATTATGATAGCGGCATAAACAGTTCAAAGCAAAGTAGGATCTTTCCATCTGTAAAAGGTACCAGAATTCCAGACGCATTTTTTGAGAAATTGAATCCGCTGACTGGAAAATCACAATATTTTTCTATTTACACAGCTCAGTTGGTGTGGTAAAAGAATAATCAGCAATGTTACTTAGCTTTGCTATTAATATAACCTAATCAACTTTCTTAACGTTGCTTCAAAGAAGTTCGCGGAAGTAAGCTTTGTACCCCCTGTGGCAAATCACAGTTCATAGGTATAAAAGCGATACTTAGCAGTCTTATCGCTTATTTACCACAGTTCAGTGAAATCGCATTCCACTACGCCAGGTGCTACTCACGTTACGACTTACTCGATAAGTTCACGTCAATGTACCACAGTAAAAAATAAAATTGTTTTATTATGTGCCAGTTTCTTTTACTGTACACACGCATGTTTTGAATATGGAACTCTTTTGGGTTATACATTTGAATAAGCAATAATAATGTGAATAGGTTTTAATACGATATTACCAAAATGTTAAAGTAAATTAAAGAAACATTTTCAAGTAATTTCCAACACTGGGATAGACATAGATCTGGACAGTTAAGTCCTTTCGACCTACCTTACAGCGAAGACATCCTGGGAACATATCGCCGTATTTATGTCCAAGCCAACGATACGTAAATCATAAATAAGTTTCTTTTTTGATACGAGCCTAGGGATCCGTCTCTTGACTTAAATTTCGATCACCCTACCACTATGCTATTGAGATTTCTTTTAATTTTTTTTTTAAATAATCCAAGCCAGAGAAAAGCAAACAGTAAGTCCTTGAGGAAAGTACACCTTTTATATACTTAAAAACCAAAATAATCAACTCCGAAAGCTTCTCATTTAATAACATTATGTTTCATTCCATTTGCATATTCTAGAAGGAGAGGTTGAATTGTTTACAGCGAGCGTGTTATCAATATTGCCTCGCGTGACGTACACCATTCTAGAGTTTAAATTGTAACAATCAATTTGCATTAAAAACTCAAGGATACAGACACGCAACACCTATTTCTTATAAAAAAGAAATTAGATAAATATTTTTGTGACCAAAGCCTAAGTATAAAATTAGTTAAAGCTTTGTAAGTGTTAGCTGAGTTTGGTACAGGCACTCTATTACTAACTTGATTTATTTTACAAATTCAATACAAGATTATCTGTAAGAATAGTAATTGATCATTGGCAAATAAAATAAGTATTTAAAGGAAAATTGTAATCTAATCATTTCTTGTATTTAAGTGAATGCTACACATCTTAAATAAAACGGTTTTCGGATTTTATCGCGTTTGTAGTTAGTAGTCCCCCCGTGACCACGGATGCTGTAAAGCATCCGAAACGTCGTGAAGTAAAAAAAACTCGGTAAAATCCGAAAATCGTTTTATTTTAGAAGATTGTAACATATATAAAGAAAAAGACAGGTGTAAAAATCAACCGACATGAGCGGGATTCAAACCCACGTCCTCCGCTTTACCGTTGTAACGTTAGTGTCACCTTATTCTATCTATATCTGTTTTAAATTTTACTTCTTAAAATTTAATTTATATTTCCTAAAGTAAAAAAGTAAATTTATTTCGTACGCCTTTTAGGGATATGGGCAACTTCCATCAAAAATTTACAACTTCTGACTTTTTCAACGTGATTTTAAACTTTCAAATTTTACAACAACGAACAACTTTAACAAGATTTTGACGATGTTTTAATAATTTTTCTTTAATAGATAAATTTGGTAATAACGAAGCTGAGCATATTTTACGTGTTTAAAGAAATTACAAAAATATGCATATTATATTTGCCACATTACCTATAGCGTAGTTGGTAATTCTGTTTTTTTATAGAAAAGGGAGGCAAACGAGCAGGTGGCTCACGTGATGGTAAGTTTGTTAGACTTCTACTTCACGCCGGTATTCTGTGAGGTCGGGGTACTTCCCCGGTCGAGCCGGCCCATTCATGCAACAGCAAAAGCTGATGCGTGCCTCTACCACTGCTTGGGGTAATATGTGAAATGAATTTTAATGTTTGCACTGAAGTCATGGCCGTTAAAAATATATATTCGTGAATATTTATCTATTTGAATATACATCCATGTAACAAATTTTACCTTTCGCATGGACAATAAGATGACGATAGGCTTATCACCTGTCACGTTAGCAACAAATAGTCTTTAGAGAAAGTTATGTCGAAAGTAACAGGTAACAACAGTATTGGGAATATGCGTCTTACACTTGCCGCAAAGACAATCGGCCCGTGATCTTAGGGCGGTGCAGATTCTAAAAGAATTGTTTCCGAAAATGGTCGTAGCTGCCGATGATAACTGAGCATATTTCGTGGAAAATCAGTCAGCGTTCTTTCTACTATGCCACGAGTAGTAAAGCCTTGCAATATTGTATATTAAAAAAAATCTTCACGTCTATCGAAATTCTGGGGTAGACAGAGGTCTAGACAATTAAGCTTTTCCCACCCACCTTCCACCGAAGACTTTTTCCAAGGTGATTTGACAGGACAGGAGCCCTTCACCGTCTTTAGGTCCAAGCCAACGACGTAAATCGTACATAAGTTTATGAAAAAACCCATTGATACAAGCCTACCTGGGCATCGAATACGGATCTCTCGACTCAAATTCCGATTACCCAAACACTCGGCTATCGTGACTTGTAAATATACAGATTGTAAGTATAATAAATATATTTAAATAAGGTACATGAAATTAAAACAGGTACAAATAAATTCACTTCAAAATTTTAGGTACAAAGAAACACCCTTCCTTCTTCATTTTTTCACCCATGAGCAATTATATTGCTTTTATTCATTATAAATTTGAGTGTCATTAAGAATATGAAGCCACTTTAATAAATGTACGAATTGTAAACGACCTCCGTAGACGAGTAGTGTCCGCATCGGTTTTCATGGTGTCGTCAGCTCTGAGGGCTCGGGCTCGATTCCCGGCTGGGTTAATGTACAAAATACTTTATCTACATTTTCTCGGGTCTGGGTATTCGTGGTGTCATCGTTATTTCTGCTTCCATAATACAAGTGTTTATGCTGCTTACTTCGGGATCAGAGCATGTATGTGATGTTGTCCTTATCGATGTATGTATTTATTTATTATTATTATTATTATTTAAATATCAATTCACAGTATCACGGTAGTCAGAGTAGAATCGATATCGGTTTTTGGAAGATATTTAAAATACAGTAAATAGAAGCGAACAGCATACAATTTTATACTAAAAAAACATTCATTTATTTAGAGCATCACGAACGATTTCAAATCGATTGAATGTACATATGGAAACCCGCATAAAGTGAAAACAACATCGCCAGCGCGTAATGTTACGACCGAAGCAAGGTACGTAATGTAGAATAAATAAAATAGGTTCCAATATAAACAGAGAGCGGTGATTGGCGCGGCGAGACAGGTGCGTCGCGCGGATATGGACCGCTTCACATCTCATGGATGCCTGGTACAGGATGTATAGAAACAAACAATTTACTATTCATTAATGTTCCAAATACTTATGATTGATTGAGTTAACAGAATTTTTAATAAGATTGCTTTATTTGGAAGTCAAAAATTAACTATAAAATAGATTAATAAATCTTGTTAGTAATCACTAGCTTATTTAATCTATATTTTTAAATAATAAGTCTGAATAGTTGATTGATTTAAACGTAATAATCTTTACAACTGCATGTCCGATTTGAAAATTATGATTTTTTAATTGAAGCCTATTGAGGATTTAGCCTAAAATCTATTCAACATCATATTTAGACGCACAGGAGCTAGGCAAAAACGAAGAAGTCAGAAAGAACACTAAAAAAGAAGGAAAAAATAACGCGGGTAGATTGCAATATGCATTGAGTAGGGGTCAGATTAATAAACATTTATTTTGTCAATGTATTTAAATTAAACGGAAAACGCTTGAACTGGATGGGTACAGCTAGTGTTATTACCGCAACATTACACAGCTATTTATTTGTAATCTGGTTAGGTAGCTAATAGGTAGTTTTAATATATACATACTTCCAATATCATTTCCCAATACAGAGGTAGACAGAGGTCTATTCTAAAAAAATTAAGTCCTTTTTAAGTCACCTTCCACCGATGATATTTTTGGGACAACGTGACAGGTGGTGAGCCTGTCGCCGTCTTTATGTGGTATTACCATACTTTGATGTGTGTGATGACGATGATTCAGTGCTATTTGCACCATCGGAGGCAGAAATTCTAGGAAAAATACAGGTCTCCGTTTGTGCTGCTGCTAATAAAAATGCTAATAGAACTATACTTCTGTTATTTAAAAAGAAAAAGTAAAAAACGAAGTATGGGTCATATAATAAGTACAGAAGCAAACTGTTGAAATGCGATCTCTTCGTAAATTATGTGGCTTAACCCTGGCATTATAAAAACGAAACGAAGAGATATGAAAGAAAAGCTTATCACTATAATGGATAAGTGCTTCGATCATTTGGGTACTAGAACGAGTGTGTGAATGAGTGAAATAGCGATGAAAATATAACGTAAGGTTACCAAGTCGAAGTAGGCCGAGACCAAATTTCGAAGACCATGTGAGCATTAGAAATATTAAGAGGTAACAAATACTTGATGAGCACAAAGAATACTCTGAAGTCTTATTTGTAAAAGAGGAGAAAAATATCTGTAATGTATAAATTTTATCACGCCATTCCCAATACTGGGGTAGGTAGAGGTCTAGACAATTAGTCCCACCGACCGACCCTTCACCTAAGATTTTTTTGGGAAAACGTTACAGTTGGTGAATATTTCAACGTCTCTATGTCTAAGCCACGCCAAGCCAGCACACATAAGTTATGGAATGCATTATCAAACATTAATGCGGGCTGACGTCCTGGGGGTCGAACTCGGGTCTCTTGGATCGAATTCCGATAACCCAACCACTTGACTATTGTATCTTTTTAAATGTATAACAATATATAATGTACGATATTTAACAAAAAAAACGCTGTCAAAATAAAATTAAAATAAAAAGTCAAAATAAAAACATTAGATGACCAGAAAAACACTCTGTTTAACATCGCATAGCTCCACCACCTATCGATAATTGATAAGGGTGTCTCGCTCGCACTCCGGTTTATTGACCTTAACAAAAAAAGACTTTGTATCGTTAACCATTTAAGTCAGACCTATGAGTACCAGCATCACACAGACAACCCAAGCTCTAACAATGTTTGGATTATATAATTCTATGACCAATAAAGAAGACCCCTAATAGAATTTGTTGTACAGTAATTTATAGGTGCAATTTTTGTGTGTGAAGGCGAATGGTAAAACATGTTTTTGTTCGATTACTTCTACTGTCTTATTGGTTTGTGGTTATGGTTCGTGCTTTAATTATAATTATAGTACGAACTCAAATACAGTGATATTTAATAGTAATTGAAGCCTATGCATTACTAGATTCTACACTCAACTCCTAAGTCATGATAGCCGAGTCTTTGAGTGATCGAATTTCGAGTTCAGAGATCCAAGTTCGATCCCCAAGGTTCGTACCATGGGATTTTTTAAAACTTAATTACGATTTATATCGTTGGCTTGGAGATAGATACGGCGACTTGCTCACCACCTGTCAAGTTGTCCCAAAAATGTCCTTGTTGGATGGTGTGTCGGAAGGGCTTAATTGTCTAGACCTCTATCTACCCCTGTATTGGGAATGGGGAGAAGATATTTTTAGAGTACATATGTTTATGGAAGTCTATAAGTTTCTTTAGACCCCCAATATTACAAACATGTTACGTAATGTTAAGTGCCCTCAGTGATACAACGTGTCCTGTAATTAAATATCAAGTTTATAGACAATATTTGTGTCTGAATTTATATCCATTTAAATTCTACATATACATTTTAATACTACTGAATTTGGTAACGTTAAGATTAATCGTTTTTTTTTTCTTTATTTTGTAAAAAGTTCCTGTGATCGATTGCTGAGGACATTACTTGCAAAATATACTGACATGTATTTTTTTTAGTCATAAAATAAATTTAAATCTTTAAACCTACTAATTTGGAGCATTTAAAATACAACACAACGCCATTTTATCGGGTAATCAGATTACACAAGGATCAAATCGAGCTACACGGTCCCTAAAACTTTTTCAAATAACTTCAACCGGATAAGGTTATTAAAGCGATGTAATCCCGATACACTAAGATATAATAGCTCATCGATCGCTATTATACAGACAGATGTTTTTCACAAATAATAAACTCTATTCATAATTTTTTCACAACATTCTTCTCGGTTCAACAGTATTCTATATATTCAACTGGTATTTTCATATTTCTATCTTCTTCTTCATCTCTTCGTCTTTTCCCTTATAAGCTTTCCCATCGACCTACCTGAAAAGTCGAACCATAACGATTGTAATATTGTTGTTTATATATTACAGTCGATAAGGATTTAGAAAGATTTATTAAAATCGATAGAAGAGGGACAAAAATGTAGTACTAATCCAGAAAACACCCGCACAGATAAGAATTTTGCTTATAAATAAATGATATTTATTACTAAAATAATTATTCAAATAAGAAAAGAAAAGAGCATTAACCTATAATATTGGTGATTTAGTAGCCATCAGCCTCTTTTTAGACATCGTTGTTAATAAGTATTGTAAATATTAACATAATTTTTTCTGTAATTATAATTGTGTTAAAGTATTAAAATAAGAAATTCTAAAAGGACAGGGAGACTGTTATAACAGACTGGAAATTGCGGTGTTTTCACACAAAAAGACCATACCAAAATACTTAATATTTGTTAAACGTCGCCATGCCTATTAAGTATGGAAACAAAAAGAAATGCTTGATTGGACAATTAAATGCGGTAATGACTAACAAACATGCACGAGCTAACCGGTTCCGCTATAAATGAAATGGTTAGGATCGGGATGTAATAAAAGTAACATTTTATTTTGATTAAATTAAGTCATTGATTATAGACGAAAACACGATAGCAAAGCTGATAAAAATCTTTTATGGTGCAGTGTTTTAGAAGCATCTAGGTAATGGACTTTTTGTTATTAAATTAATGAATAATTAAAAAAGCAAGTGACTCGGGGGTGATTCGATTTTGCAAGACCGTTGCAACGGATTTGCAGAGGTTTTTGGTACGACTCACTGATATATTTATAGAAACCTCTAGGGATCGAACCCTGGTCTCTTAAGTCGAACTCCGATCACCTAACCACTCGGCTATCGGGATTTTCTTCTTTTTTTTTTCTTAAAATATAAATGAAAAACATTATTTGAAATGAATAATTTAAAATGTAATTTAATGATCATTATAATTTTAGCACTCGTCAATGTAATAAAATGTTTTAAACACAGACAAAACAACGACATTCTTCTGATTAATCGTGACTTCTAAGAAATATTACACTACACCAACGTGTGACTTTATTATCAATTAATATAAGGTGTTTATTACTTTCACAGTTATGGTCTATGTTGTATGGATTATAAAGATAAGAATTCATTGAAACATATTTTTAATGTTTAATCATGTGTTACAAAGTTTAATCATGTGTTAATAATGTGTAGTACATTGGGATGATTCCTAAAATGAAAAAAAAATGGGTATAATCCGATTATTCAAAATATCTACCAATCGTAAGCAGCATTTCTTATTGGCGACATTGGTCTGATAATTGTGAAAAAGAGTATTGCAAAACATAAGATTAACAATGCCATTAACAAAATTGATGATATTTTTAAATGAGGTACTTTGTCCCAAAAATCTCTTCGAGGGAAGGTATATCAAAAGGACTTAATTGTCTAGAGCTCTATCTGCCCCGGGATTGAAAATGGCATGAAGACATATACTTTCTTTTACTTATTAACATCCTGTGCTAACGTCAGTGGTAACATCGTTTACTTGGACATAAAAACGGCGACTGGCTCAACATATCTCTCGTTGTCCCAAAATAAGATCCGGTGAAAGATATTAATTGCCTTTATTTAAGATGTTATATTTATATCACATAGAAATAAAACTTCAGTATAAAGGACGGTAAATTCCAGTATAATTTCTAACGTGTACATTACCGTCAGCAAATAGTGCCACCGACTTTGTAAGCGAATCCTTTCCATTGTGAGTAAGCCAAGTGTACTTAGAAGTCACGTAACTACAGAATGCTTTGTAATAATGCTATGAAACAAACAAGTATATAGGCTGCTATATTAATAATTTGGATATTATTACCCGATAGCTTAGTTGAAAGTTACTCTACCGTTTTCAAGGGTTGCGAATTCGAATCCCGTCAGAGAAAAATTTTTGCGAGATGAATATTATTGTTTGTACTCAAGTCACGAATATTTATGTTTGTATGAATATTGCCTATTAATTATTTATAGTCTATTATTTATATATATAAATATGAATGTTTGCACTCGACTCATGGAATTTGATATGTCTAAATAAATATTTATCTATCTAAATATGTATATTAGTAAGTGTATCTATCGGTTGGCATGGAGTCTTACACAACGATAGGCACGCCACCTGTTACGTTATCTCAAATAAGTTTCTAGACCCCTGTCTAACACCGGAAGTATTGTAATAAAATGCGTAAAGATTAAAAAACATTTTTTAAGACTGAAATTGTAATCTATTCCTACCGACCTATATCCTATAAATTACAATTCTCTATTTGCCTTAATTTCATAATGTAATCAAGTAGTTTTAAAGACCCTCCTTTTATTTCTCATAAAACATATTGTTAATATATTGTTGTTGTTGGCATATTGTTAAAGATGTTCATGATAAAGTTCATATTGTACTTGTCCATAATCTTCATTTCCATTTTAAAATTTTTAAATGACTAAGTAACATTTTAATTGTGCGGGAGCTTAATGCCTAATTTTCTCCAGTGAAAAATTACTTACTTAACTTCAAGCACAATTCCTAAAGAGGTAGCCAGAATAGGTCGCTAAGTGTCACGATCCTTAAACATGCACATCTAGGTTTCCGAGTACTCTTTACCCTCCTCTCTTCGAGCAATTGTGAATAAATAAATAGTTACTAATAGTTAGTACATTGCTCTGACCCCGAAGTAAGCAGGTTAAGCACTTGTATTATGGAATCAGAAACAAAGAAGATATCACAAACACCCAGACCTAAGAAAGTGTAAAAAACTATCTATATTGACCCGACCAGGAATGGAACCCGGGAATCGTCCACGGAGGTCGTCAAAAGATTATAGTAGTAACATACATAGATTTATTACAATTCTGTTAATTATTTATGCAGACACAAATCTAAATGAAAGGAAAGAACATTTGCATAAAGGTTTTAGATATTCCTATACCTTGTGCATTTTTTATTGATTTAAAGCATATAAGTTATGCTAAACCCCTTGTTATTAAATTAAAAAGAAAAAATGTTTAAAATTTCAACTGACACGGGTGGGATTGGAAGCCGCGACCTTTGCCGAACCATTGTGTTACTGTTCCAGTTGAAATTTTCAACATTTTTTTCTCTTTAATTTGGTCCTATTCCCATTTTGATACCATATACCCGGTAATAAAGTCAGTTGTTATCCAACAAAGCATTTCATTAACACAACAGATAGTAAGGATACGCTCTAATAAAAATACCTAAATCCAGTAGCACTCGTCACGGTCACATTGACATTTACCTCCGATATAAAAGTTAACTGCATTTTTTTTAAATACCACAACTCATATTTGTGACAAGCAACAATTATTTTAAATGCGGAAATATTTATACCTATTAGCAGACGCAATGATTTTAAAAAATATACATCATGATGGATTTAATTTTCATGAGATCGACGAAATAAACAGTATAGCTGTTTTAGACAGGCTCCAATCTTTTCGAGCCATTAGTATCATTACGTGCAATTTTTACCTCTCATTACGTTCAGAGCAGTTCATAAAACTCTACATTAAATACTCAAAGTAACCCAGTTAACGCCGAAAGCAGTAATTTTACTAATTTTTTTTTAAATAATTTGTAGCCTGATTTTTTGTGTAATACCTATATTTCATTTCAATTACTTACCTTCATATGTACGTGGTTGTCGAATTTCGTATTTATATAAAAATTATCAAAATATGATTTATACAAAGAGTTTTTGTTAATACATATTTTTTCCTTTTCCATATTACCCTCTGATAGTTAAAAAGAACAACTGTTTAAAAAATAAAAATATGACACGCCAGGCATGAACCCTTAGCTCCGACGTGGTATGTTGGATACTCAGTTTGATGAACTCGGTGTGGCATTTAGGACTCTGTCTGTTAGCCTTACGCTTAACACGCTACCCTCCATGGCCTGCTAGCAAACTGTGAATCCGAATGTCAAGCTCAAACCTCTATCAAAGACCAACTAATCCATGTAATAGAAGATTATATAGTCTAGGAGGTTGCGTATGTCCATAAGTTTACGTTGTGATGATATAGGCAAATTCCTTTTATGTGCTTTTTTTTTAAATCTATAATCTGTAATCTATAATCTATTTTATGCCAATACCACACCATTACCGGCTTATGACTTTAACCTTCCAAATATATTGAAGAGACAAAAACACATTAACCCCAACATTCGGATAAGAAAATTTATGTAGTACCTAGTCACGCTTCGCAGGCATTTTATTACCGGACTCAAATCAATAAAATTTTATGAAGCAAGATCTGGAGACTAGTTTTAATGTAATGACTTCACAGATGCCGCGGGCTAAACTACTGGAAACAGAGACGAACGAATTACAGAAAAGAACATAAATAACTTGTAATTAGTGGTAAATTGTTCACACACGAAGGTCTTGATAATGATAGGAAACAAAATGCAATACTGGAGTTAATTAGGGTTATTATAATTGCGCTGTTTTAAAGGACACATTTGTTTATTACAATGTAGCAAAATGAGAAAGTGAATGTATTACAGTGATACTTGTAGTGTGTGTATTCTAAGTCTGATACGTACATACAGTACGTATCAGATGGATCTTCATTCGATATACATGTATACGGCCTATAATAGTCCCCTAAAGAGTATCATCTCCTGTTAGGAATAATCTGCCATAATCACTGAGCTAAACAACGGATTGGCGATCGAAGTACCGAATACTTTGCACAATTTTGTCCCTCATTGGTGTACTAAATTTTGGTTTGGTATATTTCGATATGGTTCTCCCACCATCTGTCGGTCAAAAAAAACAAACATTTTTATTTAAAGCTTAGGTTTACGGTATATTTATTTATTTATTTCTACGACACAGTTTAAATAAAATTAAAGTAAAATTGAGCCCTAGCTCCTGAACTAGGAGAGCTAGTCGCTTCCAAAGCAATGATACAACATATGTTAACTATTACAAAATTAGATATTGGTGGGCACAAAATAAATCTACACGCGATAATATGACAAGTAAGTTAACCTATATATTTGTCTAAGTGTGCGTGTGTGTGTGTAGATAATTATTCTTATAATCAGTGAGACCTGATTATAAGTTATTATTATTAAGTTCATTTTAAAAAGCTAGAATTAAAGGATTAATTTTTTTTAATATGATATTGAAATTAATAATATGATTAAATATTAAAATTAATGTTACATAAATATTAATATTCCTCTTATTTACAATACGTTTAATAAAATACAATTTACATAACTTATATTTTATATAGTTTGGATTTGGATGACGTGTGTGATCGATAGTTCAATTACTATCCATTTATTTTTAAGGTTCTCGATTCGGTTGTTTGTTTTTTCTTATTCACCTAGCATTATAAAAATAGAAACGTAATAACGATGAAACTTGTTTATTTAACGACGTTACAAACTAGTGGCCAGGAAGCGAAGTAACTGACATCCACATAATCCGGAGTGCAGTAACTCAGGAACAGTTATTCAACAACCACACCGGTCGTGCGGTTAACGGCTAGCGTATACGGACGATCAGCGCTATTAAACTTAAATATATCATGAATGATCAATGACCAATTTATATATATATATATATATATATATATATATATATATATATATATATATATATATATATATATATATATATATATATATATATAGTCCGGGAGTCGAACCCGGGACCTCACAGCTGGCGACACCATGAATCCGGCGTGTTCGCCACTCGCCAGTAATTCGCTATGGCGTACTAAACTGCGTTAGCCCGTGCGCGGTGGCCACTCGAAAACCTTACTTCTTAGCCAGGTCTACGAGCTGTGTGTTGTTCTGCTTTTTTATTACTTTACAATACTAAAATTATTATTATTAAAAAAGTCACGATAGCCGAGGTGTTGGGTGGTCGGAATTTCGAGTCGAGAGACCCGAGTTCGATCCCCAGGTGGCGTACCAATGAGTTTTTCAAAAACTTATGTACCAATTTCATCGTTGGCTTGGACATAAAGGCGGCGACGGGCTCACCACCTGTCACGTTGTCCCGAAAATATCTTCGGTGGAAGGTGGGTCAAAGGGACTTAATTGTCTAGACTTGACCTCTGTCTACCCCTGTATTGGGAATTGCGTGAAGATATTTTTTTATTATTATTAAAAAAATTATTATAATCCAAAAAATCCTTTTACTATTAAAATTAATTTGCGTAATGTATTCTGCAGGACATGTGTCATACAGATACGAATTAAGGTATATAACTCCAATTTCAACCTTACTTTGAAACCATCCCTTGTTTTATGATGTCAATTTATACGTGTCAAAGTCGTTATTATCTTAAAAGCATTTTACATTAGACTAGAAATGAAATGCGACTTTAAAAAAGCAACACGTTAAAATATGAAACGAAAGCGCCGTTATTTTTATTCGATAAACTCTAGAGGATATTTATGTTGAAAATATACAGCCAGGCAAGTATTTATATTCAGAGCTTATTTTATACAGTATCTCCATCGAGCGTCTATTTCGAGATATAGCGAAGGAACTACGACCCGTATTGTCTATTACAATCTTCTTTAAGAAAATATATCTCTATGGATAATGTTACAAAGTTAAATTTATTCCTTCTCCTTCTTTAGTCGGTTTATTGACACTCTTGATTGTATCCTGCTAATGTCTAGAAAGTAACGAGTTTATTGCTTATCGATTTTTGTATAAGACTTTACAAGTTCATAAACAAAACTAAATTAGAAATCTTGCAGCTTATTATTAATTGTTTGAATAAATCACACAAAATATACACACCAGGCATCAAGCAAGTAGGTATAGGAAATATTTTAAGACACTAAATGCATTTTTTTTGTGCATGTACACGAGCAGGTGCATGTACACGAGCAGGTTTTGAACCCGCCATCCCCGCCGTACTGAAGATGCCTTTCGAAGCCATTGTGTCCCAGCTGCATAAGTTAAAATTTTAAATTTCTTGCTAACGCCTCTTTTCTAAGAGCCCTAAGAGTTGGATGTAAAAATCTCTTGCATTATGGAATTGGGAACCTCGAAGGTACCACAAACCCGTCCCGACCCGAGACAATGTACAAAAAGCGGTATCCTTTATTGACCCGTTCGCCAATTGAACCCAGGACCTTGGAGCTGGCGACACTTTAAAAAGCGGTGTCTACTCCACTTCTCTTCGGAATCAATCAAAAGAGTTAAAAGTGTTTACATATTTTAAGACGGGCATATAATATTTTCATGTCATATTTCTGTCCGAAATTTTGTAAACTAAACTTTTTAAACTTATTCGTACCTACCTAACAGAATCAACTACGTTAAGCTATTTGTAACGTTGGGTATCTTTTTATAAATCTCTTAAACGTTCTTAATTCAAATAGAACCAATTAAGGCATCCTGTATCGAGCAAGTTTACTCTCAGACGACGTTCCAATATCTGCTGGGCTCTTTTAAACTTAGCCCACCTGACGTAAGACCTAGGTTTAGTTCTAATGGATACGAATTACCTGCGTGGGAAACTTAATGGTATTTGATGGTATAATGGAGGTTGATTCTTTTAAATTGTTGTGAGGTTTACTTTGTTGTATTTCTTTATAGATTAAATGTTTAGCAGATAATTTTCGTTACGATCTAATGAACTGAAGATTACATTTTTATATAAATAATCTTCACGCAATTCCCAATACCTTCGAGGTTTGTGGTACCTTCGAGGTTCCCAATTCCATAATGCAAGAGATTTTTACATCCAACTCTTAGGGCTCTTAGAAAAGAGGCGTTAGCAAGAAATTTAAAATTTTAACTTATGCAGCTGGGACACAATGGCTTCGAAAGGCATCTTCAGTACGGCGGGGATGGCGGGTTCAAAACCTGCTCGTGTACATGCACCTGCTCGTGTACATGCACAAAAAAAATGCATTTAGTGTCTTAAAATATTTCCTATACCTACTTGCTTGATGCCTGGTGTGTATATTTTGTGTGATTTATTCAAACAATTAATAATAAGCTGCAAGATTTCTAATTTAGTTTTGTTTATGAACTTGTAAAGTCTTATACAAAAATCGATAAGCAATAAACTCGTTACTTTCTAGACATTAGCAGGATACAATCAAGAGTGTCAATAAACCGACTAAAGAAGGAGAAGGAATAAATTTAACTTTGTAACATTATCCATAGAGATATATTTTCTTAAAGAAGATTGTAATAGACAATACGGGTCGTAGTTCCTTCGCTATATCTCGAAATAGACGCTCGATGGAGATACTGTATAAAATAAGCTCTGAATATAAATACTTGCCTGGCTGTATATTTTCAACATAAATATCCTCTAGAGTTTATCGAATAAAAATAACGGCGCTTTCGTTTCATATTTTAACGTGTTGCTTTTTTAAAGTCGCATTTCATTTCTAGTCTAATGTAAAATGCTTTTAAGATAATAACGACTTTGACACGTATAAATTGACATCATAAAACAAGGGATGGTTTCAAAGTAAGGTTGAAATTGGAGTTATATACCTTAATTCGTATCTGTATGATACATGTCCTGCAGAATACATTACGCAAATTAATTTTAATAGTAAAAGGATTTTTTGGATTATAATAATTTTTTTAATAATAATAAAAAAATATCTTCACGCAATTCCCAATACAGGGGTAGACAGAGGTCAAGTCTAGACAATTAAGTCCCTTTGACCCACCTTCCACCGAAGATATTTTCGGGACAACGTGACAGGTGGTGAGCCCGTCGCCGTCTTTATGTCCAAGCCAACGATGAAATTCGTACATAACTTTTAAAAAACTCATTGGTACTGCCACCTGGGGATCGAACCGGGGTCTCTCGACTCGACATTCCGACCACCCAACAACTCGGCTATCGTGACTTATGTCGTATATTACTATATTATTATATTTTTATGAAATTACTTTTTAATAGTCATTGTGAAGTTTCATAGCTCTACCTTAATTTTTAGTTAAAATCCAAGCAAGGCGTAAGGAAGACTGAAATCTGAACATTAATACCTGCCATTAACAAAAATAAGAAAATCGGTTGAATAAATCGATGGTAACAGTTCTCAGATTTTTAATATATATTTGTACTTGAAGAACTAAACAAATGATACAGTACGTTCATGTTATTGCAACAGAAGATGACATGATATGTCTGCAAGTTTTTAAAAGCACAGACTGCACAAAGCGCAGGTGCAGTAACATAAGCTTTATATTATTGAGAGATGGCATCGAATTCCTACAGCTGTATGATCGAACATGAGCAAACGAAATATTAAATCGTGTGTGGCATATTGAATTCCAATTCAAACATGCGTCCGCGAGGTACCGTACGCTGTGTCAAAGAGATATTATATTACGTTCAACTGTATGCGTTTTCAATAAACATCTGCATAACGTTCGTTTCATTGAATTTCGGAAAAGAGGAGCTCGGACTTTCCTTGGACCGTGCAAGATGGCTATAAATCGATTATTATGTTATGGTCCTAAGAACAAACCACCCGCTTTCATCCCGTTGGTGTTGTAGAAGAAAAAGTGAAACTATGAGAAATACCATAAATGGTCCTCATTCACATATTTTTACGAACTTACCTATTTCCATTAATTCATGTTAGGCACGTTATAAATATTAGTTCTTATGTGTAGCGACGTCTATGTTTTCACATAAAAAGCCGCCATATTAGACTCTTCTCTTGAATATTTTTGAGGGAGATTAAAGCAGAAATGTATCTGCGATTTTAAAGATGACAGACTTCTTTTCTGCCTAGGAGTAGTTTGGGTCAGTAGCACCCTCTTACCTATTTCAACTGCAAAATAGCAATGTTGCTATTGTCCGTACCTATTTCCATTATTTCATATTAAGTACGTTATAAATATGGGTTCGTATATTTAGCGACATCTATATCTCCACATTAGAAGCTCACCATTAGTGGACAATTCAGGAAACAATCCGCGCGTGCCCTGTACTCCTCGGACTGACACTTGCGGCACAAGCAGCATGATCATACATTTCAACTCAACTAGACTTGGTGTCACAGCCTCTCATCACACTGCTCAACATCATCAAGTTCTCCTCACTCTCGACTTCTAGTTTCAGCGGGGAGTGATATTGCCACACTTATGTCTCCATATAAGAAGCACGTGGCGAATATTTCAGGAAATACAACAACATTCGACATCGCGCTATCGAAGTTTTTCCTATTAGAATAATATATACAAGTATCGATAGCGCACTGGTGGAGGACACGTCGTTCCCCCGGGCTACGAATATACTGGCCGAAATAAATAATTATGAATGTAATATTTTAATTTATGCAATAAATAAATAAAATAAAGTATTTGTGAAGTGACTTTTATTTTGTTATTCTATAATATTGTACCTCGTTATTCTACAATAATGTATGCCGTAATATACATTTAATGAACATTAGGAAGTCACTATAGCCATTTGGTCGGAATTTAGAGTCAAGAGTTAGAGTCTTTTAGAGTCTTATATAAAAAAAAAAGAAAGAACTAAAAAAGAGACCCGAGTTCGATCCCCAGGTGGCAACCTCATACCAATGGGTTTTTCAAAAACTTATGTACGAAGTTTCTCATTGACTTGGATATAAAGACGGCGACGGGCTCACCACCTGTCACGTTGTCCCGAAAAAATCTTCGGTGGAAGGTGGGTCGAAGGGACTTATGTATCTAGACTAGACCTCTGTCTACCTCTGTATTGGAAATTGCGTCATGATATCATTGAACATGTATTATTCCAGATTGTTATATTTTAATTTAAATTATGTTATACCTGCTTCATTGCATAAAAAAAGTACGACGTGGCTGTAATTTCAATTTATAAAAACTAATTATTTGTCACCCATAGCCCGCAAAGGAGTTAATAAATTTGAATCTAAATGGATAATTTATGAATAGGTGTCATAGTTAAACGTATACGAAGATCGAATTAATTATGCTAATTGTAAATGACACGGAATCCTTTAAAACATACAAAGTTTAAAAGTGTAAATTACGCGTAATAGATAATAACATCGCCATTTTTTTATTTGACTCATGATCAAATCCCTTGCGTACATTTGTAGTACTCCACATACTATAATATACTATTAGTTATATATACAACAAAAGTTATTTCGCACTGCTAATTCGTATTTTTACACAACTATTTAAGACATTGTAGTCACGATAGCTTGGGTAATAAGGTTGGGTGGTCGGAATTACGAGTCAAGAGACCCGAGTTCGATCCCCAAGTGGCAGGCTCGTACTAATGAGTTTTTCAAAAACTTATATACGAATTATATCGGTGGCTTGGACATAAAGACGGCGGCGGACTCACCATCTGTCACATTGTCCCGAAAATATCTTCGGTGGAAGTGGGACGAAGGGAAATAATTGTCTAGACTAGACCTCTGTCTACCCCTGTATAGGGAATTGCGTGAAGATTTTTATATTTTATTTTTTATTTATTTATTTAGGACATAGTATAAGTGGAGTGGTTTAAGTATTACTAGTATTCCTGATGATAGTTATCTAATATTCGTGTTAACCACACTGATCTTCAATGTTTGCGCCTGGAGTGTTGTTTAAAACTATAGTCGAATGATTATTTGTCCCTTCTATTGTTCTTTACGGCCTAACAAGAATGCTCAGCCCCCTGCATCCATCGACTCCTCGCAACATTTTAGATGTCGCCACTCTATCTTGTGGGGGATATTTCTACACTGCGTTTGTATTCTATTACACAACATATTTTGTTTTATGACAGTAAATATAATTCTTAAATTAACTTGAGGCCCTATTTTCTTCTATTACTGTTTACTATTGGAAATGATCTATAATCGCCAATTATCAGGAAATTTGCACGTCTGCTAACACCGTCACTGGTCACTTTAAATTCAATCTGAAGTGTTTCACGCTATTCCTATGGTCCTTGGGACTGGGAACTGACAGAGGTCAAGACAATTAAAACCTTTCGATCCACCTTATACCGAAGACATATGGGACACCGTGATAGTTGGTGAGCCTGTTGCCGTCTCTATGCCCAAGCCAACAAAAGTAATCGTACATGAATTTTGAAAAATGTCATTGGCACGAGCCTTCCACCTGGGGATCGAACTCGGGTCCCTCGATTCGAATTCCGATCACCCAATCACCTAATCACTCGGCCATTATGGACTCTATGTTTCAAGTTGTTCGCTATCTATCGGTAGCCATTACAGTTTTTAAAGTTTTTCCCCAAGCTGCCTTTTAAGCCAGCTTGGGGAAAAACTTAAAAAAAAGGAACGTGGTACAGACCTGGTTGGCGGATTTCACACGTCCTAAATTTCTGTATTATATGCAAATTACAGAGGACAATGATGTTCTGGTATTTAACGGAATAAATTGGCTGCCACTGCGACAATTTGTCGTTTTTTACAAAAGGTCCTGCTGTAAGCTGCGACAAGTAAATAGGCCTATTTATGTAATGGTAGGCCTATTTACAGCAGGCTTATAAATGTTATTTATAGCACGCTTATTTTCATTGTGATAGATTATTTAAATACAAGAAAATTTAATTTACGTCATAATTATAGTAACTAATGTTGAAATATGTTGAGAGACACAATGAAGTGCTCATTAGAAATGATTACAAATGTAATGTAGAAGTTGCGTTTTAAACCATGACACAGACTTTATTATCTTTCTACACGTTCTTTTTATCTTTAGGCAATAGCAGCATAAGCAGAGGTATAGGCAGTGAAATCCTTTCGACCCACTTTTCACAGAAGCTTATTTAAGGCGACGTGGCAGGTGGTGAGATTATGGCAGTTTGATTGTCTACGATACAATACATAAATATACATTGATATTTATCACACAAATATTTGCCCCAAGCGGGATTCGAACTCTAGCTAGCTTCGAAGGCAGGGGAACTACCAACTAGGCTATCGTCAACTACCGTAACCTACATATAAAAGAATAAGAAAATCATGTAAGTTTCGTTGAAGATATGATTACCCATGGCATGTATTTTATGGTAATACCTCAATTCGTTTATTCCTCATAGAAAAAAGTGGTTGATTTTAGATCACAAGCATTACTTTACAAGTTATATATCCGAAGAAAAACTATATACATACAACCAATAACATCCTTATTGAAGTTGTTTAAAATAACGCCAAAACTACTCAATATGGATAATTCCCATTTTTAATTATTAGGGACAATGCTAACGCCATTGGTAAAAATATTCACAATGAGTACTAGGTCTGTATTGAGATTTCAACTATTACAGGATAGCTGAATGGTTGACCTTGATAATGATAATGAAATAACGCTAATACACAATTTATTTAATATAATTTAATATAAATTTTTAATATATTTTTTTATATAATTTAATGAAGTTAAAACTAATGTCAAAATAAGCTGAATTTGGGAGAATGCGTCTTCCCGGTTCCCTCATTTATATTCATCTTACACGAAAGCCACCGTGATTAGAACGTGCTTAAATTTGACAACAGTGTTATATCTAACTGAGATTAATACGTGATAAATATTTAAATAACTCGTTATTGCGTTATATATATTTAAATAATACAATTTTTAAATTTTTTGCTTAACTTATTTAATGACCTCTGAAAGTTAACAGGAGGAAACAGGCTTTTTCCGTAAGGAGTATTTGCCATAATAAGATATAGTTTTATCCGCTTGGCAAGGGGATCGATGGACGTAGTCTAGATATTTCGCACCATAGATCGTACTGTTGGTCACAGATTCTCCGTCATCTATCTGTATCCATTGCAATTTTCAAAGCTTTTCCTTTAGTGATCTTTTGAAACACCTACAGGAAAAGGGAGAAGGTATTTTAAGGCCGATATCACTAAAATAAAATTTTTTATTGTGTTCGAACTTCTCCAACCTTATTAATGATGTATGTTTGGAAGTTACAGCGATTAATAATTGATTTGATTTGCTGTTTGTTTTCGCATGAAAATCACATCGTATTTATTATTAAATTTAAGAACTGATTTTATATGTTAAAAAAAATTTACTGACGAAACATTCGAGCACCTTGACCCCAAACCTTACTCTTGACTACATTATTAATATTCAAAAGTATTCATAACAGATTATTTCGAGTAATATTATTCTCTACTGATGCCGATTTCTCAGAAGTATGATTTAAACGGATGAGCAGAAATTCCTTCTAGTGATTTGAATGTCTCTTACTCTATATTAATGTATTATACTATGAACTTGTTTAAATGAAGCTAATGAACTGTGAAGAGTGTACTCCGTCTTGTAACGGACCTTTTCGAGGAAATTATTTCTTGACATAATTTTGTGTATTAATAAAATAAATAAATATCCTCACGCACTTCCCAATACAGGGGTAGACAGAGGTCTAGTCTAGACAATTAAGTCGTTTCGACCGACCTTCCACCGAAGATATTTTCGGGACAACGTGACAGGTGGTGAGCCCGTCGCCGTCTTTATGTCCAAGTCAACGACATATAATTCGTACATAAGTTTTTTTTAAAAAACCTATTGGTTTGAGCCTGCCACCTGGTTATTTATTAATAGTATAACTATTTTTTGCAGTAGTCAAGCCGCTTGACTTTGATTAGAATGACAGTTTCGATCCCCAGGCTGCCACCGGGACAAATCGTAATAAAAATATTTTGTTTTCCGACTTGACATCATCAAACATAACCTAATCGTCTGCAGGAAATATAAACAACTGTTTGAAAGTTTACATAGAAAATTCTTCACTTTAGAAAGAAGAAATATAAAAATATTAAAGTTCCTGATATAAAGTCAACGTAACTACGATAGAGAAAGCAGTTAGAGTATATGCTTATTAAACTATAGTATAATAATTTAAAAAAATTATTCATTATTATATCTGAAATAACTTTAAGGATTTAGACAACGTTTGGTACTTAAGTAGTGTTTTTAATACCAAATTTATTTGCACATGTGTCATCTCTGAAAATTCGTTTACTAAGGACAAAAATAAGGTCATTTCTTATTAAATATTTATTAAAGCGATATTCTCTTTATACCATAATTATATTATTTGATGAAGCGATTATATTATTTGATATAAAGCTAATTTTAATCACCCAAGTACTTATAACAACATATTTTGAAAAGTTAGTCTATTTCTTCCGAATAACCTACAACCTTGAAGAAAATGGCTGTAGTGGAACCCAATACAAGGGTGTAGACAGAGGTGTTGTCTAGACAATTAAGTCCCTTCGACCCACCTTCAACCGAAGACAATTTTTGGGACAACGTGACAGGTGGTGAGCCCGTCGCCGTCTTTATATTCAACGATATAATTCAAACATAAGTTTTTAACCCACTGTTAACCCATTGGTACAAGCCGGCCACCTGGGGATCGAACTTGGGTCTCATTACTCAAAATCCGATCACCCAACCACTCGGCTATCATGACGTATATCTCAAGTAAATAACTAATAAAAGAAATATTTAAGTTACTTGATAAAAAATCAGAATTTCTCATCAATAGGTAAAAACGCGGACAAAATCGCATAAGGATTAGAAATAGAAATATCTTACAAAAGTTATAGAGCAATAGAGCTATAGCGCTTTACTTGTTACAATTGCCCTATAGCTTTTCTATGATATTTCTTTACCGACTTCAAAAGCTTTTATTCTTTAAACAGTTCGAATCATTGCATAGTGCGTAACATTCTATATAACTTTTGTTCAGAAAAACATTTTTCAGTTCGCGCTGTAAACAGGAGCCGCTTTTACAAAGTTAAAGGTGTTGGAAACTCGGGACGAAACTTCATACGTGTCCCGTGACAGTAATAGCTACGAGTGTAATATAAAGTTTTAGTAAGTTTACGCGGAAATTTTAAGATGGTAATACAGCATGGCTTTTAAATGACTTAAGTCTACATTTGTTATATCTATATATCATCTTAAATAAGATTAACAAAATGGCAGGAGACGTATTAAACGGGAAAATGTTTTTACTTGTAACATGTTTTGTAATATGTAACGCCTGTTTACCTTATGGTATCCGCGTAAGAATGTATCGTTTAATTTATTTGCATGGGTATCGTAAGAGGCGACTAAGGAAAAAGCTTAGACTACAATTTAACCATAGGCTACCGACATATGACGGGATAAACGTATTAAAAAACAATAACAATAATTAAGTGGTTTGGTGATCGGAATTCGAATCAGGAACCCGAAATCGTTCTCCAGAAGGAACAGGCACTTGTCATTGAGTTTTTATTCTTATGTACTATTCAATAGATGTTTCTGTAAATTATCTAGACTTCTGATTACTTTA
This sequence comes from Sericinus montela, assembly GCA_029286605.1. NCBI lineage: Eukaryota > Metazoa > Arthropoda > Insecta > Lepidoptera > Papilionidae > Sericinus > Sericinus montela. The sequence goes on along the minus strand of JAGSMR010000064.1, from coordinate 955,103 downwards.
ATATTGGAAATTAAGTAGAAATCCCGATTTTTGATAATGGACATTTTTTACCACATAAGCAGAATAAATGAGACATTGTAAAAAAAGTGCTTAAGTTAGGATTAGGGACAACCTGCGATAGTCGCATTCAAAAACTTCTACATTATCTTGACCACTCATTACCCTGCTAGGGTAATTAATTAAGATATAAAGAAGCATAAGTAATTTAAGAGAATACAGATTTAAAAATTTCAACTGATGCGTGTAAGAGACGGTGGCTCGGTGGTGTGTGATGAATATATTTATGTGATGAATATATCTATATGTATTTATGAATATTTATCTGCGTGAATATATATCTATGTACTTATTGTGTATCGTTGACGTCGACAGTAAGACGGTTGTTAACTTTATTAAAATGTAACATTAATGCTTCAGTCTGGCAACATTAGATCATAGGAAGTTCCTTTTCTTCTTCTTACCATTTTTAAGTAGCACAGTTTGCTCGTGACTTTATTAAAATATTTTAATTAAAGATTAAAATCTTTTTCTAGGACATTACTTATTAATTGTACACAAACGATAATGAGTAAAACCTTTCTGTAAACATCATAAGTGTATTTAATAATATGAAGTAAATAGTATAGATAGCCGTGGGAACACAGGAAGCGACGTCCGCCTTCAAATTCAATCTGATACCTGAGCAATTTGAATTTCATATCCGTTGGCTAAAACAAAAAAATGTATAGCAGGCAAACTAAGGTTGAATAAACATTGTCATGTGGTATCTACCATACAGCCTTTTATTACCCATGTACAGTCGTCAATTTTAATACTTCTTCTTAAGTCACTTCTTCCGACACCACGGGAAGAAATGTAGTCTTACATTATTTGGCAAATGTAAAAAAAAAGAAATGTCTTCACGTGTATTCCGTGGGTCTACCCCAAAGAATTAAGTCCTTTGATCCAACGTTCACCGATGATTAGTCGGGACTATGTTACATGTGGTGAACCTATCATCGTTTAAGTGTCCAAGCTAACAGTACAATACATTTATATACATATATATTTTCATACATACATATGACATTAATTATTAATTTAACTATTAACATGATATTTTGCACAATCATTTTACATAAGCTTTTTATATGTATATTTAGTTATATATACATATAAAAAGCAAATACTTTTGTTAAGTATGTGCAATAAAGTGTATAAATAAATGGTGGTATAGTGATGATAATATAGTGACATAGAATGTTGGTGACTTAGCAGATTCGAAGCTGTTCACCAGCCTAGGGCTAATGTCATGCTTTGTTTCTCTACATGATATAATTTGCAACAAATACAGCTATAACAGAACTAGGTTAAACGACGTAGCTTAGGATTAGCACGCTGAAATGTTAACGGGACGGCTGCATTGTTCACAAAACTGACAACCATAGAGAAGAAAGGTTCTCGATTAATCTCTTTGTAGTACAAACATACGACGATCTGGACTCGCTAGACGCTGGTGGCTCAGGACCTTTCTTTATGACAATCTTTGATATTTGGGGAGACCTCAGATGCTCACTAGTGGACTCTTAGTAGGCTGTAAAGAAGATAAATATAAAAGCTTAAGTATTCAGTAGCCTAAAGATAATTAAATGGGCTGATTTGTCACCCTAACCTAATAAAATAGTATTTTACTGTTATATTACCCAAACTATAACTATCAGAGCCATCTATCGTTAATCTTCAGTTAATACTTACGGTTGTAAAAACGCTTCTGGGAAATCAAAGCCGACATCGGCGACCACTTAATGACTCTGTGATAGAAAAATAACCGCAGTTCATAATGGGAGTGAATCTGATTCCCGGATTGAATGTTTTTTATTCATTTCTCAGACTACTGTTTTTTTTTAAGGCGATGTAGATTGGTCTCAATTTAAATAGATAAACATCACTGTCTACCCTTCGTGGATTCCTTGCGTCGATTTAGTAAAGATACATGATATTAGCTTTAGTTTACATGTAATTTATCGGTATTTATAATTCTCATGATAAGTAACAATTTCAAAAGAAACTTGGTTGTGAGTAAAGTGCATGATTTTCGATTTGAAAGATTATACAATGTATAATTAAGTTAATAAATATATTTCTTAAATCCCACCAAATATATTAAGTTCTCTAAATAGTTAAAGGGTCACTATTTAACTTTTCAATAGTTGCATTACATATAACCTAATGATTTGGGAAATTTTCTGTTTTAATATTGTGTTTGATATTTCAAGTTTATTTATGTATAAATATTCAATATTGTGACCAAAAATTAACAATAAAAAGTGCGAGGTTGACCGAGACTATCTTTCGAATGTAAGCAAATTACTGGAACGGAAGAGTGACTACTTTGACACCCAGGCACACATGTATGAAAAAAACCATATATTTTTTAGAAATAAATAAATAAATATAAATATCTTCACGCAATTCCCAATACAGGGGTAGACAGAGGTAAAGACTAGACAATTAGGTGGGTCCCTTTGACCCACCTTCCACCGAAGATATTTTCGGGACAACGTGACAGGTGGTGAGCCCGTCGCCGCCTTTATGTCCAAGCCTACGATGAAATTCGTACATAAGTTTTTGAAAAACTCATTGGTACTGCCACCTGGGGATCGAACTCGGGTCTCTCGACTCGAAATTCCGACCACCCAACAACTCGGCTATCGTGACTTATATATATTTTTTATGGAAGCAAAAGACCTAAGGAGGGAGATCGGAATTAAGGACACTTAGTAATGTGTTCTCTATGGATATCATGTCAGTGATGCCTGAAGAAATCCTAATAAAAATATATTAAAGCGCCATCTGTTGTAGTCAAACAAATCTTTTTGGCTAGGGTACGGAAAATAACAAGATAATTCCACGCGCACACTATCACGGCGGTTGCATTATGTAACGGACATAGACTAACTGTAATGTTTTTGTTGCAGCATCTGTCCACAACTACCGGGAGCGGTTGTCTATTGGCAGAAGATTTACGGATTCAGCCCGCGGCGGTAGTAAAAACTAAACGTGGACAATCCTTTGTGCTCTGTACTTACGGACCATTCTCAGTAGAACCGTACGAAGGCTTTTGAAATGTTCTTTGTAACAGAACATTTTATCCCGTGACGTTTGCTAACTTTTTAAAAATACGAAACCATTTTCTGTTGCTGTTTACTGTTTATATAACGTTGAAATGGAAATTTAAACATGCGATACATTTATTTCTATTTTATGTTCGAAACAAAATAATTTTAGACGAACATAATAATTTTTATTTATAATTTTGGATTTTATATATACGAGAGTATTGGAAATATAAATATAGTTTTGGTATTGTCTTACATTTTTGTTTTCTTTCCATACTAATCATGGATCATCATACTGCAGTAGAAATGGTTCTACCACATAGCATTTTGAGTTGACAACTGCCAGGGAAGAAAGGTTTGCGAGTGGCAACCTCCTTCAGGCATACGCTTTGCAGGAAGACACTCACAAGATGGAGAGATCCTCATGAGACGACCTGCACCATATTGCAGGGGGAGACGATGACTTCAGATGACCCAGGAGCATGCCTTGTGGGGTTAGGCTTATGTTCATTAGAGGACTTAAAAAAACGAAAAATATATTCATATAGAAATAAAGTATTAAAAAAATATTTTAATCCAATCCAATTAAATATTTAAGTTTGGTGAAATATTTTTTTCTAGTATCCAAGTTTACTTTAAAATTAATAAATTACAATTAAAATAAAATCAAAAAATTTGCTGGCAATTAGAATAAATTTATATTCGCTTGGTTTTATTTCTTCTCCTACTAAATTGATAAACTACTAATACCGAAATCGATAGAAAAACGAATATTATTGAAAACGATAGACTCGATAGCCTTTATTGGTAGTGTTGCTAGCAACCCTGCCTTCTAAGCTAACGGTTGAGGGTTCGAATCTCGCTAGGGGCAAATATTTGTGTAGTGAGAATGAATATTGGAATCGAGTTATGGATGTTTATATAAATATTATTGTATATAAGTAGAGATCGATTTAAGTTGTTGTATTGTTAACTTGGACACAACTAAGCTAGCAAATGGTTCCTTTGACTACCTTGGTCTTGGCGTGAATGTATAAAAAGTAGTACAGATATAATAACAGATATAATATACAAATATATTTGGGAGGATAATATAGAAGCAATTGGGAAAATGTAGTAATACTACTAAAGAAGTAAAACAGAGAAAAAAACAAAATAAGTGGGTCAAGTGGCCATAAAAAGCAATCTGAAGTTTATTTAGACCTTAAAAAAGAGCATAAAAATAAATCCGTACTCCGACGCTATTCAATGTCTCGCCCGATGTATCTGAATAGAAGTAACATTATACTAATACCATTAATATTATATGCTAGAAGCGGTTTTACCTTTTGCGGTTAAGACGGCAGGCTCTCGAAAGCAGAATCAAAAAATATTAAACGGCTTGGAAAGCGTTTGATGGAAAGAGCTGTGATAAAAAAGGTAGCTTTTTCTTTTTTGTTTTCTTTTTATTCCTGAATTATTTCTGGTTCAACATATTTGACTGTATAGCTATACAGCCTGTTTTATAGACTCGTTTATAACTTATACCTTGACTTTGACAATTTTTGTGTAACATTAGTACCGTGGTAGAGCCCCGCATACAGTGGTAGAGCCACGCATAGAGTGGTAGAGCCACTTACAGTGGTAGAGCCACGCATCAGCTTTTGTTGTTGCATGAATGGGCCGGCTTGACCGGAAAGTACCACGACCTCACAGAATACCCGCGTGAAGTAGAAGTCTAACTAACTTCTGCATTTCATCTGGTGAGTGCAAGTAACCGGAGGCCCATACACCCCCCTCCCCGAATTCAGGGGGGCGGGGGGGGAGCAACGCATCTGCTATGCCTCTGGTATTGCGGGTGTTCATCGGCGGTGGTAATCACTTACCATCACGTGAGCCACCTGCTTGTTTGCCTCCCTTTACTATAAAAAAATATGTTATTTTGCATGCATGGGTTAAATATATAATATAGAGAAAGAATGTAGTGAAGAACAAAGACGAAGTGGCGACTTACAGAATATTGCGGGAAGACGTTGAATGCTGGTGGCACAGAACCGTCTTTGGGAGCGTTATTTATATAATAGTAGGCTTTAAATATGCTGCAATGATGATGATGATGCTAAAAAGAAGAAGAGAGCACTTTGCGGTTCACCGACTGTTTTCTACTGACTTTAGTTTAGGAACAGTGAATGTTAATATATAAAATAAAAATGTTTTCAATATAAATAAAAAATTTAACACAAAACATGGTGATGTATGTTTTGGCACTTAATAACATAGTATGTATAGGCTCCTTTAAGAGAGGATTAGCTATAATCGCCACCAATCGTGTGGCAAGCAAATTGGCAATGGCATTACCAGACACCTAAGACGCTAGTGTCTGTCACCGATCTCTTGAATTTTGGTCTGGTATCTATCGAGATGGTTAACCCGCCATCTATCGGTAGTCAATTGCATTTTCAAGTCATTCCCCTTAGTCACCTCTTACGAAATCTACAGAAAGAGAGCGGGCGATGTTATTCTTACGACGATACCAAACGGCAAATAAAAATTACATGTATCAAAATTCAACAAATAAAATGCATCATAAACATAAAGATAGAGTTAGCGTATTGATGTTTACATAGCTGTAAAGTTATGGACTTAGCATTCAGCTAACTCAAAGTTAGCTAAATGCTAAGTTTCACTTAATACCAGGTAAATGGAACTATAAGAGTATTCTAATTAATGTTGATTTAAATGTGTATGATCACAAATTTTATATCGGAAAACACCTATTCGAGATAAAAACATAGATAGTACTTTATATAAAATATGTACTTATCTAAATACAAAATATTAGCCAAATCGTTTGAGTACTTTTCGATACAACAATGAATAAATTTATATGCATGTAAGATTTTGTCATTGTAATTTGAAATATGTAACTGAAAGAATTAACATAAAATCATTCACCAATATTTAAAGGCATAAAAACTGGTTATTGTGTTAATCTGGGATATAAGCGAAATTCACTTATTCCGTTCGTTTCATGTGAAAAAGTAACGAATGATGATATAACGATCTTTCATCCGTTTAGAAACGTTTACGTTTAAAATATTAGTTAAATAAATGTGATTAAAAATATCTTCATGTTAAATTCGGATAAGCAATGCCACGCAGTGCTCTGAGTCTGTCAATATACTTATAAAAAAGTCGGTAAAAACAAATGAAGAATTTATGCCCGAGACTTAGATAAATCACCATTATCTTAATTACTTTTAGAATCACCGAGTTAAATAGAAATGTCTTGATAACTAGCATTTAACCGATTTCTTTAAGAGTATATATAGGTAGACTTTAAACTGATTGATACATGATCACTCGCGTACTACTATAGAATACTTTAATATTTTTTTAAATAACGCTAAATTAGTACCATATCTTATAACGGGAGTTTCCAGAAAACTTTTAATTTATTTGAGTGACGAAAAGAACTTACGACCAAGCAGAATAAGTATAACGCATTGTTAGCACGCAATACTATGAGTAAAAAAGCGAGTGTAAAAAATCCTATAAGAACAAGTAGCTATACTAATACACTTTTTTTAATATAAGGTTGAAATAGTTGGAAAATCCAAAAGTGCACGCCTCATAATCTCATTCATTACATTAAAATTGAGATTATTTGTAAATAATAATTAAACTACGTCGAATAATACCGTGAAAAGTAATAGGCTTCTATTCCTCAAAATACTGAAGCCTATAAAAAATCAAGTCGATAAGTGAAGTATTTCGCTCGTTATCGTGAACACACACACGAACGTCCAAGACAGAACTTTTTTAAACAATTTTTCAATTAGTTTAAATAATAAAAAGTGATTTTAAAATATCATGAGTATTAAAAATAATGTTTTTTCTCAACATTTGTCTTATATTCACTTTTAAAGCAATAAATAATAAAAATTTAAGTTGGAGAATCACTCGGTGTGCGTAAACTGTCAGTAATACCCACCTCAACGCTTCGCTTATGAGGCGTGCAAAACGGGCTTACAGTCCCCCTGATGGTAGGTATGGGTAATGGATACGACCAAATTAAAATAAAGATGGCTACAAATGTCTTATCACTCTCAAGAACTAAGGATTCTACTGTGGCTACATACATGAATGACTCTTAATCCGTAATTATACTTAGTTGTTATACGTATTCAACCAATAACATCATAAATGCACAAGAGTGCGGTACTAAAACACTCATACGCTGGCATAGCTTACTACTACTACCTTTTGATTGATTTTTATATTACGTTACGTACAAAGTATTGAAACTTTATTTGACTATAGATGCCACTTTCACAGAGGACCAAACTCAGGGTTGTTTGGGAGGCAATCTTCTAATCACTCTAATTTACCATTTAACTATCTCCTTTAGTAAAATTAAATTTAAGTAAAGAACGTTTGTCACTGTCATTGTCGTTGTTCGTAGATCTTAATAATTCATCGAGTGAAAAACTTCATGTTAGTTAATCGACATGAATTATTCATGCCTTTAAAATTGAAACTCTATAAATCGTTTGAAACTTCGAACAAAGTCTATTGTGGAGCATGTCATTTGTCCCAGAGCAACAATCCATTCAAAGAGGTTTGATCAATTCGCAATCTTACATTGTTCTGGGAGTTAACAGGATTTAACACGTATGTAGACAAGCTATGAAGACTCGGTGGTCTAGTAGGTATTGACCCTACTTAAAATGTTGAGGGTTGTGCCTTCAAATCCCGCAAGGGACATACATCGTTTGATGATTGTGAATACTTAAGTCATTGGAAAAAATATCTTAAGTCTATTCCCAATACTGGGTTCAGACACCTAAGTCCTTTCGACCCACTTTTTACCGCAGTCACTTTTGAGGAAACGTGACAGGTGGTGAGACTGTCGCCGTCTTTATATTTAAACCAACGATATAAGTCGTATAAGTTTTTAAATAAACTCCACACCCAATGATCGAACTCGGGTCTTCGGTGGAAGTGGGTCGAAAGTATTTAATTGTCTAGTCCTCCGTCTACTCTTATTGTGATTCTGCCCAAAATCAATGTGTGTAATACTTTATTCAGCATGTGGTATGGTCGCATTTTTTTTATTTATTTATTTTCATAGCTAAGTACACAATATTTACATTTAAAATCTGTCAAACTAAAACACAGTTTGTCGGCAGCAGCTCTCGTGGACAATATTCGTATAATACTACTCGATCCATCATCTCCTTTTTACCCGTTGATGTCATAGGCGACTAAGGGAAAAGTTTTTAAAAAAGACAATTGCGCCGATGAGTGGTGGAATAATTCGAACAGTTATACATATATATTGCACAGATTGGTGAAGGGCAGGTGCGCCTACGTTGTTGTTGGTACTTCGATTCTGTTACTTCGTATGTTGTTCCCGTCCTCCTTACAGGATAAGCTTTTGTTCTGAAGTAAAAGTGAACAAAACATTATGTGTGTGTATGGGGTTATTACCCGGACATGCCAACCTTTACTACAAATTTATTTTAATACAGCATTCATGCTGTTGCAGCAAAAGCCGCTTTTTGCTTGGCTCTATCACGTTCAATGTAAAAACATAATTTCTTACATTATAAACTTGTATAAAGTAAATAAAACTAAATAGTAACATAGTTCATTAGTATTCGTATTTTGACTACATTTCTTTGAGTCATATCGATTCAAAAAAGTAAAAACATACAGACACCAATTCTGACGTTAAATTAAACCATTTCGACCGTGTTGATCCTTACGGTTGCAGATTCTATCATGGTAATTTTATCATTGAAAGAAACACATTCAAATAAATTTGTATAAGTTCCATACAAGATTTATTCACGAAATGTCATTTGTTTTTCAAAACACGTAACAATTTTACCTCTCCTAAGAACTCCGATAACACTTAAATAAAACAAAGCTAAGGATACAATTAAGCTATAAAGCGGTCGAGGAGAAACAGATTTGAAATAAAGACAGGATTTTATTTAAGTCAATTTAAGGTATGTTTATGTTAATGAGATGTGGAAATCCTTACTTCTGATTTGGGGTGAAATAAATTGTTGTATTTTGAATCAATTTATATGGCGATTTGTAAAATCTATAATTATAATCTATACATATTAAGAAAATTTGAGTGTATATGTGTAATTTTGAAATAACCGTTATTTGCTACATGTATATGAATATATACGGTACATACATAAAAATTTTTTTTTACAATTTTTGTCTGTCTGTTTGTTCCGGCTAATCTCTGAAACGGCTGGACCGATTTTAAGAAGACTTTCACTGACGAATAGCAATTTAACTGTTATAAGGAGTAAAATAGGCTACTCCTATCTTAGAAACATAATTATGAAATATTATGACATATAATGAAGTATTAAACTGTTATTATTATTTAATTAGTATTAAATTAAGCTTAAGTGTCTGTTTGTTTCAACTCGCTATTCTCCGAAACTACGCTTCGTATTTGAAATTTTTAATAATAAATAATAAAATAAATATAAATATCTTCACGCAATTCCCAATACAGGGGTAGACAGAGGTCAAGTCTAGACAATTAAGTCCCTTTGACCCACCTTCCACCGAAGATATTTTCCGGACAACGTGACAGGTGGTGAGCCCGTCGCCGCCTTTATGTCCAAGCCAACGATGAAATTCGTACATAAGTTTTTGAAAAACTCATTGGTACTGCCACCTGGGGATCGAACTCGGGTCTCTCGACTCGAAATTCCGACCACGAAACAACTCGGCTATCGTGACTCAAACAACTCGGCTATCGTGACTTTGAAACTTTGAAATTTTTGGTTTTTGAATTTTAAGAACCCAGTTACTAAGACATTTTTCTGGTAATTAACATGACGCTACGGCCCATAGGAACCGAGCCTATAGAAAAAAATCCTATGCTTAAATGGACCAATAGCGTGAGCGGGCGCTTATAACTAAAAATATTGTAATAATATCAATCATAACTAAAAACATTTATTTCGAAATGTATAATATCTGCTTTTTGCAAATTAATTGAATTGAATTGTAAATTCTGAATTTACTCTGAATTAGTACTACATATCGATCTCATCTTCCAGGCAACCTTAAAGCAGGAATGTTCCAAAAAAATCTAAATGGTTGTGCGAAATGAGAATAATAATTATATAACTAATCGACTTCCGTGGACGAATAAAGAGGTCTGAGATTTCGGGTTCGATTCCCACTCAGGTAAATGAAGAAAACCAGTTTCTTACATTGTATCGTTCCTAGTTATTAATGGTATCTTCGTTGTTTCCGATTCCATAACGCTTTAGTTACTTTCTTTAGAGAAATATATATATATATGTATATATATATATATGTATATATATATATATATATATATATATATATATATATATATATATATATATATATATATATATATATATATATATATATATATATATATATATATATATATATATATATATATATATATATATATATATATTTATATATATATATATATATATATATATATATATATATATATATATATATATATATATATATATATATATATATATATATATATATATATATATATATATATTATTATTATTTACTAGTATTACAAAACAGATAAATTTAAAAGAGCATAAAGTTCAGAAATTTTCTGCACAGAAATAAATACAGTACTTATTTGTTTTAATTATATATAATATACAAGCATACAGCACACGTTAGAACAATAATGTAAAGTTACGTAATGCGTTACGAAGGAACATTATCAAAAATATTAAAAAATATCTTCACTTCTTTTCAGACAGACTAAACAACGAAGATACCATTAATAACTAGGAACGATACAATGTAAGAAACTGGTTTTCTTCATTTAGAAACTGGTTTTCTTCATTTCTTTATTTCGAGTCAAGAGACCCGAGTTCAATCCCCAGATGGCAGGCTCGTACAGCGGCAGGGTTTTTCAAACGTATGTACGAATTTATCGTTGGCTTGGACATTAGGACGGCGACGGGCTCACCACCTGTCACGTTGTCCCAAAAATATCTTCGGTGGAAGATCGGGTCTAAGGTACTTAATTATCTAGACTAGACCTCTGTAAACCCGGGAATTGCGTGAAGATATTTATTTATTTATTTCAATTAATAAACAGGAGTATTTTTTAAAAAAATCTCAAACTCTCAGACCCTTTATTAAAATAAATAAAAAAATGTCTTTTACTTTAGGTTCACACATTTCTAGACATAAAAAGGTTTTTATGGTTTCATAAGAAATTAAACAGCTGACATTATTGCTTAATGGAAAGTCGGCGATTTTAGCGACACCGAGGTCGCATCGTTCTTTTCAGGTCTAGAAAATTAGGTCCTTTTGACCCAACTTCCACCGAAGATATTTTGGGACAATGTCACAGGTGGTGAGCCCTTTGCCGTCTTTATATCCAAGCCAACGATATAAATTGAACATAAGTGTTTGAAAAAACCCTCTGGGTCAAGCCTGACATCTAAGGATCGAATTCGGGTATCTTAACTCGAATTCTTATTCCAACCACTCGGCTATCGCGACTTTTATACTTATGTATAATAAAATATTAAAACGTTTATAAAATATTATGATGTGGTACGTTTTATTATCATATTACTGTAATAAAATCATTAAAGTCATAACTTCACTATCACTCTATCGCCTCTAATAGTTCATGAAGCGGAAAGAATATCTTGTACAAGTAAAAATAAAAAAAAAAAAACTTTCGGATCGTCGTCCGAAATGCGTACAAAATCATTTGGGCTCCGTATTTCGAAAATAAAGGCGACCTTGTTAACTTAAAACGAGAAACAAAACCGTCCATTCACCATCTTTGGCCGTCGTCATATTTTTATTTTTTTCAGATCTGTTATTTTTTATACAGAAACAGGTTTCGATCCCAAACAGCCCTGGGAATTGGTTCTTTAGACAACAGGTGATACGCTACTGAACGATCTTTTTAACCTTTTTTTATACGATGACGTGAACGTAATCGGGAACTACGACGAATCGAAGAAATTTGTTTGCATTGGAAGTGTTTTAAAAGGTAGTGTGAAACGAATTATGCTTTTGTTTTTTTACGCTAAAACTTTTCACAGTGTCATTACAACATTTTAACTATAGGTCACTTTGACAAAATATAATAAATATTTGAATAAATTTTGTGTAGGCAAAGTTCTTACCAAAAATAGTATATAAAATACCTAGTGAAGTGAAATAATTAAATATTATTTAATTTAATCTAGTATTAGGAGATATTGATTAACATTTCGCATCCTTTTTATTATTTCGCATTGTTTACTTTCTGTCCCCGACTCGGCGCCTTATCCTGAAATTCACGCGGGATCGTTTAATTTCCCGGAGTAAAAAGTAGCGACGACCTTCCTGTGTTTCCGATGAAAATAAAAATTTGTTGAGTACTGAATTTTTTATTATAATATCTTCACGCAATTTTCCGTACTGGGGTTGTCAGCGATCTAGACATTTTAGTTTTGTCGAACCACATTTACACGGACTTGTATAGGGACAACATGACAAGTGGTGAGTCTATCGCTGTCTTAATTTCCAAGCTAAAAAGCAAGAATCAGAACTATGCTTAAAAAAACTGGACATATTATTTTGAGGAAATTTAATACGAACTGCTTTACAAATTATTACGTTTGTACACAAACATAAAACTAGCCTAAGTACTTCCTACTAACTATCCAAAAATAGAAGCATACTTTTTCATAAAAAAAATAGTTCAAATTTCATATTAATATCTTTAATTAGTAGTAGACACGCTCATTACAAATGATAAAAAAAAGTTTTGGATACGTCACGGAAATAAGCTATATGAAAAGATTGCGGTTTAAAAGTTTCACTAAGAAATATTCTAGTGGGAAAAACAACAATGAAAATATTGCGAACAATGCGACCTCGGTGTCGCTAAAATCGCCGACTTTCCATTAAGCAATAATGTCAGCTGTTTAATTTCTTATGAAACCATAAAAACCTTTTTATGTCTAGAAATGTGTGAACCTAAAGTAAAATACATTTTTTTATTTATTATATTTATTTTAATAAAGGGTTTTTTTTTAAATACTCCTGTTTATTAATTGAAATAAATAAATAAATATCTTCACGCAATTACCGGGTTGACGGAGGTCTAGTCTAGTTAATTAAGTACCTTAGACCCGATCTTCCACCGAAGATATTTTTGGGACAACGTGACAGGTGGTGAGCCCGTCGCCGTCCTAATGTCCAAGCCAACGATAAATTCGTACATACGTTTAAAAAAACCCTGCCGCTGTACGAGCCTGCCATCTGGGGATTGAACTCGGGTCTCTTGACTCGAAATTCCGACAACCCAACAACTCGGCTATTGTGACTCATATCGTTTATTAATTTACCTAAATAAAAAGAATCATTAAAACTGAATGATCCATAGATATATTTGTTCTACGTAAACATACTCTCATATAGAAATCATATCCATAATTTGAACAAACATTCGTTATTCATCAAACAAATATGTGTCCTTAGCAGAATTCGAACTCACGACTCTCAACTTCTATTCTTTCATTACCAGGGTCATTACCAAAATCCGCGACCTCTCCCATACCGTGCTACTGTCGCCGTTTATTTTTTTAAGTTTCTCTTTAATACGATTGGTATTTTCGAAATTAAAGAAATATTTTCTAAATGGTTACGTAAAACGTAACCATTTCGAAAATACCAATCGAAAATTTTACGTTTCATATAAACTTTAGACAATGCTGACATCGATCTGTATAATTTTGATTTAGAAATGTTCGATGTTACATAAAAATTGATTTTAAATGTGTATTATTTGCGTTTATACAATAAGTATTAACGCGAATACTACAATTGAAATAATTAGCAATTATTTACAGATTTTATCGCGTTTGTTAAGTGTTTTTTTATCTTTTAACCTTTTGAGTACTTAACATAAACGTCTCTTTTAATAACGTTAAAATAATGATATAAGTTTTGAAAAAATCAGTCGTATATACATACATAGATAAATAAATACAAGTATAGAGACTACAACATATGCACTAGCTTAGAATGCATGCATAGAAGTAGCTTAAGCACCTGTTTATGAAATCATAAACAACGAAGCCACCAAATACAGCCATACTCGAGAAAATGTAGAAGAGGTGTTTTCTACATTGTCCCGACCGGAATCGAGCTTGACACCTCAGAGCGACACCGTCACTTTGACTCAAAAATAAGTCCACTTAAATGTGGATCGAAAAACTAACTTGAAATCGTTATGGGAACGCGTGATGATATAAAATTCGTTATATAAAAAAATATAAATATATAAATAAATATTATATATAAATAATTAATAAAAAATCAATACAGGGGTAGACAAAGGTCTTGTCTAGACAATCAAGTACCTGTGACCCACCTGCCACCGAAGACATTTTCAAGACAACGTGACAGGTGATGAGCCCGTCGCCGTCTATAAAAATATAAAAAGATTAACTAAAACACACATTTTCGTTATGAAGTATTCGAACAACCGCTCTTAACGCTTCATTTTATACACTGATTTGTAGGCAGAAGTTACAATTAACTTATGATAGCCTAGTGATGAGTCTCTGATTTAAGGTTTCTGGGTTCGAATCCAGCTACAGGCAAAAATTTAAGTGATAAATGTTTGTACTTGAGTCGTGGATGTTATATGTATATTTATAAATAAAATAAAATAAATATCTTCACGCAATTCCCAATACAGAGGCCAAGTCTAGACAATTAAGTCCCTTTGACCCACCTTCCACCGAAGATATTTTCGGGACAACGTGACAGGTGGTGAGCCCGTCGCCGCCTTTATGTCCAAGCCAACGATGAAATTCGTACATAAGTTTTTTTTTTTTTTTTTTTGAAAGAACTCATTGGTACTGCCACCTGGGGATCGAACTCGGGTCTTTCGACTTGAAATTCCGACCATCCAACAACTCGGCTATCGTGACTGAATATTTATCTATATAAGTATATTGTACGTGGGCTTAGATATTAAGACGATTGCCTCACCGGCTGTCACGATATGCCAAAATAAGTTGCCAAGGAATGTGGGTCAAAAGGACTTAACTATTTAGACCTCTGCCCACCCCAGTATTGGGAATATGCGTGAAGATATTCTGGCTTGAACAACACAATCAATGTTTGTATTCGAGTCACGGATGTTTATATGTATACATGAATATTTATCTAGACCTCTGTCTACCCCGTGGGGATATGCGTGAATATATTTTTCTAATGTATTTTAGAATTAAGCTCCTCAAACAGATATAAAATATACCGGCTTGAACAAAACATGTAAAAGCACGTACACACTTGTCGTATTTGACAACCCTTTTCATTTCACGGGTGTTAAAGCGCGGGTTAGAATAAAGTTATAATACACGTACATAGAGTCTAGACTTGATTAGTGCCGATAGATGTAACTAACGCCACCCTGAGAAGAATGAAAGAGATTTAAAACTTCAACCGTTACTAGTGAGATACGGCGGCTCGGTGCGACGGAGGTGCGGTCGAGGTATATAAAACAGAAGATTATAAGTCGCGTTTTGTTTTATATTTACTAACGCAATTTCCTATACTGGGATAGACAGAGGTCTGGACAATGATTTATTTCGACGTACTTTCCAACAAAACTAATTTGGGACAACTTGACAGGTAGTGACCTTATCGTCGTCTTAACGTCGTCCAAGTTAACGGTACAGTATACTTAGGAGTATATACATACATTCATACATATCGACCTATTAAAGTCTACTGCAGGACATCGGCCTCTCCAGTAGGGAGAATTTGCCATAATCGCCGTCTTTACGTCTAAGCTAACGATATAAATCGTACCTAAGCTTTTAGAAAAATCACAATGGTACGAGCCTACCTCCTGGGAATCTAACTCGGCTCTCTCAAATTCCGATCACCCAACGACTCAGCTATCGAGACGTAATATTACTTGTATAGATACTTATATACTTGTATATAAATTCGCAAATACATGTAAATGTTCTCATCGAGACGGATTCAAACCCGAAACCCTTAGCTTTGAAAGCCAGCTGGGCTATTAGGTCATCAAATGATGATTTTATCTATAAAATTCCATAAAATAATAGAAAATTCCGTTCAACGAAGTCGCAGAAAACAGCTAGTAAGTAATTAAGACCACACAATAGGTAAATATAACAATAAACTACACAAAACAATATGTTCAATCAGCATTAGCATTGTTACGCGTGTAACAAAACTAATATAACTTTATGATTTCCTACCGACCACACCGAACAAAGCAGGACATCGGCTGAAGCCACTTAGCTAATTACGAATAATACATGAGTAGGAGTGATTAGTAATAAATTGATCTAGATTACTTATAAGTTGACATACTTATAACTTACCATTGTATATTGCAATTAGTAATTGCATAAATATACCGTAATATAATTAGAGAAAGAAATTATTACCGGAAAGAAACTATAACAATGTATAAACATTGGACGTTGGAAAAAAAAATATGAAAATATTTTTTAGGCTCTTCAAAAAGTTTGTGTCATTTTAATGTTCCTTAATAAGTTTCTAAATTTTTTTAATCAAACTTACCACTCGAAATTATTTTAATCCAAAACTAAGTCCAACTTCACTTAACATTCGCACATTGCAATCATAAACATGACATAAAACACCAGTTCAGTTCCAAGAATCTTTACACTCATAAACTTTTATTAAAAACTCTACTGGTTTTTAACACTATAGTCAATGTTTATTATTTATGTGTAAGTAATTGGTACACGCCATGTCTCGATAAACCGAATCGATACGCAACGTACAAATACATACAGACGACCGCGAGCCGTAAAGCCCGGCCAGACACTGACTGAAAACACTTTCCCGCCCTTGAGCGCAGGCATTTGTTTTGCAGACAGCTATTAAATTAAAAAAAAGTTGAAAACGCTTTGTTCAGCTCGGTTTTGATTGAGTAAGCTATAATTGTAATTTAGATTCATATACTTAATATAATTAATTGAAAGTATGAATTGGTATTGGTTTGGTAAATTCAAATATATTCAAATAAATTCAAATTCAAATTCATTATTTGCCGTAAGTGTATGCCGTAACATATATGTAACATCTTCACACAATGTACCCTACATTGCGTGAAGATGTTACATATACAATACGTAATTGTGTCTCTACATCTCATTACATAATAAGTTTTTGATCTTATACAAAATGTTCAAATTTAATTTATGCATCGATCCTTTAACAGTTAATATTTATTGATGATATTTAAAAAATTACTCAACGGAGTAGAAATTTTTTCTATTAACGACCTTCGAAGTACTTTTTTAATGAATATGAATTGGGGTGGGAGATAATTTTTTAACATTTAATATTTTCGTCCAAACAATAATATATTTTAAAGTGCTTTTAGTTTCTTAATATACTTTTGTTAACATATTGTTATTCTAGACCGATTAGGAACTGTTATAAATATATGTAAATTAAAATTCAAACAACATCGTCAGCGTTTGAAATTTTTTCAGATTTCCCGTAAGTCCTTACCTACGTAATTTTTTCATTTATTATTTTCTCTGTTTGTTCTATTTCACCGTTACAATGGAAAGGTCCATTGTAGGAGACTAGCCTCTCCAATACGGGTTGGCGATCACAGTACTAAACAACTCGCACCCATGCTTGAGGTGGTTATCTCGGCATAAGTAGCTAATTTCTCTTAAAGACTTTACCCTTAGTCACCTCTTTCGGCACCCACGGGAAGAAAGAGGATGGTACATTCTTACGTTACAACGTACTACACACACGACAATACAAACTGTCCTATAATCAGCCATTTATAATCTCCATTCATTCAAATTAAATTAAGTTTCCAATAAGATAAAAAATAAATAAAATATCTTCACGCAATTCCCAATACAGGGGTAGACAGAGGTCAAGTCTAGACAATTAAGTCCCTTTGACCCACCTTCCACCGAAGATATTTTCGGGACAACGTGACAGGTGGTGAGCCCGTCGCCGTCTTTATGTCCAAGCCAACGATAAAATTCGTACATAAGTTTTTTTTTTTTTTGAAAAACTCATTGGTACTGCCACCTGTGGATCGAACTCGGGTCTCTCGACTCGAAATTCCGGCCACTCAACAACTCGGCTATCGTGACTTCTAAGATGTTTTGCTATAACATTTTAATAGGCATTTATGTACCGAAGGTCTTTTTAGTATGCTCTTGGTGTACCACAGCTATAATTTGGCGAATAACTCAAGTGTGTTTCTATAAATTTTCATTATTATAACTCCTTGTAAGAATTAAATTTATTACAATATCTTATGAACTCACTTATAGCTTTGTGCACTGTATACTGTCTATTTAATATTCTTTTTGTCCCTTCTGTTCATAAATATACCATCTTTGTCTCGTCTACTGCAATGGTTCTAAAAATAACAAAACGCGTTCTAACTCAGCAAATTGTAATTACTTTTTACGCGCATAGCGTGTCTGTTGTTATTAAAGAAATGAAGCCGTTATGTTTCGAGATAATAAAAAAAAAAATTTGGTCAGCTTAGGTTGGGCTTGATGCTACAGAGCTTATGATAATAACGATAACTTTATATTTCCGTGAATATAACCAAGATAACAAAGTCTCAAAATCACGATAGCCGAATGGAAGGGTGGTCGGAATTTCGAGTCAAGAGACCCGAGTTCGTTCCCCAGTTGGCAGGCTCGTATCAATGGGTTTTTCAAAAAACTTATATAGGCGACGGGCTCACCACCTGTCACGTTGTCCCGAAAATATCTTCGGTGAAAGGTGGGTCAAAGGGACTTAATTGTCTAGACTAGACCTCTGTCTACCCCTGTATAGGGAATTGCGTGAAGATATTTATTTATTTATTTGTATATTATTATTGAAGTCACGTAGTGGTTGAATAATCGAAATTCGAATCAAGAGACCCGAGTTCGATGCCCACGTCGTAGGGTTGGCAAAGACATAAAGACGGCGACAAGCTCACCACATGTGTCATTGTCCTATAAGATGTCTTCGGTGGAAGGTGGGTATAAAGAACTTAAATGTATAGACCTCTGATTACCCCTGTATTGGGGATGGCATGAAGATATTTTAAATATTATTTTTAACGGATATTTCGCCATCATATTTGCTTAACTCTGTAGATCCATCGAAATTTTATTGTTAACTGAATTGTGCTTAGCTTCTTGAAAGTGTAACTAGTCCATCAACGACATTTCGTGTTTTTGTTGGCATCCAATGAATAGAAAGCACAAATTTAAAAAAGTAACCGATACTTGGAATTTTCGACGCATCGTGCATAAGCACTGCGACATGCTCTCTCGTCTTTAGTCCTATTAATCTTGGTTAGTCTTTTACTCAAAAAAATATTTAAGTTTATTTTAACGCTTTCTTTGAGGACACCTTTTGTATGTAATAAGTAAGAAAAACACATCCCAAAAGTATGAGATATATGAGTGATGTATTAATGATAGAACGAGATATATGAATAATATAATTATGAGATATAAATGGTTACTATGTCCCATGTAGTTCCGCAAACAATTTTAATCGAAACAAGTTACAGATGCGTTGTCGACCCAGGCGATTAAGATGGAATGTCTCATTTCAAGTTATTGGAGAGTTAGAATTTAACGTCTTAAATAAATAAATAAAATAGATATCTTCACGCATTTCCCAATACAGGGGTAGACAGAGGTCAAGTCTAGACAATTAAGTCCCTTTGACCCACCTTCCACCGAAGATATTTTCGGGACAACGTGACAGGTGGTGAGCCCGTCGCCGTCTTTATGTCCAAGCCAACGATAAAATTCGTACATAAGTTTTTTTTTTTTTTTTTGAAAACTCATTGGTACTGCCACCTGTGGACCGAACTCGGATCTCTTGACTCGAAATTCCGACCACCCAACCACTCGGCTATCGTGACTTCTAAGATGTTTTGCTATAACATTTTAATAGGCATTTATGTACCGAAGGTCTTTTTAGTATGCTCTTGGTGTACCACAGCTATAATTTGGCGAATAACTCAAGTGTGTTTCTATAAATTTTCATTATTATAACTCCTTGTAAGAATTAAATTTATTACAATATCTTATGAACTCACTTATAGCTTTGAGCACTGTGTACTGTCTATTTAATATTCTTATTGTCCCTTCTGTACATAAATATACCATCTTTGTCTCGTCTACTGCAGTGGTTCTAAAAATAACAAAACGAGTTCTAACTCAGCAAATTGTAATTACTTTTTACGCGCATAGCGTGTCTGTTGTTATTAAAGAAATGAAGCCGTTATGTTTCGAGATAATAAAAAAAAATTTGGTCAGCTTAGGTTGGGCTTGATGCTACAGAGCTTATGATAAGAATGATAACTTTATATTTCCGTGAATATAACCAAGATAACAAAGTCTCAAAATCACGATAGCCGAGTGGAAGGGTGGTCGGAATTTCTAGTCAAGAGACCCGAGTTCGTTCCCCAGTTGGCAGGCTCGTATCAATGGGTTTTTCAAAAAACTTATATAGGCGACGGGCTCACCACCTGTCACGTTGTCCCGAAAATATCTTCGGTGAAAGGTGGGTCGAAAGGACTTAATTGTCTAGACTAGACCTCTGTCTACCCCTGTATAGGGAAAGAATTTTATTTACTTGAAGTTAATCTGAAGATATTTATTTATTTATTTGTTTATTATTATTGAAGTCACGTAGTGGTTGAATAATCGAAATTCGAATCAAGAGACCCGAGTTCGATGCCCACGTCGTAGGGTTGGCAAAGACATAAAGACGGCGACAAGCTCACCTCATGTGTCATTGTCCTATAAAATGTCTTCGGTGGAAGGTGGGTATAAAGAACTTAAATGTATAGACCTCTGATTACCCCTGTATTGGGGATGA
Source organism: Sericinus montela (assembly GCA_029286605.1). Taxonomy (NCBI): domain Eukaryota; kingdom Metazoa; phylum Arthropoda; class Insecta; order Lepidoptera; family Papilionidae; genus Sericinus; species Sericinus montela. The sequence continues at coordinate 934,050 of JAGSMR010000064.1, read as the reverse complement.
CATGAAGATATTTTTAATATTATTTTTAACGGATATTTCGCCATCATATTTGCTTAACTCTGTAGATCCATCGAAATTTTATTGTTAACTGAATTGTGCTTAGCTTCTTGAAAGTGTAACTAATCCATCAACGACATTTTGTGTATTTGTTGGCATCCAATGAATAGAAAGCACAAATTTAAAAAAAGTAACTGATACTTGGTATTTTCGACGCATCGTGCATAAGCAGTGCGACATGCTCTCTCGTCTTTAGTCCTATTAATCTTGGTTAGTCTTTTACTCAAAAAAATATTTAAGTTTATTTTAACGCTTTCTTTGAGGACACCTTTTGTATGTAATAAGTAAGAAAAACACATCCCAAAAGTATGAGATATATGAGTGATGTATGAATGATAGAACGAGATATATGAATAATATAATTATGAGATATAAATGGTTACTACGTCCCATGTAGTTCCGCAAACAATTTTAATCGAAACAAGTTACAGATGCGTTGTCGACCCAGGCGATTAAGATGGAATGTTAACGTCTTAAATAAATAAATAAAATAAGTTTTTCGCATTTCCCAATACAGGGGTAGATAGAGGTCTAGTCTAGACAATTGGTGGGTCAAAGGGACTTCCCTTTGACCCATCTTCCACCGAAGATATTTTTAGGACAACGTGACAGGTGGTGAGCCCGTCGCCGTTGTTTTGTACATACCAACTATATAATTCGCACATAAGTTTTTGAAAACCCATTGGTACGAGCCGGCCACTTAAGGACCGAACTCGGATCTCTTGACTCGAAATTCCGACCACCCAACCACTCGGCTATCGTGACTTTCTAAAATAAAAACTTTAATAGCGAAGAGGATGTCCTTGTATACTCGTATCTTGAATTTTTCGCAAGTATTAAAAATTCATTTATATTAACATGCCTAATTTAAAGTTTTCACGCTAAGTTTGTTAATATAGGATATCATCCACCATTAAAGCATCATAAGCGTATGTCTAAATCTCGTATATGAAATTTGAAACGGATGTAAAGTAAGCTTTTAGTTAATATGCATCACTCGTAAAGAGATTTTGATTAAGGCTTCGCCAATGAATGATCTCTACGTAAACCCTTACCTTGTATACATGCATTCATACCAGTCTATCAAAGTTGTAAAAAACTGGATGTAAATCTCACCCACAAAGAGGATTTCCAATAATCATCATGGTTGACGATCACAATACTATCCTTCGCCCCTTCTACCGCCATCCTTCGGCCCCTCATATGCTGATCGCCACTGCGGTACCCTAGAGCTTTTACGATACTCGCGAGGAGAAAAAATGGTATATTATGCCCTTCATAAACGACGTACGCACCCATATTTTTAATGTAATAAGTATTAATTTGCTATTTACGAAAAATATCTATGTCAAAATATAATACTGGACTTAGAATATTTTAACAAGAAATACTGTATCAGATCCTTTCTAAATTTAACAAGAAATGATTTCTTTCAACGTTGTAATTAATCATCCTTAATGAGATTTAGCACTCAGCCTTGTACGTGAGGAAAAAATGAGGCAAAATCGGGCTAAATCGCTTCCAACCATTTATTTAAACGTATAATAGGCCTTCATCCTTATAAAACATTTACCTGGACGTCACTTTATAAAACATTAATTAATAAAAGGCCGCATATTTCGTTAATTTTGTAAATCTATGCATAATATTTTATATATTGCATCAGACGACATCCTTCAGTGAACAAACTTGTTTTCTTATTTGTTATTTACCTGTGTATAAGTGATAACAGAAGCTAATATACATTCACAAGATCAAAGGGTCTGTGGGTTGGTTGACTACCTTTAAGAAAGGACTTCGAAAGGCAAGGAAAAAGGGGGAAAAGCGGTGGTTACGAGTGTTACTACAGTACACAACAGACGGTACCTCGAATCACGCATAGCCTATACTTCTGGCTGGTATTCTTCAAGATTGTGATCTGGCCTCGGTTATATCAGCCCATTCATGTAGTAGCAGAAGTTGCATAGTTGCTTCTTGGTTCCTTGTGCAGAAGTTGACGTCACTGATTTACGAGACAGCTTATTGTTACGTCACCTTGAAGACTTGACGGTCCACTTTGCCTTCAAACCTACAGGTTCCAATCGATCAAACCTACGATCCAATCTCACTATGGTCAAACATTTGTGTGTTTAATATATTCGAGTCATGGGTGTTTATATGTATATATAAATATTTATCTACCTAAACATGTATCTATGTAAGTATACCATTGACTTGGACCCTAACACTTACTAAATCTACAATGACAATATAACAAATAGCCTGTAAGTTATGCTGAACTTTATGGTATTAAATTTTTTCTCTTTAATTTAAAAATATAAAGATCAGTGAACGCGCATTTTAAAAGAAATGAGCTTAATTATTTCAAAAGATTAAAATAAAAGTAAAATTACAGCGTCTATCTATTCATTTATTATTACACTAAAAACATGTTTACAAAATATACAAAAAATACAAAAGATCATATGAACACAACAGTCGTACATAATATTTACAATAGATAATACATTCCGCAATTCCCAATACAGGTGTAGACAGAGCTGTAGTCTAGACAATTAAGCTTTCGACCCACCATCCACCGAAGATATTTTCGAGACAATGTGACCGGTGGTGAACCCGTTGCCGTCTTTATGTCCAAGCCAAACATGTAATTTGTACATAAGTTTTTCAAAAACCCGTTGGTACGAGCTGGGGATCGGACTCGGGCTATTGACTCGAAATTCCGACCACCCAACCACTCGCCTATAGTGACTTTTAATATTGTGGCATTGAATTCCGTGTATAATTATATACATTAGATTAAGTGGTGTAAACCATCTTTATAATTACATAAATTAGGTACATTTTTTTAAAGAAAAGGGAGAAAAACGAGCAGGTGGCTCACGTGATGGTAAGTGATTACCGCCGCCCATGAACACCCGCAATACCGTCCACCCGCAATCCGTGTGAGCCTCTGGTTACCTGCACTCACCAGACGAAACGCAGAAGTTTGTTAGACTTCTACTTTACGCCGGTATTCTGTGAGGTCGTGGTACTTCCCCGGTCGAGCGGGCCCATTCATGCAACAACAAAAGCTGCTTTTTATTTTAAATTAAATATCAATTTCTTATAAACCGGCGTCAAAATAAATAGATTATTAATTAATTTATAGATATGCCTTTCTTTGTATAAGTGTTTATATTTTTATATTATGTTTTCAATCGATTTTATTGTTCTTTTATTATTGGCAACACTTCCATGTTGGTACCGCATAAATTAGATAATGTAACTAATTAATAATGTTGCCTTGGACATGAAGACGGCGACGGGCTCACCACCTGCCACGTTTTCCCGAAAGTATCTTCGGTGAAAGGTGGGTCAAAGGCACTTAATTGTCTAGACTAGACTTCGGTCTACCCCTGTATTGGGAATTGCGTGAAGATATTGATTTATTTATTTTATTTTACTTTACTTTTAATTCACAATAACATTAAATAACATCAGTAGTTGCATCAGATTTCGTAACAGGAGACCCGAGGTCGATCCCCAGGAGTAGGAGTAGGGCCAAGGATGAGTTTTTCTTAATTTAAATATGATTTGTATAATTGACTAGAACACGTAGAAGGCCACTACACAACACGTGGGCGTCCAATGTGGGTCGATATGACTAAATTGTAAAAAGGAAAATAATACTCCCTGCGATTTCTTTACTGCCCAAACCTACTATATATACTACCTTTGTGCCTAAAATACTAAAAACATAACATTCTCTGCTATACCCTCCGGGTAAAAAGCGTAAGTGGTTATGTATGTTAACATAATTGCGTCCATGATACGTGACAAAACAGCAAAATCTCCCGCCCAATTTGCGTTCAATTGGCAATAGTCACCCGGTTTTTCGCTCCTTAATTGAAAGACAAAAACGACCCTTGACTCAACAAATATCCTTTGTTTTTCAGCTTGTCACGTCTTATGTATATTATTTTATTGCATAAAAAGCTTCTTCGTAAAAACTTGGTCAATCTAAATATTGTAACAAATTATAGACGTCGTCGTTGAAGGATATCATTCTCGATAATAATAAGACTTTTCCATCTCTTTCTAGCAACGTGTTAATGAACGTTATCCCTTTCTTGTTCTTGTCACTTGCCGAACAAGCTTTTTTGAGTTGTTACAGGTGCATACCTAGTATGCAGGTAAATGTAAGATGAAACAGCAAACACTTTTATTAATAAATATGGGCTAAACAAAATAATTTTAAAACTTATATGTTAGATTTTCCAATATCTGTTACCCAATTTTTGTTACTCAATATTTTATATATGAAATTTTCTAAAATAAATAATTATTACTAGCAAACGTATAGGACTTTTAAATATATTTTTTCTGCAGCACGAGAAAACTTTCACCTTATAAGTACAACGTCGCATGTCACCCGTTCCCTGAATTTTGGGGTGGTATTTTCTGAGACAGTTATCCCACCACCTGTCGATAGCATATTGCATTTTGAAGGCCTTTTTCTTTATAGCCTCTCACCGTATTATCGTGGTTGTAACCACGGGAAAAAAGGAGGTAATACATTATTTCGCCGGATTTAAAGTTTTGATACTTAATTATTTTAATTACATAGTAAGTGATATTTTTAGTATATCCTTGAGACACATTCTCGTGTCTCAAGGTCATACATAGAAATATCCGACGAAGTCATCGTAATTGTTTCAGTTAAACTCATAAAACAAACATAACATTTACAATTCCATGTTAATGTTATTTTTAAAAGAATACTCGCAATACCAAAAAATATGAATAGAATTCCTATTAATCAGTTCTACTTAGAATGCTCCTGCCTGGAGTGTTTTACGGCAAAACTCCAATTGCGGGTTCGAACCTGCTATGTTACGTTTTGTAATCCGCACCCTAAACCATTAGGCTATTGTCTGCTTATTCAACTTCTATTAATGATAACCTTCTACTACTCCTACTAATATCCTAAATTAAAGACTTAAAAAACTAATACATAGAGTTAGAGCGTAAAGAATTAAAACTAGCTTCTTAAAATTTATCTATACTACTTTCTGTAACCGACCTTGTGTAACCGCAAGGGATCAAGTTTTTTTTTTACTTCATCTCGATAACTCCCCGGCGATATTCCCTTTGTTGGCGTCATGCCTGACGAGTTGACTGGATCGACTTTAACACATCCATACTATACAACGTAATCTTGTTTGATAGGCTCAAGTAGTAGGAATCTCAACTGCCACAGCTTATTTTCATTTTCATTCTGAATTTAAAACTCTTTGACATTTTAATTAGCCCACAATCCTTCTGACTCAATAACAGAAAACTCTCTAAATTTAATTTATTGATTACGTTATCGAATTTTTATTTATACTATTAATATTAACTTGTTAGTATTTATATGCATTTTAATAAATATTCTGAAATATTGAAGACACAGTATATCTTACACTAAGCTAAAAAGGGGAGAGTTGCAGTGGGTGGTTTTAGAAATAAAAGGTTTTAGAAATTTAGGATCAGGCTTATAATGGCTTTTTTTAAATCATAAACTCGTACCAAAGTACACATAAACATAACTTTTTTATTTAATCACCAAGAATTAAAACCTTTTTACGTCTTATTCGTTAAATATTCACACATAAGTTAATTGATGCGAAATTATTAAATCATCTTAACTTTCACATTATCGACGAACAATGATGCGAAATTTTGTAGCAGCTTTCCGGTAACAGCTGAGTTGGGGAAGTTTGTCTATAGTTGCACTACGGAAGTTTGTTTACGTAAGAACAATAGACGCAAAAGCGGCAATGCGTCAAGCGAATCATAAACAATACAATGTTCTTTCGAGGCGTAGACAAATATCACAACCAGTATGAGCTTACTTTTTCACACGGTGCTTTTATATCCCTATTTTGTTATATTGCATTTAATATGATGATAACAGCATATAAAAGTGAAAGACTCCTTCTCAGATTCTCCTTTTAAAGAATACTTTGGGTTAGAACCACACTCTTACATATTTTTAAATAAAATTAATAATGGTATCGTGTAGTTACGATGTGAGAATATACCACCATCTTTCTTCCCGTAGGTGTCATAAGAGGCGACTAAGGCAAAGGCCTAAAACGTACCATTGGTTACCGACAGTCTGCGGTATAAGAATCTCCGAAAATGCCACACTTAAATTCAGTGTGGTAGTTGTGAATGAAGAAATGAAAAAATAAATAAAGGCTTTTCCGGCTTGAAGAGTATAAACATCAAGTGTAATCACGGGCACTGAGGCATTCCGACCTTGTTCTAGAGGGTGAAAACGTATTTGTAACCTTTTTTTAAATAATGATATGGCCTTCCGTAGATTATTATCAGTATTAAAATAATAAATAAAATAAATAAATATCTTCAAGCAATTCCCAATACAGGAGTGGACAGAGGTCTAGTCTAGACAAGTCCCTTCGACCCACCTTCCACCGAAGATATTTTAGGGACAACGTGACAGGTGGTAAGCCCGTTGCCGTCTTTATGTCCAAGCCAACGATAACATTCGTACGTAAGTTTTGTTTAAGTTTGAAAAACCCATTGGTACGAGTCTGCCACCTGGGGATTGAACTCGGGTCTCTTGACTCGAAATTCCGACAACCCAACCACTCGGCTATCGTGACTTTAAAATCTATTTGAAATTGAAAGTTTATGAAAACACAACTTTCAAATTAACGAGGCTTTTGTTATAAGACGACGATAGCCGAATAGTTAAATTGTAGTTGTGAGATTGATTCGAATCAGGAGATCCGATATCGATCCGCAATAGTAAGTCAAGTATTGGTGCACGGCGCCAGGCTCACCACCGGTCACATTGTCCCAAATAAATGAATGAATACGTATATAGATAGGGAGAATATCACATACATTGCTCTAATACCAGTTTGTCTGTGTGGGTGGGCTTTTGCAACACGTATATAATATTCGTTAGCATACATAAATGCATTGATAGGGATAACTACAAATACGTTGCTCGGATCCTATTCGAAGTAGTTTAAGCACATATATTACGGAATCAGAAACAATGAAGGTTCCACAAATCCGCGAAAATACAGAAAAATGTGTTTTTTCTACATTGATCCGAGCGGGAATGAAACCCGGGACTTCAGAGCTAACGACACCATGAAAACCGGTGAATACACCACTTTTATAACGGATAATGAGCGAAATGATGCTCGAAAAGGCTAAATTTTCTAGACCTCTAAAGTTTACAAAATATTATTACCAATAACTTGATACATGGGAACTAATATAGAAGGCAATGTACTTATAAAGAATACAGGAATTTGAATTACAAATTATTACAATTTCGTCAAAATTGTTCACAAAAAACCTGCTAATTCCGAAGACGAGTCTCGTAGGTATAATGAAAACTTTCCCCTCACATTCCCTGTAAAGCCGCCATCAATTAAAAAGGGCTCCGCTACGCAAGGGTCGCGTGTGGCAGTAAAACTTTAAAACATGCACTTTCACTTAGGATTATAAATTACATGTGGAAGTCGACAACAGCCGTATGTTTAGAACTAATTTATCTCAACAATATCCTAAGACTATGCAATTGTTTTTATTTATTTATTTAAATAGCTTAAAAATCAAATTCCATATTCATATATAGGTTTCTCAACCGTCAGCATAAAGGCCTGTAAATCCACAGCAGATTACATGCCTCTCCCACAAGGTGGAAGAGGCATGTAATCTGCTGTGGATTTATTGTAATTGTGTTTATATTATGATTTATTGTAATTGATTCATGTAATTATTTGTGATAATCGCAAAGTCACGACAGCCGAGTGGTTGGGTGGTCGGAATTTCGAGTCGAGAGACCCGAGTTCGATCCCCAGGTGCAGTACCAATGAGTTTTTCAAAAACTTATGTACGAATTTCATCGTTGGCTTGGACAAAATGGCGGCGACGGGCTCACCACCTGTCACGTTGTCCCGAAAATTTCTTCGGTGGAAGGTGGGTCGAAGGGACTTAATTGTCTAGACTAGACCTCTGTCTACCCCTGTATTGGGAATTGCGTGAAGAAATTTTTTATTTATTATTTCTTTATTTATGTAGGAATCATATCGTTAGCTTGGACATAAAGACGGCGACGGGCTCACCACCTGTCACGTTGTCCCGAAAATATCTACGGTGGAAGGTGGGTCGAAAGGACTTAATTGTCTAGACTAGACCCCTGTCTACCCCTGTATAGGGAATTGCGTGCAACGCTTGGTAAGCGAATTGGCGATCGTAACTCTAGAAACCACTACCACACCTATGACGCTGCTTCTTTTTACCGGCTGCTACAATTTTGGTCCCCTTCCGTTGGTTGTAAATTGCACTTTTAAAGCATATCTCTTATTTGTAAACTATTCTATTTTATAACTAAATACAGGAGAAAATTTAAAAAATCGAGCTGCGAGATAGGGACCCCCGTCTTGTACATACCATGGCAATGCTTTTACCTCCGAACCAACCCACCATACACGAACCTTGCGGCTTTCATTGAAATGCCTTGCCTGAATGAATTGCCATTAATTTTCATCACTTCTCTCAAGATATCCCACATTTTTATAACAAATTTCACCTAGCCTCACACTAGAATTCCCAGAGTCTTTGTTATAATTGAATAAATTAGAATAAAATAAAATAATTGATAGCGACGGGATGAAGTAATAAACAATCACATTTATTTCATAACAAAAAACACTGCAGGGCCTAAACACTTAAAAATTAAAAAATGGTTATCATGATTGTATATATGTATTAATATTAATGTATACATGGGAGTTAAATATATAACTCTTTTAATCTGCGTAATTAGAAATTTGTATCAATTATTATTTGTAATATTATAATTGTGTATTATTACTGCCCGATAGTAGATATAGGCAGTGTCTTCTATACTATGAGTTACGTGTTCCAATTCCGTTACAGGCAAACAATGTGTTTAAAAAAAATAAAACAAATTATTCAGTTTAAAGAAACGGTCATTTCAAACAATGTCTTATTCGTCACTATCGGAAAAGAGTATGCTGCATTCAAACGCCGTCACCCTCACCAAATGTCACTTGACACCGACTGCTGACTTTTCACAGTATAGATTAAAAACTGTCTACAAAAAGATATCTAGACATCGTTAGCACTCGGACGCGGCTAATTCAAGTGTAAACATTATCTGTATTGTTTTATTGTTTCAATGAGAAACAGTTGCCACCGTTATAATGCATCTGTGAGAAACAATTTCAAGTTGACTTTCATATAGGCTTTATACGTTCCTCCCTTGGTCGTTAACGTGCCAGTTTGTATGTGTGTGGGGGCTTTTGCAATACGAGTATTGCATAAATACATAGTTAGAGATAACTTCAAATACATTTCTCTGATCCCAAACTAAGTAGCTAAAGCAATTGCGTTATGGGATCGGAAACAACAAAAGTATATACACCCAGAATCGAGACAACATAGGAAAGGTAGATTTGGAACATGTGGAAAAGTTGTTTTTCATTGACACGTCCGGGAAACAAACTAGGAAACCTCAGAGCTGTCGACACAATGAAACGTCTGTGTGTACGCCACTCGTTCACGGTCGTTAAAATACACAAATTGATTTATAGATGAGCATGTAAAATAGTTTTGTACAATTCCGCATATGAAAAAATAAATAGAATATAATGTACCTTTGACCAAGGAGAAGAAGAGCATCGTTACCACCACTGTCACCTTCTCCGATGCGAAACACGTGTCACGCGTGTTTTGTTTTTCGTCTGTTGTACTTGGTAGGCAGTGGTTTGGAAGTGTAATGCGTGGAAGTAGTAGACGCATCTATTGGTGGGAAGGTGGTACTCTAAGTCTTTGTCTTCAGACTAGGTAATATATGCCTTTCATTGTTTTCCTATGCAAAATTGTGCAACATAATTTTGTACTGACATCTCTATAATAACGAATTTCCATAAAGTAACGCATGGTTGCTCTATGCTAATTTTCGTGACAATTTGTATTATATCTCATATGTCTCGGATAGATATTCTAGAAATTTATATTAAATAAAATAGATAGAATATACTAGAATAAAAAAAAACAGTCTCGATAGCCGTGTGTGATAGTGGTTGGATGGTCGGAATTTCGAGTCAAGAAACCCCAAATCGATCCCCAGATGGCAGGCTCGTACCAATGGGTTTTTTCAATAATTATGCACGAATTTATCGTTGGCTTGGACATTGAGATGACGACGGGCTCACCACGGTGGATCGAAGGGACTTAATAAAATAATAAAAAAAATATCTTCACGCAATTCCCAATACAGGGGTAGACAGAGGTCGAGTCTAGACAATTAAGTCCCTTCGACCCACCTTTCACCGAAGATATTTTCGGGACAACGTGACAGGTCGTGAGCCCGTCGCCGCCTTTATGTCCAAGCCAACGATATTCGTACATAAGTTTTTGAAAAACCCATTGGTTCGAGCCTACCAACTGAGGATCGAACTCGGGTCTATTGACTCGAAATTCCGACCACCCAACCATTCGGCTATCGTGACATTAAGGGACTTAATGGTCTAGACTAGACCTTTGTCTACCCCTGTATTGGGAATGGCGTGAAGATATTTATTATTTATTTTATTTATATTTTTTTATTTATTATATTAAATATTATTAGCTAATAATTATTAGCAATAACGTTTATATGTTCTGTTTTGAGGCAATGAATAAATCTACTTTATTTCTTTCTTTCTAAATATAAAATAAAGAACTCATAGCCTAGTTGGTTGTTACCCTTCAAAACTGTGGATTGAAAATACAATTCCCGTTAAGGGCAAAAATTTGTGTGATGAATGATAAGATTTGTATAAGAGTCATGATTTTTTATGCGTATAAAACAATATTTATTTCTTTAAATAATTATATATGTCAGCATACTGTACCATGGACACTAAGGCGGCGATAAGCTATCCACTACGATTTCCCAAATAATATGCGATAAAAGTCGAAAGAGCTTCATTGTCACACATCTGCCCTAGTATGGAATATTGCGTGAAGTTGAAAGAAAATTAAAATTAAATGTATGCAGAAATTATTTTATTTATTTAAATATTTATAAAAATTCATTAAACAACAACCACAAAAATAGCAAACAGGTTAATAATCATGCGTCAGCTTCTGATATACAGATTATTACTAACTTATACATATATTGTGATATACCATGACAACAATAACACTAACACTAATTTCGTCATCACAATATGAATGAAAAAAAGTAACGTTTGCTTATTAACATTTTCCAAAAGGCCCAAAATTTGTTCGCAAAACAAATTTATTCGTAAAAGGCTTATTTACTACCGTAATTCCTCTCATCAGACAAGAGGCTCAAGCTTGCTAGGTGGAAGAACCGCGTTGAGTTTTAATTCTCTTAAAACAATAATCACAAAATCTTAAGAATTACTTACTGCATGGCGCAAAGAATATATAGTAAAGTACTTAAAGGTATTAGGGAACTATCTTATAATAATTTTAAGTCGAAAATATTTGCTTAGTTTACAGAATTTTTTTTTATTTTGTCAGAAATTATTTAGATTATGGGAATATTACATTTGCAGATTGACATTTTACAGCTATAACTAAATATAACAATGATTAAATCATGACATTGATGGAAACATCAATAATATATAATTTATGTGATAATTTTATATATTTGAATAATATGAAAGAATAAATATCTTCTCGCCAGTACAGAGGTAGACAGCCAGAGGTCTAGTCAATTAATTACTTTCAACCCATCTTCCACCGAAAACATTACCTGGGACAACGGGACAGGTGGTGAAACCAGTGCGAATCCTGATCACCCAGCTACTCGGCTATCGTAACTTATTATATATATATTTATATGACATAGCTAAATTCTAATTAAACATTTTATTTGGAATGAATTAAAATCCTACGCCTGATGGTATGAAATGGCAAAATATATAATACTCCTTTAGTAATGTCCTTCGTCAAGTGTTTGATATTGAATAATAAAATATTGTAACTGATGATTTGAAGGACGTTATTACTAAAAATTTTAAAATTAGAGTAATTTATGTGGTAATAGTCGTAGATGTCTTCAATGATATGATATGCGGAACCAAACTAATAGGCTAGATTCTTCTAATCTCTAGTCGTACTATTTGAATCTGTTATCCCTTAAATTACATCCGGAGTTTTTTTCTTCCGCATGGTCACTATGGTAATTCGTGATTAAGGAGATACTCTTCTAAGTTATGGCACAAGCTGTATCGCTTGAGTATCGCTACCAAGTGTTTGTGCATTCTTTAAGACACGGAGGTATTTGAGTGAAGTAGGTGTTATGTACTTTTATCTAGAACACCTAATCACTGCTACTTTTCGGTCTAGTAGGATATTGTGAGTCAAAATGGTCTTATAAGTGACAATGATCTAATAAGTGTCCTTTTCTCGCTTAAAGTCTAATCATTCTACTTTGAATGCTGCCAGCGTTATCAAACCACGAGTATTATTTTATTATTATTGTAATTTTTATTATTTTACTTAATTATTATTTTTATTAATTTATAAAATTCTCAGTTATATCCTCGATAAATTAAATATTATATCCTCAATTTCAACTCAACACGGGTGGGATATTCAACTGTCAGTTGAAATGTGACGCATATTTTATATGTTTTAAAATCAATAAAATGAAATTTTTTATTTCTTATAACAATTCTTTGGAAAATATAATAAAGCTTTTTAACTTTGGCAGTGTAACAGGTGTAGTTGTTCACCAATTACCCACGGTGGGCTCTTATCACCGCATATAGGCACGGGATCCTTCCCGCGCCAACCCAATGAAGGACAGAGTCATATACCGCATCTTATTTACCACATCATATATAAAGAATCATAAAACGAAGATTTTTCAGGACAACGTGACAGATGGTGAGCCCGTCGCCGTCTTTGTGTCCAAGCCAACGATATATTTCGTACATAAGTTTTTTTGAAAAACCCATTGGTACCAGCCTGCCACCTGGGGATCGCTTGGGGGTCCCTTGTCTCGAAATTACGACCACCCAACCACTCGGCTATCGTGACCTACATATAAAGAATCTATCTTATATAATTAAATATTTTATAGTAGTAGTATGTCACTGCGTGAAAGACACGTATTTTCCATTTGAAAACCAAACCTTTATTATGTCCCTCAGTATAACTTATGCATTTCACCCCATTTGTTATTTCTATACGAAACAATTATGTTACGAGCGTGAACTTTCCATTTGCGGTTTTCCCGGTACGGGTGAGTTCGTGATTTGTCTCAGTCTGATAGAGTTTTGAGTTGTTTCTAAAAGTAATAATCAGTTCTTGTCGTTATATAATAAGAGTCGTTTTTGTCTACTTTAAATGCACTCTCTCATGTCTCCAATAAGTAGAATTACCGTAAATTGCCATTCTACTTATTGGAGACAGTGCATTTAAGGTAGACTAAAACGATTCTTTTTCTGTCTAAAAGTCCTTAAGGTCAATACCACACTCTTACGCATTTCTGCCGCCAAAAATAATTTCTAAACATCGCTGCAACAATAACATTGTTCCTAGTTGAAGGCTGTACCCTTAAATTTGGAAGTTCTCTGGGGATAACGCATTTAATTTTTCTTATTACTTTTCTTTTGGAAATTAAATTTACTGCTGTTTTAATTTACTTAAATAAAAGTCTTATTATAGTAGTTTATATTTATTTTAACTATCATTAAGCTTCATAAGCTTTTTTTGTAATTTTTTTTTCTAAAATGTAATATAAATATGATTTTGGCTAGAATGCAGACAGGCAACGAAGCAAGTCTACGTGGATTTTTTGATGTTATTATTTCGATGTTTGATTTAAATATATTAAACATTACTTTAAATAAATCAATAAAATGTAACTCCGTTTGATTATTGAAGTTATTACTCTCTACATAAAATATCATTACGCATTCCCTTTACTGGGGTGGACAGAAGTCTAGACAATTAAGTCCTTTCAACCACAAAAAATGTCATCGGTGAAAGGTGGTTTAACCGATAACATTTTTTGGGACAACATAACAGGTGCTGACCTTATCGTCGTTCTTATATTCCAGTCTATAAATCGTAAATAAATTAAAAAAAAAAAATCATTGGTAAACTTATTAACTGTGGATCGACTGGATCGGTGGCGCGAATTGCAATAAGAGCCTTATTGTGACTTTTAATAAAGTAATAAAAAATAAACGTAAAATTTTATTATTGAATTTCGTTAATATTTAATTTCGATATAATAATGATATGACATTTAACTATCATCTATAATTAAACTAACAACACTCTTCTGTTCTACTTTTTATCATCATTCTCGAAAAGAGCGGCCTATGAACATCTACTACAGAGATGCGTCTCCTGTAAGAAAGAGTTGTGGTAACTCTTTCTTCACAATCACTAAGTTTGAAAAGTGAATAGGCGATCACAGAGGAGTCTGGCACCGCGCACCTTAGACCGCCTCTCGTAACCGATCTACTGAATTACAGTCTAGTTTCACAATTTTTAGGATGTCTCCACCGTCTGTCAGTACAGATATCCACACGGGATATCTCGAATAATACCCAAATAAGCAAATCAGTTACAGAAAGTGTCTAACTATAAATAAATAAATAAATATCTTCACACAATTCCCAATACAGGGGTAGACAGAGGTCTAGGTTAGACAATTAAGTCTCTTCGACCCACCTTCCAACGAAGATATTTTCGGGACAACGTGACAGGAGCTGAGCCCGTCGCCGCCTTTATGTCCAAGCCAACGATGTAATTCATACATAAGTTTTTGAAAAACCCATTGGTACGAGCCTGCCACCTGGGGATCGAACTCGGGTCTCTCGACTCGAAATTCCGACCATCCAACCACTAGGCTATCGTGACTTTACAACTATAAAGAACTCTTTTATAGATTGTTAAAATATGAAACGACATAATTTTACTAAATTCAATAAAAGTTTCTGAATTTGGAATAAACAATACCATTATTGGTATAAGAATTAGTATATTCCCCTTTTCCCCGTGGGTGTTGTAAGAGGCAACTAAAGCCTCTGGCTACGTCATTGGCGATTGATGACAGGATAACCATCACGACAACTTCGAGATCAAAAATGTGCAGACCGATGGCAGCGTCTTGAGTACCAGGCGTATGATATTCTCCTCTATGCTTTCGACGATCGCCATTATGCTTTCAAAGCGTGGCGATTGAAGCCATCCTTTCCTTACAGTAGAGGCCTATCTGCAGTAAGTTTTTACAGACCGTTTTAAATATATGTATAGATTGCCAGTGCCTTAAAGGAAAATTAAATATGGGACATATTTAATTCTCACTTATTCCATTAATTTTAACAAGGGTAAAAAAACCATCAGCAAATAATTTATTTTCGAATAAGACACAATCCAACTTAACGAACTCAACTCGAAACATGTGTTGGGGACGGAAAGTTGGAACTTTTCCGACGGTTTGTAACTAAATTATTTATTGTTTATGGTTAGAACAAGGCAGAAACTTTTGCGATTATATAGTATTCCTTTTTAAACGTTATATTTTCTTTTTCAGCATCAAGAGCAATATTATAAAAAGGAAAACTGTTGTTATTTGTTTTTGGGTGGATAAACTACCAGTTCGATTTTATAAATTATTTTTTTAGATATAACATTTATTACGATGGAAACTAGGCTACATAACATGGAGGACATATATCTAAGAACAATAGGATAGACACTGTGTTGAAAAATGTTTTGAAAACCGGAAGAATATTGCTTTTCTGAGACTACGCCAAGAATGGTCTGCTGCCTGCCTAAATAAAAATTATTATTATATTAAACTTATTCTAAAATAATGTAATGAATTGATTCTACTAAAAACTTCTACAAAAAAGTCTGCGATAGCATAATATACCTATTTCTTAAGGTATACTGACAATAAATATGGCACAAACCATTGATAAACTTTAGGAACAAATACGAAATATGTTAAATAGATTACTGTACAAGGTCGCAACTATAGTTACTTTAATTGTATTTTCAAAATTATTGAAAATATACATACGAACTTCTTAATTTGTATAAATATTCAAAACGAATTCGTATACGAACATACGAATTCTCTGCTAGTCTAAGAATTAAAATAAAATACCAAGAAAAATTTACATGTCTTTCCCGTGGTTTATGTAAGAGGCGACTTTTCCCTTAGGCTCGAAAATGGTGGGATACTTATCTCAATAAAATAGCAGACACAAAATAGATTAGGCCGGTAACCGATAGCAGCGCAGCGTAATTACGAGACGCCTGATTCTGCAATTGCCAATCCGCGTGACGATTTTGGCTTCATTCCTTACAGTTAAAGTCGTGAGACTCAAGTTCGATGGCAGGCTTTTCAAAAACATATGTACCTACTTCCGTCGTATTATCGTCTTCTTAATGTCCACGCAAATGATACAAATCGTACATAAGTTATGAAAAAACTCTCTGGAACGAGCGTTCTGGGGATTGAACTCGGGTCTCATCACTCGAATTGCGATCACCTAACCAATCGGCTATCGTGACTAGTAACAGAAGAATAGTCTAATTCTCCGTTGTCTGCATTATCTCCCATATCTCCAAAATTATATCTTCTTTATTCGATTCCATTCCATATCAGATCAAGTCAAATGTCAAAACATACGAAACGTAATAACCCTCAAGCACAAAGAAAATCACAATTGAGTTTGAAGTACCAATATGAAGCCGTAAAAATTTACTGAAGACTGCTATTAATTTCACCAGTTGTATTGAGTTCAAATAAAATTTGGCGAATTGTTGAAATAAGAACCCTTAAAAAGTCAAGTATACGTATTGATATAAAAAATAAATGTATTTTTATTTTATTATTATCGTGCATTTTCTAATATAGTTCAGTCAGGTGACTAGACAGTTTAATCCTTTCGACGAGCATTTCATCAGAGCTTATTTAGGATAACGTGATAAGCCTGAGTGAAATTAAAAGAGTACAAAAGTTTAAAAAATACATAAATAGGAGCCTAGTTCCCGTGCATCGATCTTGCGTTTTCTGATTTGAATTCCGATCTTACAACCACTCGGCTATCCTAATTCTTATTTATTTTTGCTTTAATTCTACTTTCATGTTGCTATGATTCAAAAGATAACATTCCCTAAATGAAATATGGAAGCGTAGTACGAAACCTCCATAAATTATATTATACGGCATAAAGACTTCTATATGATAACAAATAGAAAAAATTTAACGACCATTTTGATCAAGTACGGTCAATAATTTATTATTAAAGTATAATTTTATTTTTTGTAAAAAACTCTATCCACTAAAACATAAAGCCTGTAAATCAAGATCCCTGCAAAAAATTCTACTAGTTTAGATTAATTTATTTTATACGTATTAGTTTTAAAATCTTTGTAGGAAACAGTATCAACGTTACTAAAAGACATTGTTACATCATATCGATATTTTACAATATCAAATATGAATTTTGAAACATGACAGTCCTGTTAATAAATAAATAAATTAAACATTTTGGCGGGGTTCGGGCGTGCTCGTCGCGATCTCAGCCATCCCTTTTCAAGGCCACAATTCTACACACCTGTGCACCCATGACTACCAGGGTTAGGACGTCCGCGCAAAGCGACGCACACCAGCTCGTACCTGTTGGTATGAATGGCAGCGAGCAAAGCGTCGATGGGGACCACCAACTTTAACGCATAGCCTGACATGGCATAAGGTGGAGGACGGAGTGCAGAGTTGCTACGAAGAATTTTAGAGGAGACAAGAAAAATAAAAGGAAAGAGTTAATTAATATAATAAAAGTAAGAACATTTAATATTGTATTAGATATTGCGGTTACGATTATTGGTGGTTTAACCACAAGAAAATCCATTTGTGTCATAAGAGTATTTATAAGAGTGTGTATAAGAGAAAGTAAGATGATACTGAGAGTATTATCAATTTCTACC
Organism: Sericinus montela; assembly: GCA_029286605.1. Lineage (NCBI taxonomy): Eukaryota > Metazoa > Arthropoda > Insecta > Lepidoptera > Papilionidae > Sericinus > Sericinus montela. Next base: position 915,966 of record JAGSMR010000064.1, on the reverse strand, counting down.
TCGTGGATAACCGATTGCACAAACAGGAGATGTATATGGTTCTTACTGACCTAAGAACGTATCGTTATCTAGTGATTACTAAATTTTGGGGTATGCTCATAGGTTGTCGCTACCGGGCGGCACTAGAACCGAAGTCAGCCTGTAGCATCGGAAGCTGGGAGCTTCAAGACAGACACCAGGGAAGCGTGCAAGGATAGCTTGATATAATCGATTGCAGGAAAGAATGTGTAGAAGAAATATTCCCTACCCTACCTACCCACAGGCTATACTGTAACGCAATTAAGTGGTCTTACAGCTCTTAGCAGTGGGCCACACCATACCTCGTCAATAGTTGCCACAGTTTTTTCCTTTCAGCTGTCTACTCAAAATTCACAAAAGCACAAAAAAATCTCATGATTAGCAGCCATAATTTTAACGATTTAAATTTACGTTTAATATGAAAATGGTTGGACAAGTTTAAGAATAAATTAAAAAAGGTGTTTTGAGTCCTCTTTTCGCTAATATTTTACTTGACAACCTATGATAAAATTCCAATTTATCATAGCTTCATTTACCAAGCTCGACAAACGGTATAACAATCGCATTACCAGACACCGTGCACATTAGGTGTTGCCCATCATACGTCTGCTATTTGTCTGATATTCTGTCGGCAGCCGCTACTATTTTGCTTTCAGCCGCAATTTTCTATGACACAAAATTATTTTCAGTGATCCACCAGAACTATTTTAAACAAAAGTCACGATAGCCCAGTGGTTGGGTGGTCGGAATTTCGGGTCAAGAGACCCGAGTTCGATCCCCGGTGGCAGACTCGTACCAATGGATTTTTCAAGAACTTACGAGTATGTACGAATTATATCGTTGGCTTGGACATAAAGTCGGCGCTTGGCTCACCACCTGTCACGTTGTCCTGAAAATATCTTCGGTGGAAGGTGGGTCTAAGGGACTTAATTGTCTAGAATAGACCTCTGTCTACCCCTGTATTGGGAATTGCGTGAAGATATTTATTCTATTTATTAAGAACTATTTTACACATATTAATATTATAACGTTCAACAAATTTCATATCAAACACGTTTATTTTAATCCTTGTATGCTTTTATTTACTTGCCTCTAAAGAAAGCTGTCGTGATTGTTACTGTAATAGAAGGCTTTGTGTAGAGGTTTTTTATCAAAAAGGATTTCTCTAACAAAGGAAAATTTAAATTTTCCTAAGTAATATCTTGAATAGAAAATGAAATTGAAAGGATGATGATGCGTTTATATTACGTGTTTTTTTTTATTCAACACATTTAAAATTGAATATCAAAGATAAGTACTAACTATAAATGTTATAGAAATTTTTTGACCATCTATCTACCTATATTTATATAACATTTTTAAAGAACCGCCTCTAATTTGAAGATATTGAAAGAAAATAAGCGAAACAGTATTTGTCCTATCATACAATGATTCTGTCTGTTTATCTGTTTGCCTGATTGTTTGTTCATGTCGAAAATCTACTGAACGGATTTAAACGTGAAAACGTGTTCTTTTTTCTGTACTAGGGTGCCACTCGCACAAACGTAGTGTAAGATTGTGTCCAAATCTGGCGAATGACCCGCTCGCAAGCTGCTCGCACGATGCATGCGTGCAGTTACCGCTAGTGTTTTGTTTTGGTTCTCTTTAGCACAACTCACGCAAGGCTCGCACGGCGCGCGCGCTTAGAACGCGTGCAATTTGCAATTCTTCTTCGCTTTCCATACATATCTTAGATTCTATATGTTAGTTGTAATTTTTCTTATAATTTTCGTCTGTCCACTCCATGATAATACGCATTTAGCCTCCGGCAATAAGAAACAGATTGAGCGAATGGTAAGAAGTACGCGCAAAGCGTGGGGAGAACGCAATCGGCTCTGGTGCCGTTCACGCGCGGTGCGTAGATGGCACGCAAACAGCGCACGGGCGGTGCAGAAACAGCGCGCAAACTTAAAACATCACGCGCAGTTCGCGCGTTGTTAATATTGTAGGCACAAGATGCAGGGGTAGGTTCGTTATTTGTGGCAATATTTAAGGGAAGCCGATGATCGTCTGAAGACTTTCGTTAGGCTGTAGTTAAAAAACATGATCAAATATTTCACAGCGTACGAAAATAAGCTTAAGTATTACTTGCAATATTAGAGTTATGCAAACTTGTAACATCGTCAAAAAGTCAGAATGTAAGAAATTGTTTCCGCCTTTCCGACGCCTGTACGCCTTTCTCCTACAAAGTGGAATTTAATTTTAAAATCTTTTCCGTCTTTTCTAGGCGTGTTAAATGAAATCGGTATTTTTCTAATGTATTTTCAGTCCGTCTATTTGTATAGTGATTTCGAAATTGCCTTTATCGACTTCAGTCCTCATTATGTACGATACATTTTCCCAGTATTGCATTTTTGCAATAAATTTACTAAAGTTCTAATAAAATTAATCCAGGCGATACCTATCGTAAGCTTTTTATCACATCGCTATACTACATAGACCGCGCCTTCTATAAAAAAATTAGCAATTCCTCAGAACTGTATTTTAAATAACTTCCGTTTTAAAATAGATGTATGGATTTAATGCACCTACCTAATACTAAACATAAGATCAAAGAAAGCTTCATAGCTTTTAAAATTACTATAGTTAGGTTTTTAATACATTCAAAATTCAAGCATCGAGTAAGCTCAGCCCGAACAAAAAGGCAAATACTTTTAATTATCTTCACGCACAATCCCTGACGGAGCAGCCAGACAGAACAGATCGCCCAGTGTCACGATCCTTATATATCTCGTTATAAAGAAAGAAGAGCTTTCAAATTCATCATTTTCTTCATACATGCACGTTTAGGTATCATTTAATGTTACCTAGTTGTATAATATAAAAGAAAATAATATAAAAGCATTTGAAAAGTACAGAATTTTTCACATGCTTGATGGTGAAGGTAAGCATTGCGATTAAACCTTCACGACTGTGAAACAATAAAAAAATCTGGTTATGTGTAAACATAATAGGCATAACAAATTCAGTTGTCAGAAGTTCCACACTCCGATGGAATTAAGAGTTCAATAAAATCTGCAGAATTTAAAAAAAAAAGTATATATTAAATTAATATTTTTACGTCTGTATTAGTCTATTACCACAGTTTTATTATTACTAGTATTTACTAGTACATAGTGTCAGTCATTATATTTTATTAGTCCATGCATAGATGGATTGTATAAGCCCTCTAGAGAGTACAGGTCTCTCTCTTAAAGGGTTTTTTTTTTCAAATATGCCACATTGACGACCTCAGCACCAGACACTTTATTTCACTGCCCGTTCATTACACTTCATTCCCCTGGTATGCCTGTTTAATTAGTTCTGTTTCCGATATCTTACCATCTATCGGTTGCTAATGGACTTTTAAAGCTTTACTCTTAGTAATTTCCTACGACACCCACGACAAAATATAATTTTAGGATATTTCATTATGCCGTAAACATACCGCTACCGTTCTTCCATACGAATATTATTAATATTATTTTTGTTGTAATTTTGTCTACCTCATTATTTTTTGTCTAATTTTGTCTGTTTTAATTAAGGATTGTCGTCTACAAATCAATACCGAATTTGATAAATGATGAAGGTTGAAGAGGAAGCTTTAATCGTAGGGAACAAGATCTTGTATTAAGTTGTACTAATAATCATAATTTATTAAATTTTCGTAGTCATAATTTTTCTTAGTCACCATAACCGAGTTCAAGTGGTCGGTATTCGAGTCAAGAGATCCGAGTTAGATCCCCTGGTAGTAGGGACGTACCAGTAAGTTTTTCCAAAACTTATGTACGACATTAACGACCATTTTTTTTCGAAAGGATTTAATTGTTTGAATTTCTGTCTATGCCAGTGTTGGGAATGGCGTGAAGATAACTTTTTTCATAAATTTTGTTCGATAAAGGTTTTCCATGAGGGTGAAGCTGCGAGAAATAGCTTTATACCTACATAAATAAATTATGCAGCACACATTTAATCTCGTTCATAGCACATCTATTTCACTATACTCTGTAACAGTTAATTAATCCAATTTGTTTCAGAGTTGTTATAAAATTTTAATTAAATAAAAAAAGTTACGATAGCCGAGTGGTTGGGAGGTCAGAATTTCGAGTCATGAGACCCAAGTTCGATCCCATGGCAGGCTCGTACGAATGAGTTCTTCAAACACTTATGAACGAATTATAACGTTGGCTTGGACACAAAGACGCCGATGGGCTCACCACCTGTCACGTTGTCTCGAAAATATCTTCGGTGGATGGTAATTGTCTAGAATAGACCTCTGTCTACCCTTGTATTGGGAATAACGCGAAGATATATATTACATCGTGTGTATTGCATGTGTCCCTATAAGGTTAGAATGCCATTGACCGATATGGACAAATCTTCAATTTGTTATTTTGCCCCTTGCATATTTCGGTAGCGAGGCTTCATAGCCTTCGATAAATCAGGCTATTGAACCAGATAAAGGGATCGAGAGGATTGCTGAGATTGAACGCATATTCATCAGTATCATGAGACATCTTTAATCAGTAATGAGATTGGAATCCCTTCGTTTGGTTGATGTAACTAAAAAGTGGATGAATGAAATGGTCAACAAGCTAACACTAGGTAATACATAATTCTTGGACATATAGACGATATAGACTGCAACGGGCTCACTACCTATCACGTTGTCCTAAAAATATCTTATGAGGTAGGTGGGATGAAACGACTCAATTGTCTAGACCTCTATCTACCCCTGTATTGGGAATGGCGTTAAGGCCAATGTCTCAACCAATGTTAAGCATCATCTTCTTGATAGACTATCATGAGATAGGTTATCAAAAAAGAAATGGAAGAACAAAGGAAAATTATACACTTGTTTTCATTTCGTAGGCGTCCGTGGAGACCTCGTGAGGTGCAGTTTCTAAATGTATTTCACCTGCAACTGTTCAAAGCCGTTGGTGTCGTATCAGGGCTGGTCGTGGATATCTTACTCAAACGTTAAGTAATTAAAAAATTAATTTTCAGGTCATAAGTATTGTTTATATATTTATTAAAAGAAAAAAACAAAGAAAATATTTATTTATTTTCACGCACAGTCCCTGACAGGGTATCCAGGGAGAACAGATCGCCAATTGTCACGATCCCTACATACCTCTTTGTAAACATTAATTGTGAGTAAGTAACTATTGTAAACATTAATTTAGTTTTGTTTCTGTAAACAAAATTCAAAAGGCGAAAAAAAATGTTATTCGCCTCACTTTTCACAATTTTTAATTATCGTTTCACATTTATGTTTTATAATATATACAATCCCTTGCATTTGTCGTCGCGGCAATTTTAATCAATTCACTTTCCTATTTGAATATTAATTAATTAAGCTCATGTCGCCTCTGTTCATGTAAGTACTATATTCGAAATTTAAATTACCTAAAAGCGAAGTTACGTAAATTGTTTGCTGAATAAAATTAAACTGTCTACTTATTTATTTAATCTTTATTTGCTGTAGTAGAATTCAGTAGCTTAATAAAAGTTAAGTACATTTACGATAAATAAAAATATATGTCAGTAATAACGTAACTATTTCTGACAGACATTTTAATTATTTATTTATTTATGCTTTATTGTTAACACCTTATTAAAAAAAGGTAACAAAAGGCGGACTTAATGTGTGTACAGAACGCAAGTGCAAGGTTCTGCTTTTACATACCACCTCGAATGCATGTAACACCATTCATTAACAATGCAAGTTTACTGAAAATGTTATCGCGACAAAAACTACATCTAGCTATTCTTTTATTTGGAATAATAGCAAATAATACTCCACGCTACTTATACTACAAATTAGTATGGTACAGTCAGCTATCAAGATATCCTAGTAGAAAATGTACTAACGTTTTTGTTACTCCTAAGCATAGGACAACGAGATTTCGGGGGTCGTTTAGATACGCAGCTTCTCGCTGCTGGAACAATTTGCCACCACCAATTCGTTTAGTAAAAACCATAGGAGTCTTTAGAATAAAGCTTAAAGTACTAGATATTTATTTATTTAAAGTAACTATAAGTCTTACAGTAAGTAAGTTCAGTAAGTAACTTACAGAAGCTGAAAGATAGCTGTTTGGGTGTGAAATTGGGTGACATAAAAGTAAATTGTCTGCTTTATGCTGATGATGCAGTGCTTATAGCACCATCAGAGGCAGAATTGCAGGCATTAGTCACGTGTATGAAGAAGAATGTGAAATTAATGGTCTTCGTTTGAATGATAATAAAACTAAGGTTCTGGTATTTGAAAGGGACGAAGAAAGAACGAAGTGCGGAATTTGGGTAAATCAGGAATGTCTAGAACAGGTGAATGAAATTGTATACTTGGGGAATGCGTTTAGCCGGGATGGAAGATGTGATTTAGATGTGGACAGGCGTGTCGCTGCCGGGAACAAAGTCAATGGTACCCTGACTGCGTTAATCAAAAGGCAAGGCGTTGTGAAAAGTGCACGCCTTGCAATACATAACGCAGTGTTGGTACCGACTTTGTTATATGGCAGTGAAACCTGGGTATGCCAGAAGAAGCATAAAAGCAGGTTGAATGCAGTGGAGATGCGATTTCTTCGTAAAATGTGCGGCCTTACCATGGCCGACGGAAAGCGAAACGAAGAGATTCGCAATATGGCAGGTTTGAAAGATGACCTTGTCTCAAAAATGGATAAGGGCGTGCTTCGATGGTTTGGGCACGTAGAGCGAATGAGTGAAGACCGAATGGTGAAGAAAATATATAGCGCGAAAGTTAATATTAAAAGGTGTCGAGGTAGACCGAGACTAACTTTCGAAGACCATGTGAGGAAATTGCTCGAAGAGAGGAGGGTCAAGAGTACTCGGATACCTAGACGTGCATGTATGAAGAAGATGATGAATCTGAAAGAAGCGAAAGAAGTATGTAGGGATCGTGACACTTGGCGATCTGTTCTCTCTGGCTACCCCGTCAGGGATTGTGAGTGAAGATAAATAAATAAATAAATATAAACTATAAGTCTAAGAAGTCACGGTTGCTGAGTGATTAGGTGATCGGAATTCTAGCCAAGAGGCACAAGTTCCAAGTAGACGGAGACTTATCTATGATTGTGTAAGCAAATTGCTCATAAGAGTAAGAAGGTAAAGAGTAGTCGTGACCTGCGTATACGAAGAAAAGTATGAATTTGAATATGTGCTAGAGGTATTTAAGAATAGTATCGAGAAGATATATTTATGATGATTATGTCTTTCTCAAATGGCTCTGCCGGCGGCATTGACGGAATTACGCCTCAACATCTGAAAGATCTTGTAAGCGCGTCCGCCGGTGACGCCGGCCGAATTCTTTTGGGCGACATAACAAAATTAATTAATTTTATGCTTTCTGGCAATGTAAATCCAAATTTTGTTAAAATCATATATGGAGCAAGGTTATGTGCCTTTAAAAAGATAATGGTATCCGCCCTATAGCTGTTGGTTCCACTTTTAGACGTTTAACTTCTAAATTAGCATGTAGGCACATAACCTCCGATCTAAAGTCAAAATTTCAGCCTATTCGGTTAGGCTTCGGTAGCAGAGGAGGTTGTGAGGCAGCTGTACATTCAGTGCGTACTTTTTTAACGAATTGTCAAACAGATGTTCTTTTGGAAGTTGACCTTAGGAATGCCTTTAACTCCCTCGACAGATCAACCCTGCTGAAGGAGGTTGCGAAACATACCCCGGAAATTTACCATTAAGTTTGGCAATGTTACAGTCAAAACTCTAATTTATTTTACGAAAATCATTTAATTGACTCAGCCGTCGGAGTTCAGCAGGGTGATCCACTGGGCCCAGCATTGTTTAGTTTGGGAATTCAACCGATTATTTCAAAGTTGAAATCCAAACTCAATGTTTGGTACCTAGATGACGGAACCCTAGGAGGAAAGCCAGATGACGTGCAAAATGATCTTCAAAAAATTATTCAAAATTTTAAAAACATTGGCCTTGAATTAAATAATACTAAATGTGAACTTTTCATTCCTGACCGTTTGTCTTCTCATAGACACAGTTTGTTTCAAAATTTTAACAATATATCTCCTGGCATTAAAGTAACTGAGGCGGATTCTCTTTACCTCCTTGGAGCGCCGTTATTTATAGAGAGTATGAAACCTCTTTTGAAAGTAAAATTTGATCAATTTTTAGAACATGTTAATAAACTGTATATTCTAAATTCTCATATAGCGCTTACTATTTTAAAATATTGCGTTCTTGTTCCTAAATTTACTTATTTACTCCGCTCGAGTCCAGCATGGAAATGTTCTGATTTTTAAAACAAATTGACCTTAATCTCAAAATAGCTTTGGAAAAATTCTAAATTTATCTTTAGTCTCATCTAGCTGGACTCAAGCTACTTTACCTGTTAGATTTGGAGGTATCGGTATAAGAGAGGTTTCAAATATTGCGCTGCCGGCTTTCCTTGCCTCCGTACACAGTGTTCATGATTTGTCACGTAAAATTCTTAAGAATAACTTGGACTTGACCTTTGCTAACGAGGCAAGAGAAGCATGGTTATGTCTCTGTCCCGGTGAGGATATTCCACTGGAACCTAACTCACAAAAACGGTGAGATATCCCGTTGGTTCAGAATGTGCAAAAATGCTTACTGAACAATTTTCACTGTGACAGAGACCGCGCCCGCTTTCTAGGTGTTTCGACAAAGGAATCCAGTTACTGGCTACATGCTTTACCATCAAGTAACCTTGGTACATTACTAGATAACGAAAGTTTACGTATAGCTGTAGGAATACGATTGGGAGCATCGATTTGTCAACCACATCGATGTCCTTGTGGCAGCGACGTCGACGAGTTAGGCCTCCACGGACTTTCATGCCAAAAAAGTGCCGGCAGACTGTCTCGTCACGGTTCCTTGAATGAGGTCCTCCGAAGGGCTCTTGTTTCCATAAATATTCCATCGGTTTTAGAGCCTTGTGGAATATTTAGGGAGGATGGTAAGAGACCCGACGGCTTGACTTTAGTCCCTTGGGAGAGAGGCAAAGCTCTTGTGTGGGACGCAACTTGCGTCGATACATTAGCGGCCTCTCATATCAAGGGTACTTCGATAAGGGCCGGGGCGGCATCAGAGGCAGCTGAATCGGGTAAATGGCGTCTTTGAAAGGAGACTATATATTTGTTCCATTTGCCGTAGAGACAATCGGTCCGTGGGGTCCCCGCGCGATGCAGTTTCTAAAGGAATTGTATCCGCGACTTATCGTTGCCGCTGGTGACAAGAGGGCTGGCTCTTTTCTCGCTCAACGGTTAAGTCTAGTCATTCAACGAGGAAATGCAGCCAGCGTTCTTGGTACCATGCCACGAGGAGTAGGGCTCTACGATTATAATAGTTTTTAGTTAATAAGTATTGTAAATATTAACATAATTTTGTATGTAAATAAATATTTATTAAATATATATATATATATATATATATATATATATATATATATATATATATATATATATATATATATATATATATATATATATATATATATATATATATATATATATATATATATATATATATATATATATATATATAAGTTACTTACTTACTGTAACACTTACAGTTACTTTAAATAAATAAATATCTAGTACTTTAAGCTTTTTCTAAAGACTCCTATGGTTTTACTAAACGAATTGGTGGTGGCAAATTGTTCCCGGCTAAACGCACTCCCCAAGTATACAATTTCATTCACCTGTTCTAGACATTCCTGATTTACCCAAATTTCGCACTTCGTTCTTTCTTCGTCCCTTTCAAATACCAGAACCTTAGTTTTATTATCATTCAAACGAAGACCATTAATTTCACATTCTTCTTTCATACACGTGACTAATGCCTGCAGTTCTGCCTATGATGGTGCTATAAGCACTGCATCAACAGCATAAAGCAGACAATTTACTTTTATGTCACCCAATTTCACACCCAAACAGCTATCTTTCAGCTTCTGTAAGTTACTTACTGAACTTACTTACTGTAAGACTTATAGTTACTTTAAATAAATAAATATCTAGTACTTTAAGCTTTTTCTAAAGACTGCTATGGTTTTTACTAAACGAATTGGTGGTGGCAAATTGTTCCAGCAGCGAGAAGCTGCGTATCTAAACGACCCCCGAAATCTCGTTGTCCTATGCTTAGGAGTTACAAAAACGTTAGTACATTTTCTACTAGGATATCTTGATAGCTGACTGTACCATACTAATTTGTCGTATAAGTAGCGTGAAGTATTATTTGCTATTATTCCAAATGAAAGAGTAGCTAGATGTAGTTTTTGTCGCGATAACATTTTCAGTAAACTTGCATTGTTAATGAATGGTGTTACATGCATTCGAGGTGGTATGTAAAAGCAGAACCTTGCACTTGCGTTCTGTACACGCTGTAAAAGTCTTTGGGTTTTACTTAGGAGACATGGACCAAATACTACATCGCAGTAATTCAATTTGGACAAAACAAGAGATTCGCATTCCTACTGCATTCAACTTGCTTTTATACTTCTTCTGGCATACCCAGGTTTCGCTGCCATATAACAAAGACGGCACCACTACTGCGTTATGTATTGCAACGCGTGTATTTTTTACTACGCCTTCCCTTTGGAGTAACGTAGTCAGGGCACCGTTGATCTTGTTTCGGCAACGACACGCCTGTCCACGTCTATATCACATCTTCCATCCGGGCTAAAAGCGCTCCCCAAATATTCAATCTCATTCACCTACTCTAGACATTCATATAAATAATTAATAATATATTATTTATATGATATATGATGAGATGAAAAAATCGCAGCAGCTTTAAGGACTTAAGAACTTAAGGACTTCGAACTTTACTTGTATGTACGGATGTAGCACAAATACTCAGAATCGAGAATATGTAGAAGAATTTTTTCTACATTAACCCAACCGGGAATCGAAAAGACAAAATTGCTTCTATTCAGTTTCCTTTTGCAGTTTGTTCCGTGTACACCTACATAACCTTTCATATTTTTTCCTAGTAAGAGTCATAAGTGCGCCAAAATACTGAGGGAAATAGTCCTTGAATATATTCAAGGACTGTTTCCCTCAGTATTCACAGGCCGTTATGTATGTACTTATGTAAATAAACTTTAATTAAAAGCATCGTATACTGTTACTAATAATAGGCTTAAATGATGTTTAAGCCAGAGAATCTGAATATTTTATATAACCTTTGCGGTTTTGGGCGGGTTCGTACGTTTAATTAAATAATATTCATTATAACCTAAATTCATGTTTCTATTTAAATTTGTTTACCAAAATTAAATATGTTGTATATGGCAAATTTTTTATGAATTAATTAATTAATTTTTTGTTGTTATTAATTAAGATCAAATTAAATAGACTTTTCAATTTAGAGGCGTTATCGCTGCATAGCGATCTCTTCCAGGCTACTAAATGTTTAAAGCGATTTAACACACACACACAAGGTAAGTAAGGTCGTGCATTTTATAAACTTTAAATATGTATTCAATTGATAATATTCCAAATATACAACAAGTGATAATATTTAGCCAAAATGTAAAATATATTAATAATACAAGTGATAAAACTACCATGAGCGCAGCGGTGAAGCAAAACATACTGACGAAACTGAAAGTTGTCAGTAATAGACAAAAAATATTTCGAGCTCGTATGAAGTATTAGAGTGAACATATTTAATAAATATTAACAAATTGCATTTACTCTTACTCTCGAAACACTTCTTTCTTTCTACTTCTTTCTATGATATGAAATCGTTTTTGAAGTATTAACCTACTAGCTGTTGTCCGCTGCTTCGCTGAAGCGGAAACCCTTAAAATGTTTTTTTTTTTCGGAATATCTCAAAGCAGGGTCACTACCAACTAGCTATCGGGTCGTCATGATATTAAAAAAAGTTAGTTATAGTAAATAAGACAGGATAGCCAAGTAGTTGGGTGATCCGAATTCGAGTCAAGAGACCGGAATTCGACCCTAGCCGATAGTATTAACGTATTCGTACCTATGAGTTTTTCTAAAAACTTCGTTACGATTTTGGCCTAAAGACGACGACAGACTCACCATCTGACACACTGTCCCAAAAATATCTTCGGTGAAAGGTGGGTCGGTAAAGACTTAATACATACATACATACATACATACTTAACGTCCTGTTAAAGTGCACTGCAGGACGTAGGCTTCTCCCATAGGGAGGATTGGTCATAATCGCCACGCTTGGCAGACGGATTGGCGATCGCAGTAGCAGACCACTCACACCTCAGACGCTGCTGCCAATTATGGTCTGATATTTTTAGAGATGTATCCCGCCATCTAGCGGTTGCCATAACATTATTCAAGGCTTAGTCGCCTTATTTGACACCCACGGGAAGAAAGGGAGTGGCAATATTCTTATTCTTTAGTTCATAAAAAACTTCATTCAAAACGAGCCTAGGCAATTCATGAATTAGTATTATTGAGCAAACGGCTTAAACACAATTTCCAACAACCTATTTATACCTCAAAGTTTGTCTTTTGTTTTTCATTCGTCCTTCTATGAGTAGAGGATTACAGTGGAATTAATAAATTATTTAATCGAAAGTAAATCGCAAAGGTATTAGGTGTAATTATTAAATAGCTAAGCTCGTGTATAAAATTTATTAATCCTGTAAAGTTATCTAATAAAGGATTTAAACTTGATAGATGCGGATTATACCTGCTTACTTAATACAGACCGCAGTTTCTACTTAGATTGTTCTTCGATGTTTTAATTTTTTTTTATTTTGAGGAAAACCTTTTAAAGAGATATGTCTTTTTTATTATTGTTATTAATATTTTTAATTTTTCGTGATATTTACTGAAATTGTCTCCCCTCCTCTTTCACCGAATCCTGTTAGGGACAATGTGACTGACTCCTTGAACCTTGAACTATAGGGTCAGTACACTTTGTCTCTTATCTTAGGGGTGAAAAGTATATTTTAATGGATATAATAAATATGTTATATATCCAAGCCATGTCCATCTCAAATTTTACTCAAAACGAATTAGCATTTTTTGCGTGAAGATATTACAAACACAACTTACTCTAGTTCACTTAAGGGCCTGTAAATGTCGTAGTGGTCAGGGCGCTCGGGTATATCTGGAAGTGACGAAAGATACCCAGAGCAGCACTTCTAGAAGCACTTGAGGACCTCCTCACGAGGTAGATAGTTACCTAACTATCTACCAGCAGGTGAACCGAATGTTTTTTATCCTCCAGGAGAAGACCTATTAAAACCAACTAGCATTTGCAATCAAGTCTATCAAAATTTTGTCTGGGAGCTACCACCGATATCCGAGCCCCACTTTGTGCCACCTCTTATCGTAATTTCCAATACGGGGGTAGCTAGAGGTCTAGACAATTCAGTCATTCCGGCCCAGGTTCCACCGAAACCTATTTTGGGACAACGTGACAGGTGGTGAGCCAGTTGCTTTTCCTCCTGGTGTAAATAAATAATATTTTCTGTACTATCCTGTATATATTTAACTTTAATTTAACACTAACAGCAATGGCGGTTTAGATTTTCGTTAAGTACTTTGCTAACTTGCTAAGTTTAAATAGTTAAGTTTGTGGGGTGGACACGCCAACTATCATAAATTTAACTTTCGCCACCCTATCGTACCTACGCTCGATGGACACAAGTTTTGTGTCAGATTATATACTTTTATGTATGTTCCTGTCAACAGATATCCACAAATGATTTTTATTGATATGTTTTATTTTATGGGATAAAATTAACATGTAAGTAAGTACCATTTTACTCAGACAGGAAAATTTATAAATAAAAACTAATTTAAACTTTGAAATTCTTAAATACAAACTTATTACACACATACCAAAATAGGGACTATATCATAAACATTACTCTGATCCCAAAGTAAGAAGCGACAGCATTTTTACACGCTTGATATTAGCTTCACCTGTATGTTTATATGTTTGTAACCGACTTCTTTGGGCGAGATTTTGACCCACTTTAAACGGCCAGATTTCGTGCAAACTTTGTAGATTTATCGAGGACCGATAATAATACACTAATTTGATGAAAAAAAACTAAAAAGTAAAAAATAAGTAATAGTTTAAAATATCTAAAAAACACGCTTTTTATAGGAAACCGAACTAAAAAAAAGAAAAAAAAATCTAATAAATTTAAGTTAAGAATAGCGTTAAAAATTTCAATAAATATAAATTAATAATAATGTGAATAAAAAAAATATTTTATTTTGAAAAAAGCGTGAGGTGCATGGTGTCAATAGTTATAATTATTTTATTGACAGATATGATTAGAGTGATTTTCATTTTGATAATACCCTAAAAACCACCCCACGCTTTTTTAAAATAAAATATTTTTTTATTCACACTATTATTAATTTACATTTATTGAAATTTTTAACGCTATTCTTAATTTAAATTTATTAAATTTCTTTTCTATTTTTTAATTCGGTTTTCTTTAAAAAGCGTGTTTTTTTTAGTTTTTTTAAACTATTATTTATTATTAATAGAATCGGAAACAACGAAATTACCACAAAAACCTAAAGCAGAGACAATGCAGAATAAGTGTTTTTGTACATTGACCCATCTGGGCCCCATCACACTCCGAACTGGCGTCACCATGACAACCACTGTGTACGTCACTTGTCTATTGAATACGTGTACACGAACGTACGTACTACAGTCAAGCGGCTTCTGCTGCTGCCTAGAAGGGTGGTTCGATTGAAGTTAAGGCATATTGTACTTCTTGCGTTTTTCCAATGAGGAAAATAGCCGGAGGCCTAAACCCTTCTTTTTCCGCTTTTTATTCCGCTTTTCCATTTTCTTTTTTAAAGGTAAAGAAACGCACCTAAAGTATCTCTGATAATGCAAATGTAAATGAACATGTATGTAAGTATGTGATGTTGTCCCTATCTATATATGTATGTATTTATGTAAATGAACATCTTTAGTCACAATTAGATAAAGTGGCTGTGTAGTGTAAGTTAGTAAAACCGTGTTTGTCGAATCTTCTGATTTTTTGCCAAGGAATCTAAAAAAGATGCTCTGGAAAGAGAAAAAGATAGTGTTTTTGTCAAGTATTGTGAATTATAAACGATATTGAAGAAATCGACATAAAAAAAAGCGAGAATCGAAGAAATTGTTTATGTCACTACTACGCTCGCACGCTCTTACAAAGCTAAATTCAATTTCAGAAGCTTTGCCGTCTTATATGCATGTTCAGAGGAATTTGTGTTTTCTGTGATGTCTTTTAGATCTATGGATCTGGAAATGCGCATGTGTGCTGAGTTGTACAAGCATTACATATTACGTTGCGTTCTGTCGGGCAAAGTCCTTATCTTCAATATTCTTTGAGAATCATCACAGCCGAGAATAGTTTGTTACGTTACTTCAGTTCAAATATTCTTGAAATAAGTATTTTATAGTTTATCAGTCAGATGCGGATTTTCTCCTGACGTATTTCTTCATCGCCATCCTCTCGATAAAGTAGTAAAAATTATAGGTACTGCGTCAACTTCTGTAATATTTATACGAGTTTATTATTATTACAAATGTTATATTCAAAACATATATATGTGTAAATGTATATGTAAAAACTCGATTTTATTTTAACTTTAACATTAAATTAAGAATAAAATTTTTCTCTGATTTATGTTTTATTTAGGAATTTATTTCTGACAACGTAGCAGATGTGGAGTCTGATAATATCTCAGTACCCGGTACATTGTTGGTCAAAAGGACTGAATTGTATTCCCTGACTACCCAAGGTATTGAGAAATGCGTATAATAAGCCCGAAAAGTATAAAAACAAAAACAAAAATGAAATCTTATTTTTTTGGGTCGAGGGGACTTAATTACCAAGACTAGACCTCTATCTACCCCTGTGTTGGGAATTACGTGAAGATATTTATTATTTTATGGGATATTTGTTATATTTTCTCGTCTAGTTGGGTTTTTATACACATAAAAATAATAATAATTATTATTATTATTATATATTTACGAATATGCCTTGGCGTGGGTGAACAACTTACGGTTACTAAGCTCGCCGCCCCCTTTACAGAACTTTTTCGGGGTGGATGAGAGGTGTGGGTACAACTTTAAATTTAAAATCAACATTATTATAGCCCAACTCTCTGTTCTAGTTATAAGTTGATCCATTGAGAATTAAATATTCACATAAAATATAACAAATAACGTGTTTTCGTTTTATCATGTTCGTTTTAAATATTATAATTTATAACACACTTACTTGTTTGTACGGCGCAAACATGTCAAAAGTATATATAATGTATTTTATATTTCAAAATAGCCTTATGCGTGTTTTTTTATGAACTAGCGATTAGCTCCGGCTTCACATGGGTAGTAGAGTATACCTTAATTTTTTGTAGTATTTTAGTATTATGGGTTAGATTAAAATGTAATGTAGTCCTGACAAATAAAATCAAAACAATTCACATCATTTATTCATCGACATAAGATAAGATAGCCATTTTTAATATACCACCGTTTCGTAATGAGGTTCCTCTAACGGAGAAGAAACAGGCGAAAGAAACTCCGTAGGTATTCAATTTTTTTTACAGTACAATGTATTATACAATGTTATTTGATATTTTCTAGAAATGGCTTGGGAGCAATCACCTCATTCCCAGGGGTTGCTGGCATTAATATATTCATTTATATTATAGCCACGTCACGATAGCCGAGTGGTTGGGTGGTCGAGATTTCGAGTCGAGAGACCCGAGGTGGCAGGCTCGTACCAATGGGTTTAAAAAAAAAACTTACGAGTATGTACGAATTATATCGTTGGCTCGGACGTAAAGACGGCGACGGACTCACCACCTGTCACGTTGTACCAAAAATATCTTCGGTGGTGGAGGTTGTCTAGACTAGACCTCTGTCTACCCTTGTATTAGGAATTGCGTGAAGATATTTATTTATTTATTATTTTATTATTTATATTATAATAACCCTTCTAATAAAGTTTTTCTTTAATAAATTTCTTAAACCTGTTAATAGACAGGCTTTTCACATGTACCGGGATTTTGTTGTAGAAGCATATACACCGCCCTATGAACGAGTTACTTACTCTATGGAGTCTAGTAACCGCTGTTACAAGCTTGTGTTTGTTCCTAGTATTTACATTATGCACATCAGAAGTCTGGCTAAAAGTATTAATGTTTTTATGCACATACATTAAATTTTCATATATATATGTATATATATATATACATATATATATATATATATATATGTATATATATATATATATATATATATATATATATATATATATATATATATATATATATATATATATATATATATATATATATATATATATATATATATCTATATATATATATATATATATATATATATATATATATATATATATATATATATATATATATATATATATATATATATATATATATATATATATATATATATATATATATATATATATATATATATATATATATATGTATATATATATATATATATATATATATATATATAAATATATATATATATATACATATATATATATATATATATATATATATACATATATATATATATATATATATATATATTGAGAGGACAGTGTTAGACAATATATAGCTAGAATGGCCCTCTTTTGTAAAACAAATACTGTTCCTGTGTCAGCTGCGTGACCCCATAGCAGAATAAAATATGACATTATGCTATTGAAGTAACTAAAATAAACAAGTTTAGCCGTTTGTACATCAGTTAAGAATCTTATTTTTCTTAGAGCATATGCTGCAGAGCTTAACCAACTCGCAAGTGATATATGGGGGCCCCATTGAAGCTTTGCATCAAGTGTTATTCCAAGAAAAACAGCGGTATCCACAAAGCTCAACTTTTCCTTATTTATTAGTATATTGGTATCACCCAAATGTTTAACATGAGGTGTTGAAAATTTTATACACTTAGTCTTATTGCTATTTAAATTTCAACTCATAATATATCTTCTGAAGTAATTTTTGAGTAAGTCGCATTCAAATAGACAGTCGCGACAGTGGGACTTTATTATATTATATGTGGTGATACAAATAATGTTGAACACAATTTTTCATGAAATTAAATACAAAGTTATGTGTTTTAGGTAAAATGGTTATTTGTAAAAATGGTTCAAAAATCTGTTACCCCGTTTATTTCCCAAGGTTATGATGGGCCTTGGAAATCAGATGGGGTGAAAATTATATTAAATACTACTTTTTACTCCCAAAAGCTAACAGGTTAACCTGTCACTGCCGGGTATCCTTTTTTTTACAATTTAATAATGTTTTTTAAGAATAATATTGTCATTAAATTGGTTGAAGTACAGATTAGATAATTTTGTGGTCGTTCCTCATTTAAATTGTGGTAAAGAGTAATGTGTGGTATTTAAGTTTTGGCGGATGTGTGTGGCGGAAGTGTGCTTTAGAAAGGGGGTTCTTATTTTCCACGTCGGATGTTCATGATCTGGGGAAGTCTCCTCGGCCAGTTATTAGGATCTTGTACACATGTATACTCTGCGTTGCAAGAACTTTGATAGAACGGTGTAGGGTGTTTGTTATGTTTTCTGAATTATCCGCCACCAAGCTTCTAATGTGGAGACATAAAGTCAGTCACTGAGGCAAAGAGGCATGCCTCCTGACGAAAAGTATAGAAATTTGGATGGGCATTAAATATTCCATACTTTCTGCATCCTTTCGTGGATCCCGGACGCCACCTGATTTCCTTTTTTTTTTTTTTTGCAAGGCAAAGCGTTGACGACCAAGAACTTTAAAACTTTTGTATACCAATCGTTAATCAAATACTAATTTGACTTAAGATTCTAATGTGAGTGACCTGTGTATCTGATAATACTGCTCAATGAGTACCAGCTGACCGCGATAGTTTGAATAACGTCCAAGTAAATTTAGTAACGTGTATCATCAATCAGATTCTTCACAAAAGCACCCGATTCCGGCGATGCACCTAGTAAGACTGACGTTACGAAAGATGTGGTGGTAGAAACCTTGAAATAATAAGAAGTTGGCACCAATAATTGCCTTCATGACCTTAGCCTCAAGAAAACGCTACATGTAGTCACGACGTAAGCTATGGTTTTGTTCCCAATCAACGTCGCCAAAGTTGTAATTGTACAGCCATCAGCTGCATAAATTCGATTACTGGTACTTGGTCGAGGTTCATGGAGCACAGTATTAGAGATGATACAGATATGCAGCTGCTTAACCTATTTTATACATAGTTGTAGGTAGTCGCCTGATAAACAGATAGATATTTTGTGGAAGAGCTTTTGTTGTTGCATGAATGGGCCGGCTCGACCGGGGAAGTACCTCACAGAATACCGGCGTGAAGTAAAATTCTAACAAACTTCTGCATTTCGTCTGGTGAGTGCAGGTAACCGGAGGCCCACACACCCCGCCCCCAATTCAGGGGGGGGGGAGGGGTTCAACTCTAAGGGAGGCAACGCATCTGCTATGCCTCTGGTATTGCGAGTGTTTAAAAGGTGCAATTAAAAGAGAACGTTTAAAAGGTGCAATTCCCACATGTCTTTGTTTATAGTCTTGAAAGATAAGTCCCGTATTTCATCGCTGTACATATTTTAGCAGCTAAAACTACTCTGAATTATAGCGCTACGTTCGCGTGTATTTGAGATTTCGAGGTTCTATGTTTATGCATGAAGTTTTGAAAGCGCGATATTAAGATATATCGAAAGATACAATATTAGATCACACACTTATCTAGTAGATAAGTGTGTGATCTAATATCGTATCTTTAATTGTCTCTATCGCTTAAATATAAACAAATGCATATATAAATACATGTGTAGATAGGGAAAATACATACATTGCTCTGATCCCAATATAAGAAGCTAAAGCACTTGTGGTACCCCATATCGGAAACAACGAAGGCATCAAAAACACCCAGACGCGAGAAAATGTAGAAATAGTGGTTTTTCTACATTGACACGTCCGGTAACCGAACCCGGAACCTCAAAAATGGCGACACCTTGAAAACCCATACCTATTGATTGAAAAAATGGTATTTGGTAAAGTTTCGTTTCGTTGTTTCCGGTTCAATAACACAAGTGCTTTATTTACTTACTTTGGGATCAGAGCAAAGTATGTAATGTTGTCCCATCTGTGTCAGTATTTTTTTTTATTTGAAATCAGACATGAAGAATGTACCCATTGGTACGAGCCTGCCACCTGGGCTCCGAACTCGGGTCTCTTGACTCATAATTCCGACCATCCAGTCACTCGGCTATCGTGACTCATTCGTACAAAATTAATAATTATACGTATAAAAAAAAGAAAATTAATAGTTATATATAAGATAAGTTATAAGAAAGCTCCCAGTTAAAAAAATGTAATTCACTCTTTACAGATGGTTAATGAGAAAATGTTTTATGACATAAATTAACATAAATTATAATTAACTTTAATTTTATTTGTATATATTCATGGGCAGCGGTAATCACTTACCATCACGTGAGCCACCTGCTCGTTTGCCGCCCTTTTCTATAAAAAAATCTAAGCGTTTTATACTTATCCTTGGTCTATTCAGTTAGGCCTTCAAATACGTCAGTCAGTACACCATAAAATAAGTTAAATTAAAATAATACCTAATCTGTAAAGACTCAACATACCCCTTATTAAAGAAATCATGACACAGGGGAGACTAAGATGAGGCAAGTTTAAAGTTTATATAGAGTGAGCACAAACCATGAATATATGTATACTATTATAAATTTATCAAATTAAATAAAACAAAGAATTTTAAATGTCACGATAGCCGAGTGGTTGGGTGGTCGGAATTTCGAGTCAAGAGAACCGAGTTCGATCCCCAGGTGACAGGCTCGTACCAATGGGTTTTTCAAAAATTTATGTACGAATTATATCGTTGGCTTGGACATGAAGACGGCGACGGGCTCCACCTGTTACGTTGTCCCGAAAGTATCTTCGGTGGAAGGTGGGTCAAAGGGAGTTAATTATCTAGACTTGACCTCTGTCTGACCCTGTATTGGGAATTGCGTGAAGGTATTTATATTTTTATAATTTTCATACTGCCAATGTCTAATTAGTCTGTTGTCAGACAGTACATAGTTATACAAAGTGTTTCAATTAATTAGCTTATTTATGTGTAGCTTATGGTGTATTATTATACAAAATGTGGGTCTTAGTTTTAATATTAATACGTTAGTAATAGAAAAAAACTAAATACAAATGTACCTTACATACTTTGCCGTGATCCGACTCGAAATTCTGACCGCCCAACCACTCGGCTATCGTGACTTTTGTTTAAAATAGTTCTGGTGGATCACTGAAAATTATTTTCGTGTCATAGAAAATTGCAGCGGCTGAAAGCAAAATAGTAAGATGTGTAATTAGACAAAAGTTTTGTTATTTTTTTTATTAAAAAAATAATAAATAATTGTATAGTCAAATATAATTTACAAATATACCGGACGACATGACATTCTCGCATAGAATCTATCGATTAGGTAAGCACTCACCACCGTTACATTATGCGAGGGGAGATTATCAATTAAATTTTCAAACATGTTAACGTTACAGAATCTAACGCATCATAGACGTCGATGCCCGCCATAAATCTGTGTAATTATGATCTGGTATTTCGTTCAATGGGATTGATATTGATAAGGGTATACTTTGTTAGTTTGGTCACGTCGAACGATTGAGTAAACGTCATGCACTACATTATTAGACGGCGAATTGAACATACCAATAAATAAATTCAAATTTACTTTCACTCATTCCATGAATTTATTATTAAATTAAAATTTGTTTAAAGATATTGTTTCATCAAGTGACTACAATCGAGAGTAATCAATATATGACCGAAACAATATTTATGTATTTTCTATCAAAATTCAAATATTTTATAATTTCTATTTGCTATTAAATGTAAAAAGGAGATTTATCATGTACTTGAAAAAGCAAAGTGGCTAACGACACAAAGAGAAAAATAAACGCCTTTTATGTGAAGCCATTTTCCTTAATTGTTTAGAATCAATTTTGATAAATATTATATTAAATTGTAAATTATTATCTCACGGTTCAATGCTAATAAATATTCCAACACATCTCTGTTTACGGTTCATCAAACAAAGCAAAATAGCGTTTTCATTTAATATGAGCACGTATAAAACATTTTAAATGAGCTAAATAAGCAAAATTATCGGTTACATAATTACAGCGATGTAATAAAATATTGTTACATCGCAAAGTATTGTAACATACCTGCAGTTTAAAATAATTTTAATGTGGAAACTTTCGCACAAAATACGTTTGGCAAACCTTGACCAATTTCATGTTACTGGAGTCATAGATGATAAATAAAGGTATTTATATGCTCACGGGAGAGGCTACTTATGCAGTAGAAGTACTACGTAGAAGAGGCTACTACATAGTAGTATGCACTACTTATATAGTAGAAGTTTTCCTAGGAAGGTTATTTTTGGCAAGCAGGTTATTGGTTACATTAGCAGGCTACTACTTAATTTTCGAGTATATCCACTAATCATATATACTGTCCTCCTTTTTTTTTTAGACCTCTGTCTACAACAGATTAAGGAATAATAATTTCAATAACAATACTCGACCAAACTAAGCAATTTTTTTAGTGAAAACTGTGTTGAAGTGTGTGGAAAATTGCATAAAGATAAAAAATAAGCAAAGCGTCCAAGTTTAGAGGTACGTGCCAAACGTGGTGATTATGGTAACTACTCCTTATGGGGGTCATTACCATACGATACAGTCTTTTGCCACAACCTGGACACGGCATACATTTAAATGTTATTTTTAAATAGTTCGTTTAATCCATTAAAGTAATTAAATGCAAAAAATGGTGAAAGTAATGCGAGTTCGAAATAAAATAAATAGTTAATCTTTTCTATGAAAGAAAACTCTATATCTTCTTGGCTGTTAAGAAAAAAGCGACCAAGAACGAATTGAATTTCTTCCGATACGTTTAAAATTGGAATGAAAAGCCTTTAGAATTAAGTTCCGCTTTCAAGAGGCAGCATAAATGAACATGGGTTTGAGTGACGTAAATTATTTCTTACTCTGCTTATTTTGTTTCAACTGATATGTTCAGAACATGATGAAACTTAAATATTTATTACTTATAATAAAATCATATGGTATTTATTTTAGAAATGTAGGGTTGGGACATTTAGTTGAATGTAGGCTGGTTTTTCAATAACACAATAACTGCTGTATGCGAATGTCATTTTTCACACAGGTAGATTACCTGGAATAACGTACATTATATTTACTTATACTTTTAATCCTAGAAAAATACACATTTCGAAATGTGTTCTTAAAGGATTGTGGTTTTGCCGGTCTCTTATGCCGGTATAATACATATACATATATAAGTATATGGTACCTTTAGCTTGGATAATAAGGCCGCGATAGACTCACCACCACATAATACGCTCACGTAAAATATTTTGCTTATTATAATATATTTTCATGCAGAGTCAACATAGAGGCCATTGTAATACTTGTATCTCTACTTAGTACACGTTCCAACCTGAAGCATGCTGAAAAAGAGCTTATGTTTAACATTCATTCACGCTTAAACCCACAACGAAAGCTTTGTCGTTGAAAGTTCTTATCAAGCTTTTCAAAAAGAATATCATAATACAATTCCAGGAAAAAAGATTCTACATATATTATACCTATGTTACTAGTATAATTTTTAACGAAAATGTGTATTATTTTACATATTATGTACTATTTTCTGTCGTTTTGTCAGTTGTTTCAGCCTGTTGCATTCGACATGAGCAGTAAATAAAAAGTAACAGATATTCATCCTATTTGGTGTATTATACTGCATTTATTTTTATTCATAAATATTCTATCTTCACACAACTCTCAATACATGGATAGACAGATGTCTTAAGGCCTTTCGACCCACCTTCCACCGAAGATATTTTTGGGACAACGTGACACATGGTGAGCCTATCGTCGTCTTTATGTCCAACTATATAAGTTCATTAAAAAACCCATTGGTACCACCATCACCACCACCTAGAAATCGAACTCGGGTCTCTTGACTCGAATTCCACACACCCAACCACTTGGTTTTAGTGGCGTTATATAGTGTATTAAACTCTGATCATATGCCACTAATTCCACTGAACGCCTTTGCGCTCATAGTTGCTACTAGATCTCCAGTGCTAGCAGCAGTCCAACAAATCCTCGTGAGAAGATTATTTTTTCGTCTCTTAGTAATAGTTTGGTCTTTTTTATTTAGATAATGTTATCATGAGGTATCTCATTTATTGTAATCTCTTTATGTGTATTTTATCTATATACATTTTAATTTATAAACTTACTAGACACGTTCATAAATAGATATTCCAATACCGCAAATAATATAATTATTGCTTTTATAATAAATACATTTTTGTACTGAAAAATAAATTACGTAAAGGCTTTGATACGTAAGTAAGTTAACGCTGTAAACAGTTTCCAGACTCGGCCCATTCGCAAACTAACATAAATTTAACTTAACCCGCACTAACTCCGCTACGCCCACTGGATACAAGTTGCATAAGTTAGGTACATATGTCCTGTGTGTTATCGACAAATTAAAGAGGATATAATACAAGAGATAATGCATTTTCGTGTAGTTATGGCGTACGAATATACTTACTACTACTAATACCTGTCATCATAAGGAAATCTAAAGAATTACCCTTAAAATTTTTAAATTACCCCAATCCTGGAGTAGACATTTAAATCCTTTCGACTCAACTTTCACCGAAGGTTATATATATATATATATATATATATATATATATATATATATATATATATATATATGTATATATATATATATATATATATGTATATATATATATATATACATATATATATATATATATATATATATACATATACATATATATATATATATATATATATATATATATATATATATATATATATATATGTATATATATATATATATATATATGTATATATATATATATATATATATATATATATATATATATATATATATATATATATATATATATATATATATATATATATATATACATATACATATATATATATATATATATATATATATATATATATATATATATATATATATATATATATATATATATGGACTACTTCGCGTCTGTTGAATACTTTATGCTGGCTGTAAATCTAACGAAACCGTAAATTTTGCAAGCGGTCAGTGCGACTAGATCTTACGAAAAGGGCTCGACCCTTTCTACTGCCGCATTGATATTTGTGGATAGGAAACATTACTTGAGTTGCTCTATTACATATAAAACAAGTTCCTTTTTGTCATTTCATCTGAGTTTCAGTCATTTGTTCTGAGTTTCTCATGTGATGTTATACACGCCGCATAAAAGTATATAAAAGCATCGTACAAAGTTAGAATTATGATATTAAATATGATAATTATGGAATTTATGGAAGATTAAAATTCAAGTGTTCGTGATCGTTCTCGAGTTTTTTATTGTTATGGTTATGTGGTTTTCATTCAATAGTATGATAAAAAATTACTTTAATAAAAGGTTACAAAGAGACAAAAATTAATACACAAATCGGTGTGAGGAAATAGTACAAACGTAAGGTAAATTTATATCCAAAATAACAGCATAAATATTACTTGTCTACATCACCATCAGATGAAATAAAACATCAGGTTCCCTCCTGCGCAGTGCACTACCCATACATCATATGTCCGGCGATGAAATAGTGTTGATACAGCTATCTAAATAACCTGTACAAAATTTCCGCACACTTACGCTAATTTATTATTGTTCAAATTAAGAAATACTCATTCGTCTTCATCATTGTTCATGGATATAATTTTCATGCGATAA
>JAGSMR010000064.1:765000-887500 GCA_029286605.1 Sericinus montela | reverse complement strand
TGTATCCAGTGGGCGTAGCGGAGTTAGTGCGGGTTAAGTTAAATTTATGTTAGTTTGCGAATGGGCCGAGTCTGGAAACTGTTTACAGCGTTAACTTACTTACGTATCAAAGCCTTTACGTAATTTATTTTTCAGTACAAAAATGTATTTATTATAAAAGCAATAATTATATTATTTGCGGTATTGGAATATCTATTTATGAACTTGTCTAGTAAGTTTATAAATTAAAATGTATAGATAAAATACACATAAAGAGATTACAATAAATGAGATACCTCATGATAACATTATCTAAATAAAAAGACCAAACTATTACTAAGAGACGAAAAATAATCTTCTCACGAGGATTTGTTGGACGAGAAGGTACACGTTTCTATTCCAACGGATATAGGTATGAGCTCCACTGCTGCTAGCACTGGAGATCTAGTAGCAACTATGAGCGCAAAGGCGTTCAGTGGAATTAGTGGCATATGATCAGAGTTTAATACACTATATAACGCCACTAAAACCAAGTGGTTGGGTGTGTGGAAATCTGAGTCAAGAGACCCGAGTTCGATTTCTAGGTGGTGGTGATGGTGGTACCAATGGGTTTTTTAATGAACTTATATAGTTGGACATAAAGACGACGATAGGCTCACCATGTGTCACGTTGTCCCAAAATATCTTCGGTGGAAGGTGGGTCGAAAGGCCTTAAGACATTTGTCTATCCATGTATTGAGAGTTGTGTGAAGATAGAATATTTATGAATAAAAATAAATGCAGTATAATACACCAAATAGGATGAATATCTGTTACTTTTATTTACTGCTCATGTCGAATGCAACAGGGTGAAACAACAGACAAAACGACAGAAAATAGTACATAATATGTAAAATAATACACATTTTCGTTAAAAATTATACTAGTAACATAGGTATAATATATGTAGAACCTTTTTCCTGGAATTGTATTATGATATTCTTTTGAAAAGCTTGATAAGAACTTTCAACGACAAAGCTTTCGTTGTGGGTTTAAGCGTGAATGAATGTTAAACATAAGCTCTTTTTCAGCATGCTTCAGGTTGGAACGTGTACTAAGTAGAGATACAAGTATTACAATGGCCTCTATGTTGACTCTGCATGAAAATATATTATAATAAGCAATATATTTTACGTGAGCGTATTATGTGGTGGTGAGTCTATCGCGGCCTTATTATCCAAGCTAAAGGTACCATATACTTATATATGTATATGTATTATACCGGCATAAGTGACTGGCAAAACCACAACTTTAAGAACACATTTCGAAATGTGTATTTTCTAGGATTAAAAGTATAAGTAGGTAAATATAATGTACGTTATTCCAGGTAATCTACCTGTGTGAAAAATCACATTCGCATACAGCAGTTATTGTGTTATTGAAAACCAGCCTACATTCAACTAAATGTCCCAACCCTACATTTGTAAAATAAATACCATATGATTTTATTATAAGTAATAAATATTTAAGTTTCATCATGTTCTGAACATATCAGTTGAAACAAAATAAGCAGAGTAAGAAATAATTTACGTCACTCAAACCATGTTCATTTATGCTGCTCTTGAAAGCGGAACTTAATTCTAAAGGCTTTTCATTCCAATTTTAAACGTATCGAAGAAATTCAATTCGTTCTTGGTCGCTTTTTTTCTTAACAGCCAAGAAGATATAGAGTTTTCTTTCATAGAAAAGATTAACTATTTATTTTATTTCGAACTCGCATTACTTTCACCATTTTTGCATTTAATTACTTTAATGGATTAAACGAACTATTTAAAATAACATTTAAATGTATGCCGTGTCCAGGTTGTGGCAAAGACTGTATCGTACGGTAATGACCCCACAAGGAGTAGTTACCATAATCACCACGTTTGGCACGTACCTCTAAACTTGGACGCTTTGTTTATTTTTTTATCTTTACGCAATTTTCCACACAATACAACACAGTTTTCACTAAAAAATTGCTTAGTTTGGTCGACTATTGTTATTGAAATTATTATTCCTTAATCTGTTGTAGACAGAGGTCTAAACAAGAAGGAAGGACAGTATATATGATTAGTAGATATACTGAAAATTAAGTAGTAGCCTGCTAATGTAACCAATAATCTGCTTGCCAAAATAACCTTCCTAGGAAAACTTCTACTATATAAGTAGTGCATACTACTATGTAGTAGCCTCTTCTACGTAGTACTTCTACTGCATAAGTAGCCTCCCGTGAGCATATAAATACCTTTATTTATCATCTATGACTCCAGTAACATGAAATTGGTCAAGGTTTGCGAAAGTTTCCACATTAAAATTATTTTAAACTACAGGTATGTTATAACACTTTGCGATGTAACAATATTTTATTACATCGCTGTAATTATGTAACCGATAATTTTGCTTATTAAGCTCATTTAAAATGTTTTATACGTGCTCATGTTAAATGAAAACGCTATTTTGCTTTGTTTGATGAACTGTAAACTGAGATGTGTTGGAATATTTATTAGCATTGAACCGTGAGATAATAATTTACAATTTAATATAATATTTATCAAAATTTATTCTAAACAATTAAGGAAAATGGCTTCACATAAAAGGCGTTTATTTTTCTCTTTGTGTCGTTAGCCACTTTGCTTTTTCAAGTACATGATAAATCTCCTTTTTATATTTAATAGCAAATAGAAATTATAAAATATTTGAATTTTGATAGAAAATACATAAATATTGTTTCGGTCATATATTGATTACTCTCGATTGTAGTCACTTGATGAAACGATATCTTTAAACAAATTTAAATTTAATAATACATTCATGGAATGAGTGAAAGTAAATTTGAATTTATTTATTGGTATGTTCAATTCGCCGTCTAATAATGAAGTGCATGACGTTTACTCAATCGCTCGACGTGCCCAAACTAACAAAGTATACCCTTATCAATATCAATCCCATTGAACGAAATACCAGATCATAATTACACAGATTTATGGCGGGCATCGACGTCTATGATGCGTTAGATTCTGTAACGTTAACATGTTTGAAAATTTAATTGATAATCTCCTCGCATAATGTAACGGTGGTGAGTGCTTACCTAATCGATAGATTCTATGCGAGAATGTCATGTCGTCCGGTATATTTGTAAATTATATTTGTATATATATATATATATATATATATATATATATATATATATATATATATATACATATATATATATATATATATATATATATATATATATATATATATATATATATATATATATATATATATATATATATATATGGACTACTTCGCGTCTGTTGAATACTTTATGCTGGCTGTAAATCTAACGAAACCGTAAATTTTGTATACACCGCCCTATGAACGAGTTACTTACTCTATGGAGTCTAGTAACCGCTGTTACAAGCTTGTGTTTGTTCCTAGTATTTACATTATGCACATCAGAAGTCTGGCTAAAAGTATTAATGTTTTTATGCACATACATTAAAATTTCATATATATATATATATATATATATATATATATATATATATATATATATATATATATATATATATATATATATATATATATATATATATATATATATATATATATATATATATATATATATATATATATATATATATATATATATATATATATATATATATATATATATATATATATATATAGCTACTAAGATAGATTAACTAAGATGATGACGCCAACTGAGGAAGAAATAGTCTGGACAACGATTGTCGAATAAAATAGAAAAAAGTGTGAGAAGTGTCCTGACTTGCTTTCGTTGGCAAATGGGAAGCCAATTTAGCTGAAATCTAAAGGAGGAAACATGATCAAACTTGCGAAGACAGAAGATGAATCGGACACAATTATTTACGAGACGATCCAGCTTGTCTAGAAGGTTCTCATTAAGATCAGTACAACACACATCTGTATAATCAATAATGGGCAAAATAAGAGACTGCACCAGAGTTATCTTTACCTTGATCGGAAGGAAGTTTCTAAGGTGATTTAGGGCACTCAACTTAGCAATAACTGAAGCACTTATTGTTTGAATGAGAGTGGACCAATTGAGGGTTGAGTCCATATAGAGACCTAGGTTTTTCACAGTGCTGGAATAAGGGATGCATGATCCATCAAACATAACAGGAGCAACAGAACAAATATCAAGTTTAGATAACTGACGAACACTTCCTATTAAAATTGCTTGGCATTTGTTAGGATTCACTTGGATGCCAAATTTGATAGCCCAATTGCTAAAATTTAATAAATATAATAAATAATATAAAATTAAATAAATCTGTATTAATATTGACGACAGCATCATTAATGTGATCAACACCAATCTGAGTAAAAATTTGCAAATCGTCAGCATAGAAGTGGTAAGAGCAGTAAAGATGAGAGGAAAGGAAGTTAATGAAAATAGAGAACAATAAAGGAGATAATATTCCACCCTGTGGCACGCCAGATACAAGTTGACACCAGTCAGACAAATCATTACCAATTCGAACAGCTTGTTGACGGCCACAAAGGTAGGAAGAGAACCAATTTAAAGCAATGGAGGAGAAGTTTAGATTATCGAGAATAGCGAGGAGAATATCATGGTCAACCATGTTGAAGGCATTAGAAAAGTCCACGAGAACAAGCACTGTGACCTTTCTATTCTCCAAGCCTTCCCGAATGTCCTCTGTAAGTTTTAGTACCAGTACATGATAACTAGACGGATATAGATGATGACACAGACAGAAGAGTCTTCACCTGGATCTGTCCGAAGTACCAGGACATCATAACTAGACGGATATAGATGATGACACAGTCAGAAGAGTATACACCTGGATCTGTCCGAAGTACCAGGACATCATAACTAGAAGGATATAGATGATGACACAGACAGAAGAGTCTACACCTGGATCTGTCCGAAGTACCAGGACATCATAACTAGACGGATATAGATGATGATGACACAGACAGAAGAGTCTACACCTGGATCTGTCCGAAGTACCAGGACATCATAACTAGAAGGATATAGATGATGACACAGACAGAAGAGTCTACACCTGGATCTGTCCGAAGTACCAGGACATCATAACTAGACGGATATAGATGATGATGACACAGACAGAAGAGTCTACACCTGGATATGTCCGAAGTACCAGGACATCATAACTAGACGGATATAGATGACACAGACAGAAGAGTCTACGCCTGGATCTGTCCGAAGTACCAGGACATCATAACTAGACGGATATAGATGATGATGACACAGACAGAAGAGTCTACACCTGGATCTGTCCAAAGTACCAGGACATCATAACTAGACGGATATAGATGATGTCACAGACAGAAGAGTCTTCACCTGGATCTGACCGAAGTACCAGGACATCATAACTAAACGGATATAGATGATGACACAGGCAGAAGAGCCTACACCTG
Source organism: Sericinus montela (assembly GCA_029286605.1). Classification (NCBI taxonomy): domain Eukaryota; kingdom Metazoa; phylum Arthropoda; class Insecta; order Lepidoptera; family Papilionidae; genus Sericinus; species Sericinus montela. The sequence goes on along the minus strand of JAGSMR010000064.1, from coordinate 882,064 downwards.
GATTTGTCCGATGTACCAGCACATCATAACTAGACTATCAAAATATCCAGTTGCTTAACACATGGCTCCTTAGTTAATTGACTCAGGCGTTACTTTGCGGAAATTCATTGTAAAGTTGTTATTTAAAAAATTACTTCGCAACCCTCCGCATGAAAATATAAAAAGGTATATGCTACCTGGTCCGAAGAGAAGAAGAGCACGACCCTCCCTCCCACAGATGCGTGCACCAATTCCACAGATGTGTGCACCAATTCCACTGTATGCACCACCACCACTACACTCAAACTAGGTAACACACACCACCACCGAAAACGCGACACGTGTTTCGCCTCAAAACAAGGCATCCTCAAGCGAGTAGACTCTACGATGAGCGACCGCAGAGTCGCGGTCTCTCCTTTTTATATTTTCATGCGGAGGGTAGCGAAGTAAATTTTTTAAATAACAACTTTACATGGCTCCTTGTGTGGTTTCCTGTTGTTGATTATATTCACGCATTTCCCAATACAGGCGTAGACAGAGGTCTAGTCTAGACATTTAAGTCCCTTTGACGCACCTTCCACCTAAGATATTTTCGGGACAACGTGACAGGTGGTGAGCCCGTCGCCTTCTTTATATCCAAGTCAACGATATAATTCGTACATAAGTTTTTGAAAAACCCATTGGTACAAGCCTGCCACCTGGGGATCGAACTCCGGTCTCTTGACTCGAAATTCCGACCATCCAACCACTCGGTTATCGTGACTTCAGAATTATGAATAAGATCGAGTATCACTTTGTTCGAACAATCATAAATATGAGTTAGTTTGAAGTAATTTCGTTAGCTGTGCCCATACCATTTCATCACCGGACCTTGATGTTTGTATAGTAGAGTGCACGGAGGATACCTGATATTCTTTTTCATCTGATTGTGTTGTAGAATACCGGTTATAATATGCATATTTATATTTTATGTATACATGTATAAGATATGTGTATACATAAATAAAAGAAATATGAAAAAAAAATGTCTTCACCTCATTCCCAATATGGGGGTACATAAAAGTCTAGACTATTAAGAGTCATTTCGACCCAGCTTTCACCGACGACATTTTGTGGGATATAAATAAAAACATGTTCCGTGTATCACACGCATCGCATAAAAATAATGGCACCCTCTCTCATCCCGAGGGTGGTGTGGGTGTCGTAAAAGCCTACTAAGAGAAAATGCAATTGACTACCGACAGGTGGCGAGGTAAACATGTTGAATAACGCCAGACCGAAGATGGGCAAGTCTTTGGAGCAAGGTGTCTGATACTGAGATCGCTAATTCGCTTGCCAAGCGTGGCGATTACGGCAAACCCTCCCGTAAGGGAGAGGCCTATATCCTGCAGTGGACTTCACAGGCCTTTTTTATGATCATGATAATGATTAAATAAAAACATAAAATAAAATACAAACACAGAAAAAGATTTGACGACATCCGTGGACGAATGGTGTACACACCGATTTTCATTGAGTTGCCAGCGCTGAGGCAAATAAAACTTGTAGAAAAAAGGAGGTAAAACATATGCTTTGGATACTTATTTTTAGAGTCAGGTCAGAACAATGTATGTGATGCCGATATAAGTACTTTTTATTAATTTATTATTTATACCAAAAATATGGATGCATTATACATAAAACTTATTAAATTAACAAATTTTTTTTGCCATTTATTTAGCACAAAATAAGAAAATACACATTTATTTTTGAGTCTCGATGGAATTCGAGTCAAGAGGCCCGAGTTCGATCTCGAAGGCTCGTACCAATGGGTTTTTCAAAAAAAAACTTATGTACGAATTATATCGTTGACTTGGAGAAAAAAACGGCGACGGGCTCAAAAACATTGTCCCAAAATGTTTTCGTTGGAACGTGGCTCGAAAGTACTTAATTCTATAGACCTCTGTCTGTCCCTGCATTGGGAATAGCGTGAAGACATTTTTTTAACAAATTTATGACATCTCGGTTATTTTGTTCTACTGAGGTCATGAAAATATTCGCTACTATCTCATTACAGGATGATGCTTAATTAGTAGTAATAGATCTTAATCAATCTTAATGAGCCCTGGTTACGTATTCACAAAACCGTAGCTCCTTGATTTCATCTGATATATGTCAAGGTCAAGATATGAAAGGTATCACCTGTAAGGTCAGACCTATAAAAGACTGCTTTTCAGAACCTAGTATTGTTCACGACTACAAATTTATTTATAAGGCCCGTACTGATAATATCATATCAATATAATTTGAGGCAATAGGTTTTGTTATGTATACTGCGAAGGAATTCAACAAGATAGAAATTATGCTTCGTAAATCTGGTACCTTATACAACACCAATGTAATCGTGGTAAAAAGTATCGGTTTGATGACTATCTTTATGCAACCACCAACGTTTTCTCAGCCTTTAGCGAAGCGTCATAAGATTGCCGACATTGTAGTCTTTCGTAAATTGCCATTAGTAGTGTAGGCTGTAACGAGCTTCTCTAACAATTATCTTTGAGAAATCCAAATTTGAATATTAAGAAGGCACTCTATTTTATTTATCAGTTGTTATATAAACAGTTTACCGGAGCTTATTTGGGATATACATATAAATTATTCGGACATGTTTGCCATTTTTGATATAGTAAGTTCATAAATTGATTGAGGAAGTGCGTGAAAGGTGTAGAATGGAAGCGGACGAAATCAGAACTCCAAACTCTTCTGGATAGAGGTTGGAAGGACCCGAAGTGGTGCGACAGCCTTAAGAATGAACAAATTGCTTTCGGGAACCAATGACATCATCTCAGAAAAATCGGACGTCATGCAGCGATGGGGATCAGCTTGACCTAAACTGGTCAAGCTGATCCCCATCGCTGCATGACGTCCGATTAAAGTTTTCTCGAAGGTTTTGACAGGTTTTGAGTAGGATGCAAGAGAAATCGAAAAGATTTCTTTGGGAGGCACAATGCGGATTTAGACCTCTCACTTTACTGTAACTGTAAAGCCTGTGTGCGGGTAGGGCACTATCTGTTACCCGTGTTACGCGTCCAAACGGGCGTAAAACAGGGTTGTGTCATGTCTTCCTGGCTGTTCATACTGTATCTTGACAGCTGTTTACAGAAGCTGAAAGATAGCTGATTGGGTGTGAAATTGGTTGACATTAACGTAAATTGTTTGCAGTATGCTGATGATGCAGTGCTTATTGTACCATCAGAGTAGAACTACGGGCATTAATCACGTGTATGAAAGAGGAATGTGAAATTAAAGGTCTCCGTTTGAATGCCAATAAACTAAGTTTCTGGTATTTGAAAGGGACGAAGAGAGAACGAAGTGTGAAATATGGGTAAATCAGGAATGTCTAGAACAGGGGAATGAAATTGTACACTTGGGGAGTGCTTTTAGCCGGGGAAGATGTGCTTTACATGTGTACAGGCGTGTCGCTGCCGGAAACAAAGTTAGTGGTGCCCTGACTGCGATAGTCAAAAGGCAAGGCGTAGTAAAGAGTGCACGCCTTGCAATATATAACGAAGTGTTGGTACCGACTTTGTTATATGGCAGCGAAACCTTACTCAGGTTGCCAGAAGAGGCATAAAAGCAAGTTGAATGCAATGTTTATCGTCAAAGTAACGCCGCACATTAAAAGATGACCTTATCAAAAAAAAATAATAAGGGCGTGATTCGATGGTCTGGGCACGTTGAGCGAATGAGTGAAATCTGAATGGTGAAGAAAATATATAGCGCGAAAGTTAATATTAAAAGGTCGAGGTAGACCGATATTACTCTTGACCCTCCCCTCTTTAAGCAATTTGCTCGAAGATCCCCTCTTGAGCCAAGAGAACTCGGATACCTAGACGTGCATGTATGAAGAAGATAATGAAACTGAAAGTAGCAAAAGAGGTATGTAAGGATCGTGACACGTTGGCGATCTGTTCTCTCTGGCTACCCCGTCAGGCATTGTGCGTGAGTAAGTAAGGAAGTAAGTAAGTCAGTAAGTAAGTAAGTAATTAAGTAAGTAAGTAAGTAAGTACGTAAGAAAGTAAGTAAGTAAGAAAGTAAGTGAGTGAGTGAGTGAGTGAGTAAGTGAGTAAGTGAGTAAGTAAGCAAGTAAGTAAGTCTATAGACATGGGCAATATTCGAACCCGCCACCTCAGCCCGTACTGTGTCAATGCTCTTACCTAAGAGTCAATTGTAGTAAGCAGTTCGTAAAGTATAAAAATTAAAAATTAAAATAAAATTAAGACTATTTATGTAAAAAAATATATATCTATATATCTAAAAAAAGATACCGTACTGTGTCAATGCTCTTACCTAAGAGTAATCGAGATTAAGCAGTTCGTAAAGTATAAACATTAAAAATTAAAATAAAATTTAGACTGTTTATGTAAAAAAATATATATCTATATATCTAAAAAAAGATACGAAAGGAACCAAACATTATGGAATAGACCTATGTTCTCCTCATTTTTAATTTCATCTAACCACTTCGCTATCGTACCTACGTGGACTTTATATGTATAACGAATTAATTAAACTTTTATATGTATAACGAATTAATTAAACATAAAAAATTATGCTAGTTAGCGATTGAATAAATTTTACTTCGTGGCATTTGCGAAACAACATAAATCCAACCGCGCAGTTACTGTGAAATATGTAAATAGAGAGTTCATTAATTTTAACATCAACTAAGCTAACACATAAAAGTTTGCACAAACTTGAGTGGAGTACTGTACAGTTGTGTACGGAACTCCACAATGCTTTATTTGTCCACGCCGTTGTTTGCTCTATTGCAATCGTTTGCTAGCCGTCCCTTGTAGTGTGACCATGAGTATTCGAGATAAAATACGAAAAAAATTATGTTTTATGACATTTGTTAAAATTATGTTTTAGTATAAGTCTGTATCATTTTCAATTTTAATTTGGGGGCTGCTGGGATTCCCCGAGGAGTTAGGTTGCCTCGAGTAAGCTTAGACAATCCTGCCCATACGCAAAATACGCGCACAGACGTGGTGTTTCGTAAATCAGCCCGTCTAATCTAATCTAATCTAAGCCTATGTCGTGTGGTTTTGACGTAAAAATTAATCCTCCTCTTCTTGACGTGGCGACTAAAGGAAAAGGTAACGGCTACCGGCAGATGGCAGGTTAGCCATCTAGAAAATATTACAAGGAGATTGACCAGATTGGACGCAAGCAGTAACAAAAGTGTCAGTTACAGGAATCGCTAATTCGCTTGCCAAGCGTTTGTATGGCAGATCCTCTCTAGGGAGAAGCCTATATACTGCAGCGAAATTTTTAATTGCGGGACGTAAAAAATAAAGTAAATTACATAGCAATATCATGATATATTTATTACAAGATGAAAACGAAATGATAATTTAAATTTGGATCACCATTAAAAAAACAACCACCACCGTATTGTGGCAATGCTATTGACTCCGATCCACCGTGTCTCATCCACATCAGCTCAAATTTTAAATCTCTCTTTCGTATGCCTTATAGGCGCATAGGAAGCCTTTCTAATTTTATTAAAGGCTACAAACAAAAATGGTGTCACCAGGTCTGAGGAGCCGGGTTCGGTTCCCGGAGGAAAGTTATTTCTAAATTGACGCGGGTCAGGGCGTCTGGTACCTTCGTTGTTTCTGATTCCATAACACAAGTGATTTTACTACTTACTTTGAGATCAGAGCAATGTATGTTATGTCTTTATCAATGTGTATGTGTGTATGTATGTATCTACTTGTTATAGAAACATTCCTACCAATGCGTAAAATATGGAGTCATCATTCCTACCTGTGCGGATCCGTATCGCTATATCACTGGTACAATTTTTCTCTATTTTCTCGGCTAGTTCGTTAGTTCACAGCGTGTAACTCGTCGTGCGCCAAACATCGTTCAAAATGGATTCAACTCGTGTGAGGACCTATGCGAAAAAGTTCCCACATTTAAAAATATATGTTGAAATAGGATAATTAAAAAATACTTGCGTATGTCATCAAGGCAAATAGAGAAGATTACGTTTCCTAACAGAACGAATCAGTGAAAAACAATTAGTCAGGTTCGGTGATAGTTTTATTCCTAGAGAACCCCATGAGACATTCGAAGCTTTTATTTTTCCCTTCTTTCTACACTCTCGGGATGGTCGAGTGTCCAAAACTTCTCATGGTACTACGTACCGACAATACTACATATTATATTACAGAAGTATTATATTATCCCGAAAATATCTTCGGTAGAAGGTGGGTCAAAGAGACGTAATTTTCTAGACTATACCTCTGTCAACCCCTGTATTGGGAATTGCATACAGATATTTATTTATTTATTTTATATTATGTAAAACCTGGTAGCTCTGGTAGTAGTTATCTTAACTACGACGCCGAAGACTGCGGATACGAATACCACTAGTAAATATTTTTGTGACAATAAGAAATGTTTATTGTATTTTTCCAATACTTTATTTACAGAAACCAAATTTTGTTTATATCTGTCATATTTATTAACTAAAAACTACAATAATCATATAGCCCTAGTCCTCGAGGTAAGGTACCAAGAACTCCGGCTGCATTTCCTCGTTGAATGGCTAGACTTAACCGTTGAGCGAAAAAACTGTCCTTTTGTACCCTCCCCTCTGGTCACTTGTTATTGTATTATTATTTATTAAATTTATACACTGTCATGACGAAATTCAGGTATTATGAATTTAAAATGTTGTAAAGTTACATACGTCATCTAATTTTTAAAGGTGGGCACTTTCTATGAAAATGAGCTCTTCCCGTGTAGTTACAGCATAAGATATACCACTCTATACCACTCCCATTTTTCTTATGGATGTCGTGAGAAGTGCGTAAGATAAGTCTTGAAAATGAAATCGCCTGCCGACAGATTGCGAACAACTATCTCTAAAAATACCAGGCCTAAACACCAGGATAAAAACACAACAGCCGTGTGGATCGAAATTCGAGTCAAGAGACCCCGAATTCGATCCCCAATTCTCGTAAAAATGGGTTTTTCAAAAACTTATGTACTATTTATATCGTTGGCTAGGACATAACGGCGGCGACGGGCTCAACACCTGTCACGTTGTCCTAAAAATGTCTTTGGTGGACCTCATTGTTAGACCTCTGTCTCAGGAGTAGACATAATATCATATTGGATAGACATTAGGTAGACGTTCATATTAGGAAATGCGTAAGATATTTTTTAAATACCTAGCCAAGACCCGTCAGCTCCCGAAAACCCGTCAGTAGACAGGAGACGAGCAGCACCGTTTACGGTGCGGTACGTAACGTATTTTGCACTGCGATCACAAATTCCATTGCCAAGCATAGCAATTATGGAACTTTAGGTTACCTTAGGTTACCTTCGTTAAGTAAGTAACTATTTCCAGAAACCTTCATGTTCTTATGAATATCACAAGTATTTTAGTTTTAGTAATCTATTATAGCCAAAAGATACTTTCTAGTATACTTATAACGAATTCTCTTTAATATACAAACATTTTTCTAACAGCCTCAGGCTTATATGAAATCATATAAATAGTAAGATATTATATTATATAGTATTAATACTTCAAGCTTAAATTTAATACATTTGAGAACCTCATTATGTAGAACCAACGAGCTTTTGTTAAATGCTTTATAAATCAACTTGTCTACAACATTTATACTACATCAAAAGTTTTATCTGCAAAATCTTAAGCAGTACGTTGAACAGAAATCTTACGAAATCTTCAATTTAACTCAAAACTGTACACGTATGAGACTAATTAAATAGAAGATTGGAGTCTGAAAGTCAAGTGTCAGGATGCCCGCAAAGTTAATTGTCTCGGTGTCGAAGTTTTCTCTATCCACATTAAAGGTGTGGCGCTACTACCAGCGACCTTGAGTTTTTAATCTCAATTATGTAATTAATATTTTTATCTTAACTTTTCCTTATACAAGAGTAGTCAGATATACACACAATTTAATAATACAGGGTGGGCCATGAATTAGTTAACATTTGAAAAAATCGTATAAAAAAACCATTTAACATATTTTAGAAATCGTTTATTTACGAGAAAGCTAATTAGTAGTAATTTATTTTTTAAAAATTATATCGTCTAAATGACCACCGTTTCGGTTTTTGCACTGATCTAAGTGAGTCCTGAAGTTTTCGAATACTCTTCTGCAAAGAGACCGCGAGATCGCCGACATCTCTTCGATGATTTTTTTCTTTAAGTTGACGTAGTGTATTCGGTTTATCAATGTAGACACGACTCTTTCAATAACCCCATAAAAAGAAGTCTGCTGGGGATAGATCTGGACTTCTGGGTGGCCATGGGATGTCACCCCGTCTGGATATCAGCTTTTCCGGAAACATGTCTTTGACCACCGGCAAGGACTCGTTCGATGTATGACACATAGCTCTTATTGACATCTTGTTGAAACCATGTGTTAGGATTATAGCCAGCAAATTCCAGTAGCATCGGTGCTAAGAACTCCCGTAACATTTTCACATATTCAATTTGAGTATGTAAAAACTGCTTTGCTATGTAGTATGTGTAAAAACTGCTTTACTTTACTGAAATTGCAGCCCATACAGTTACCTTAGGAGAGTGAAGTGGCCTCTCATGTTTAGCTTTAGGATTTTCGCTGCTCCAATACCTGCAATTCTGTTTGTTTACATGTCCATTTAGGTGGAAATGGGCTTCGTCAGAAAATAAGATGTTGTGAAAATTACTGAAACGAGTTAACATTGTTTCGGCATATGACTTACGCAAATTTAAATCATTAGGGTTTAGTTCTTGCACTAGCTGGATCTTATATGGATGTAATTTCAAATCTAATTTCAAAATACGGCGTAATGATGTGCGGGATAATCCTAATTCAGCCGAACGTTTGCGTGTCGATAAATCTGGATCACGTCGAACAGAAGCGGAAACTTGCTGCACGTTCTCTTCGCTCCGAGAAGTCCGTGGGCCGCCGGTTTGTTTCACATTTAGTGTAGATCCCGTCTCTTCGAACTTCTTCACCCATTTCTTTATTAAAGGAGCACTTGGATACAGACTTAAGTCGTGTAAACCATATTCAACGCGAATTAAGCGTCTCACAGTAATGAGCGAAAAGTCGTTTAAATAAAACTGTTTCACGCAGTAAGCGCGTTGCAGCTCCGTGAAGCGATCCATTGCGACTAAATTTCCAAGAAGCGAGCTAGTGCCCCCGCCCGCGCCCGCACCCCGTGCGGCAATAGTTTGCGCGGTAAGTTACGTTTAAATGTTAACGAATTCTTGGCCCACCCACCACATATTAAATAGTCCCGATTATTATTAAATATATTATTATTAAATAGTCCCGAAGCAGCATCTGTGTACAGCACACTCTCAAGTCTCAACAAGCTGTGTCAACTATAATTAAACCACATTTCACCGGAACTCATTTAGCACAAGGTGACGGGTGGTGAGCCCGTCGCCAATATAATACCACTTGTGAAAAGGACGCTCTACGTAATCTACGTAATTGAAGTACGTTGATTGTTTGGCAAACTGCAACATATAATGTTATACACTATTTGTAAATTCGAATTATTAACACTTCTATCGAAGAAGTGAAAGATTGCGTATGAATAAAAATATAATATAATTTTATTATAACAGTTGGATATATGACTGATGTCTGTACAAATTTGGGTATATTGAGTATCGTCAAAATCAATACGTCATCAAGTGGCTTACTGGCTTACTACCCTTACGGCTATACATTTTGACTTTTAATTCATTCTTGATAGTTTTTGACAACTCAAACAATCAAAATTGATAATTTTGGTAAAACAAAAATAAATAAATATATTTACGCAATTCTCAATACAGGGGTAGACAGAGGTCTAGTCTAGTCAGTTAAGTCCGTATGACCCACTTTCCACCAAAGATATTTTTGGGACAACATGACAGGTGGTGAGCCCTACGCCGTCTTTATGTCGAAGCCAACTATATAATTCATATATAAGTTTTTGAAACACCCATTGGTACGAGCCTATCACCTGGGGATCGAACTCGGGTCTCTTGACTCGAAATTCCGACCACCCAACTAATCTGCTATGTAATCACATATTCTTTATACATTATCCTTTAAAAAATTTAACCATAATTGTTAAATAGTCCCGAAGCAGCATCCGTGTACAGCACACTCTCAAGTCTCAGCAAGCTGTGTCAACTATAATTACTGATGTAGTAATTACAGCTATAGTTAGCAACTCCCGTATACGGCGCCCGAACAAATTATTATTCACGAGAGCGCTGGAAAATGTTACAGTTACCAGATTAAGTTCAATATTTACAAACAGATATTACTTTATGTTCATTTTTGTGTATTTAGGTATGTGAGCTTTTTTATTAAAGAAAAAGAGAAATTTAGATGAAGAAAATGAAGATGAAGAATAGTCACGATAGCCGAGTGGTTAGGTGTTTGAAATTCATGTCAAGAGACCCAATTTCGATCCCCTGGTGGCAGGCTCATAGCAATGGGTTTTTTCAAAAAACTTAGGTAAGATTTATATCGTTGGTCTGGGCATTAACACGACAACGGACTCACCACCTGTCACGTTATGACAAAAATATTTTCGGTGGAAGGTGGGAAGGTAGACTTAATTGTCTAGACCTCTGTCTACCCCTGTATCGTGGATGGTGTGAAGATATATATACAATCGATTATATAACAGTTGTCTTCGAGCCTTATCCGTTGTTTAAACACAACAGTTGTAGGCGATAACAAAAACCGGAACAATGAAGAATCTCAAATAAAACGAACATAAACATCATTAAAAAAAGATTTTTCCGTGAAAACCGAATGTACGTTGAATACGATTTTGAAGTTGATAATTCAAAAGAAACAAATGATTAAAATTAATGCTATCCGGTCGCATTCGTAACCAGCGGAGCGTCCCGCAATCGTTTCATGTGGGACGTTGAATATTGTAAAGCCTCAAAAAAGCAATGTCCCGACACGCATTGCTCGTTAGTCGTAGCAATTGAAATCACGAATCATGATTCGCGAGGCGTGAAAATCATTTCAAAACAAAATGAAGACATAATTTATAGAAACTTTGAAAAAGAAATATTTTTAAATAAAAAAAAAATAATTTAGTTGGGTGACCAAATGAGAGATCGATCCTCACGCTCGTACTTGACTTGTACAATGAGTCTTTTTCAAAAAATTATTTACCGTTTATGTTGCAGGCCTGGACAGGCACACCACGATGTCCCAAAATAATTGCCAGTGAAATGTAAATGAAAGTAACAATTTGTCTTGACCTCTGGCTCTCCTGTATTGGGAAATGCGGGAAGGTGAAAAACAGTATTGATGGAAACTTTAAAAAAAAAGCATTTTAAATATAAAATAGCTGATTAAATTGCGTAGAAGGTATCCCTAAGTATCGGAAAGAAAACTTGTTTGCAACTTCGCCCGGGTAAACTTCGGGAGCTGTACATTTTTGTATATTTTATTTTGTATAAATTTCATGACTTCCGAAGATGTGAAGCGTATACACAGGTTTTCATGGTGTTACCAGTTTTCATGGTCTGTCGTCGACGGGCTCATCACCTGTCACGTTGTTCCGAAAATATCTTCGGTGGAAGGTGGGTCGAAGGGACTTAATTTGTTTAGACTAGACCTGTCTCTACCCCTGGGAATTGCGTGAAGATATTTATTTTTATTTTTTAAGTTCAGTGATTCCAGATTCGATTCACGAGCGGGTCGAATCGGGAATTAATTTCCATGTGCTGAAAAACAAATTTTATCAATACTTGGCGCCGACTGACATTCCGCAAACATTCTCCTCTCTTTTCTTGACCTCTTATTGCTTTTACTATTTCTTCCCTTCAAAATTTTCTTCTCCCTTCACTTCAGAACTACACCACCTAACTCAACTCTAGCGCGTTTAGTGCTCCTTAAGATGATTCTAGAATGTCAATGCCCACAAAGATTGTTGTTACTACAGATTTACTATCACTTTTTGTAAAAAAAATTATACATATATTTTATCTATGCTTACCTCTCAAGAGAACGTTTAAAAGGTGCAATTCCCATATGTCTTTGTTTATAGTCTTGAAAGATAAGTCCCGTATTTCATCGCTGTACATATTTTAGCAGCTAAAACTACTCTGAATTATAGCGCTACGTTCGCGTGTATTTGAGATTTCGAGGTTCTATGTTTATGCATGAAGTTTTGAAAGCGCGATATTAAGATATATCGAAAGATACAATATTAGATCACACACTTATCTAGTAGATAAGTGTGTGATCTAATATCGTATCTTTAATTGTCTCTATCGCTTAAATATAAACAAATGCATATATAAATACATGTATAGATAGGGAAAATACATACATTGCTCTGATCCCAATATAAGAAGCTAAAGCACTTGTGGTACCCCATATCGCAAACAACGAAGGCATCAAAAACACCCAGACGCGAGAAAATGTAGAAATAGTGGTTTTTCTACATTGACACGTCCGGTAACCGAACCCGGAACCTCAAAAATGGCGACACCTTGAAAACCCATACCTATTGATTGAAAAAATGGTATTTGGTAAAGTTTCGTTTCGTTGTTTCCGGTTCAATAACACAAGTGCTTTATTTACTTACTTTGGGATCAGAGCAAAGTATGTAATGTTGTCCCATCTGTGTCAGTATTTTTTTTTATTTGAAATCAGACATGAAGAATGAACCCATTGGTACGAGCCTGCCACCTGGGCTCCGAACTCGGGTCTCTTGACTCATAATTCCGACCATCCAGTCACTCGGCTATCGTGACTCATTCGTACAAAATTAATAATTATACGTATAAAAGAAAGAAAATTGATAGTTATATATAAGATAAGTTATAAGAAAGCTCCCAGTTAAAAGAATGTAATTCACTCTTTACAGATGGTTAATGGGGAAATGTTTTATGACATAAATTAACATAATTAACTTTAATTTTATTTGTATATATATATATATATATATATATATATATATATATATATATATATATATATATATATATATATCTTAAACTTAAAACTATTTTAATAATTCTATTTTAATAATTTAATACAATTTTAATAAATTTATTTAATGCTTCTTATATTTTGACATTTTAAATTAAATTACTCTTATTACATTGAACGGATTTTTTACAACAATGTCGTTAGTTTAATCAATATTGACATTGTAAATATTGATTAAACTAACGACTATTGTGTTTAAGTATTAATATATCATTCTTGTTATAAGTTTCGCATGATTTATATCTTTTGTATTTGTAGTTTGTGGAACTGAATCTAAACATAAGACAGCCTGTACCATATTTCTGCAAATAAAATATCATTCATTCATAATGAAAAAAAAGCAGCCACAAGGGTAGAGTATATCATTTCACTTTAATAATTCTGAATATGAATATATTTACTGTACAGAATATGTTTGGTGTAAACACCAAATAGCTCATTATTCCACGTATTTTTATTCAGTCCTTGTTTGCCGCCACTAAACAATCTACACTTCAGACACTACTGTTCGCAATCGGCCTTTTTATTTTGGTTTTCCAATTTTCAAAATATTTAACCTTTTAGTAACCATTACAGTTACAAAATATTTTTCTAGGGGTGCGTCCAGATCTGGCGAAAGTGCCGCCTGCGCGACTGTCGCGTCCTGCTCGCGCGCTGCCGACGCGCTGTAGGCATGCAGTTACTGGAATTGTTTGGTGCGCCTCTTTAGCGCAACTCACGCATGGCTTGCATATTGCGCGCGCGCTGCTTGCGTGTAGGTTACTTGCAGCAGTTCCGTTCGCTTATATATTTATGTCCAACCCAACGATATAAACCTAATATAATAAAAAAGTTTTTGAAAAAGCCTTAGCGATCCCACTTGGGTCTCTCGACTCGAATTCAGATCACCCAACCACTCGGCTATCATTACTTAAAAACTGACTTATTATATTTACCTAATGGGGAACATACAAAGTAATTTAAAATTAATAAAGAAGAACTATGTGGATGTGTGTGAACTATGTCACGCCGGTTTTCAAGGTCCCAAGTTCGATTACCGGCCGGGTCAATATAGAAAACATTTTTCGACATCGCCATTTCTCAAGTCTGGGTGTTCGTGATAACTATAATTTCCGTACGCAAGAGCAAAAACTGTTTACTATGGGTTCAGATCAATGTATGCGATGTTAGAATTATCCCTATCTATGTGTGTAGCTATGTATGTATTTAAATAATATTGTTGAAACAGTTAAAAACATACTGTAAAGTTTCTTAATTAAATGCGTAAACACAATGAAAAAAAATTAATAAGTTCTTACTTAATGCTGATTCATACGACCCATTTAGCTTATTAAATTAGTTCGTGCATTAAAAGAGAAAGAAAAACATAGCTGATTAAATCCGTCATGCGACGCCACGAAGTACGGAACTGTTTACCTTTAATTTATTTATTCATAGTAAGTTTTCTTACATTTTAATTTTCTGCATAAATAATTCTATACATTTATTTACAAGAAATATACAAATTAATATTTGCCCTGTGAAAATCAATGAACATTTTAGTGGTCGTATTAGTATTTTTGTTTATGTTATTGTGAAATCTTATAAAAAATAATTTCATTATAATTAAAATTATCGATCTTTATAATAATTAATCACAAATGACAAGAAATCAAAAAATTCATATGACAGGTAAACAGGCTCACCTATATGCTCACCTCCTGTCACGTAGTCCCAAATATACTTCAGTGAAAGTATCAGAAAAATGCGTAAAGATATATATGCAGAATAATGAAGAATCCATAAGTATGGAGTCTATTTGTAGTGTAGTAGAATGGTTAGAAGGCCACATACGGCCAGTAAAAGTTACCAAATTACAACGAAACTTATAGAAGCAGAGATTTTAAGAGAGTGCAACGTTAATAAAATAAATGGCATTGACTACCGGCGGAGGGCGTGAAAATCATCTCTAAATAAAAGCACACCTATCAAAGTAAAGCACACTGTAACGCGCTGCAGTGTACTGTGCTGTCTACTGTGCGAGGTGTCTTGCAATACGATCGTTAAATCGCTAGCGATTATAGAAAACCATAACACCAACCATTCAGGAGAGCCTTTAATCTGACATAGACTTATACAGGCCATTTAGTAAGTTAATAAGTATGTTTGACCTCAGAAATCGTTAAAACTTTGATAATAACCTCGACGAATTCTACTTTAAATATTAGTATAAGTTCAGAAATATTTGATCTTCATTATACCGGATCACTGCATAGAAATTTCAAATGCGATAGCAAATAATTCATTGAGTATAAATATCGTAGAGTTTATTTGCTAAAATTTAAATTCGTTTCAAATGTCACTAAATAGTTGCAAAACTTGAAAGTTGCGAACAACTATCATCTCAAACTACCTCCAACAAAAACTAACGCAGTTCAAGTTTCTGTCGCAGATGTTACTTTTTCTTTGCTTTTATCTGTTCACAAATGTTCCGAATTGTCCTCGACACCTTTTTTATCATAACTGATATCGCACTTCCCAACTTTTCCACGTAGATTATTTTCCGCTACATTGTTACAATCTTTGGGAAAGTAAAGGAAAGATTTTGGAAACTCATCGGCGTTACGCTGTCGAATGAGAATGAAGTAATTTCAATATAAAAGCCTACGTTTTGATGAACTTTTGTATTTTTCTACCTAAGAGTTGAGTTTCTTTCGGGTAATACTCGTAAAATTTTGATTAAAGATGAATTGGGTTCTAAAATACAAATAAAATATTTATGCTAATATTAAACAGGCAGAATATTTTTTTATATTCATCTTTTTTTCAATAGTGTAGTAAGCAGGGGTCTAGACAATTTAGTCCTTTCAACCCTTATTTCACCCCAACTTGAGATAACCTGACAGGTGGTAAGCCTGTTGCGGTCTTAGTTAGCGTTAACGTTATAATATACCTACTTAAGAAACATATATATAAACACATAAACATCTCGAGTTCATTATCGACAAAAGAGTCGTCACGAGAAGCGGTATAAAAAGAGAGATATGCTCAATGGCCTTGTTATGCAATTGTTTTAACGGTTTATCAATATGCCCGAGAAGCTCACGAATCTTTACGAACAATTGGGTATTTCTTAATGATGATAATAATGAGTACGATATACATAAATGTTCTTAACCATCCTCGGATACTATTAAACGCCCAATTCGTGTCTTATCGTATCTGTCAAGAAATCGTATATTATTGCCTAACTGCTAACAGTTCAGGAGCGCAGTGGCTTCTATCATTAACCCAGTATCCTTATGTGACCTATAGACACAAACAACTTAATTTAATCACAGGAGATGAATACTCCAAATGCTCAATAAATTAGACAAATTTTCTTGATTTTCTTGAGATTGTTTAATAAGATACTGATGTGGCGACAATGGCATAAGACTGGTTCGATGCCATTGTCACCACATCAGTATCTGATGTAGAAATCGGTTTATACGAGTATATGATAAAGTTGACATGAATGTAACAAATATAAAAAGAACGAACATCCGAATTGAGATTTCCTACATGTTTTTGAAGTCTGTTTCAAAAAGCATAAAAATTACAATTTTTTACCTCTATACACAACACCGATGCTGAATTAGAAAAAAAAAAATTCGAGCATTATCTATGATTTGGGTGATTGTGGTACCTTCATTGTTTTCGATTCCATAGTGCTTTACTACTTTCTTTGGGACCATAGCAATGTATGTGATGTATGTATTGTATGTATGTATTGTAATGTATGTATTGTAGTTTTCGTTCACTCTTCATCTTCTTCCTGCCTTTATCCCATGCTATGTGGGGTCGGCACAAGATGTCTTCTTTGTCCACTCTCCTCTATTTCCCGTCATCTCAATACTCACTCCTTTCTTTCTCAGGTCTTCTTTCACACAATCCATCCATCGTTTTTTCGGTCTCCCCATAGCTCTTCGTCCGTCCACATTTATCTCTAACATTGTTTTGCCTATATAACATTCTTCCCTCCTCATAACATGCCCGAACCATGCTAACCTACCACTCTTTATTTTCTCTGTCACTGGTGCTACTTTCAAGCTTCCCCTTATATACTCATTCTTTATCCGATCTTTTCTATTCACTCCACACATCCGTCTCAAGATTCTCATCTCTACAGCATGCACTCTTATTTCATCCGTCATTTTCGTTGCCCAGCACTCAGATCCGTACAATACGACAGGTCTCACGATCGCTTTGTAAACTTTGCCCTTAAGTTTAAGAGGCATGCATGGATCGCAAGTTATTCCCGAGACCTGTCGCCATTTCATCCATCCCGCATTTATTCTGTTCTTTACGTCCCGGTAGACATAGCCGTCATTATGGATCACTGACCCAAGGTAACGGGATTCGGAGCAGACTGGTAGGAGAACATCATCCAAGGCAATATGAGAAAAACTGGATGGACCACTGAAGTTACAGAACATGTGTTCGGTTTTGGTTCTGCTTATTTTTAATCCGACACTTTCCAGTTTTTCTTGCCATTTTCCCAGCTCGCTCTGCACCTCAAATGCATTTTCTCCGACAAGCACTATGTCATCAGCAAATAGCATACGCTTCATAATAAAAGGAATTGTTTCAGACTATTATCGCCGCTGGACATTATGCTGAATCTTACAAGGTTCGTGAACAATTTAACGGTGGTTCAAAAAGTCTCCTGATCCTCGTAATTCCTCCAGGAATAAAAACAGGAACGCCATATCCAATTAGCGATGACTTCTCAAGTGATACGATCGAAGAAGGCTCAGTTTTTGAAGATCTAACGAAATCATTGTCACCAAAGGATAACGATGCTTACTTTTTATATAATTTATTACGTGTAAGTACAAACTTACATACATAACGACCTGTCTAAGTCCACAGCAAATCAAAAGCCTCTCCGGTTATGGAGGGTTGTCCAAAATACCCACACACGGAAAGTGCATTGGCGATCGCTGGACCACTCTATCCGTCACCGGCCTGCTCAATTTAGGCCTAGTTATCCCGCCATAACATTTAGGAGCATTTTAAAGGCTATTTAATAGTGTCACTCCCATACTGACATCATATTGGCAGAATTCTGCCAAGAGAGGCCATATAACAAAGAAAGAAGAAGTAGGCTATTTAAGGTAAATAGCCTTCTCCTTTCGCCTCTTACGACAGCAACGGGAAGAAAGATTGTAATATATTTTACGATGGTATCGGCGAATTTGCCAAGCGTAGCGATTACCCTAAAAATTCTTCCGGAGTGTTATATGCCTCCGGTACAAGTAAGCATGAAGTATCCAAAGTAATAGGTGAAATTAATAGTGACCTTTGTATCATAATATTCTTTGAAGAACAAATCAATAAAAGAATATATATACTCTATGACCCCATAGCCTAGTCGGATATGACTCAGCCTTCTAAGCCAAAGGTGTGGGTCCGAATCTCTCTAAACGCAAACATTTGCGTGATGAATTTGAATGTTTGTACCCGAGTCATAGACGTCAGGTTGTTAGTATGTACGCGTATATGTGTACATAAATGGAAATTTTAAATTCATCTTCACGCTATTCCCAATACTAGGGTAAATACAGGTCTAAACTGTTATATCGTTCTAACCCACAATTTTTTGTTGGGACTACGTGACAGGTGGTGAGCCTGTCGCTGACTTTATATCTATGCCAACTTCATAAATCGTACATAACTTATAGTTAATCATATAAAAAATATAGGTACGAGCCTAACACCTAGAAATCGAACTCGGAGCTCTCGATAATTCCGACATCGATATTAATCGGCTATTGTCGTTGACTTGGACACCAAAACGATGATAGACTGCCACCACCTACCCCGCTGACCCATAAAATCTTTGGTTAAAGATGAAACAAATCAATTATCTAGACGACTGTCTACCCCTGTATTGGGTAAAAAAATTGAAAATATAACCAAATATACATCCTTCTATCATATTCACAGACAACGGAAGATAAAGGAAATCTAAACAAAAAAGTAGCGCGTACAATTGAGAAAACAAAGGACTTACTGCGACCTGTACTTCGTGAACGATGTCAAATGCTTATGGTATGCAAACAGATATGCCCTAAAAAGAAGAAAACATGTCCTAAGAAGTGCGAGGAAAAGATCGACGCATTTGATGTTTGTAAGCCCCGCGAAACGAAATGTAAAGATAAAAAATGCGGTCAAACTTGGGGAAAAACTATGCCACCTCATTGGCTCCTATAATTTATCTAATAAAGTGCACGTTAATATCATGACAAAATGTTTAATTATAAAACCTTCCCGAAAGAATTAAGAACTCAATTCGAGAACAAAAGAAAATGATTTAAATTGATTATTTAAACAGCCGGTTTCGTAAATAAATGGAAAGAAGTCTATCAATAAATTAGTATTTTAATTCACTTGTTGCACAATGTTAAACTTTTTTGTTTGAAGCAACATCATTACAACCTTAAATAAATAAAAAAAAAATAAAGCGATGTAGTGAAAGAAAATGGTATGAAGAAAAAAAATTTTGTAACAAGCGAAACTCTCTCTCTGGCTTCCCCATCAGGTATTATGCGTGAAGATATGTATTTCTATGTAGTAGTAGTAGTAGCAGTAGTAGTCAAACGAGATTTAAATTTGAGTAAGATTTAATCAAATTGTTATTATTTAAATTAAACTGTGATATCAGATTTTATAGTATTTTATTTAGTTTTTAACTTTCCGACGTTTCGAGTGCTTAACGACACCCGTGGTCTTTGGGGTTGGGGTCTTCAACGTCCTGTCATAATCAGCTTCGGCTACCGTCACTACCGTACTTTTAGTGATTGATTATGGTTCCGATTTATGTTGAATGAGCTTCCTGTGTCTTGAGATCTTGCAGTTGTATGCTTGGTCTTTGAATTTATTTAATTTATAACTGGATCCCCAGCAGCAGTAATTAGGATGTTTTTTTATTTCAATAGCCTGACGGATTTTCCTATAAAGGAATTAGTGTTCTTTTACGAGGAGTTTTGGGTTTTGTCAAATATAACATAATGGTTGAAATAAAAAATATATTCACGCAATTCCCAATACAGGGGTAGACAGAGGTCAAGTCTAGACAATTAGGTTTAAAGAATTTATTTTTCTCATAAGAAGATACACTTTACTTATAATGAGATACAATTATTTTATCTTAATTATTACACTTATACATACCCATATATATACTAGTATTTTTACACTGGTTTATATAATTATTTTATTTTATACATAATTTGACAAACCTCACATAACTGAGCTTATATACTACATATGTTTATTTACATCTATCAAGCCTATATCATCACTTTATTCAACTAACGAAAGGTATCCTAAATATTATTAATTATTACAGTATAATATATATCTTTTTAATTTATTAGTATTATATATATCTTTTTAATTATTTATACTTTTTATATATCTTTTTAATTTTTTAATAGGGACAATTAAGTCCCTTTAACCCACCTTCCACCGAAGATATTTTCGGGACAACGTGACAGGTGGTGAGCCCGTCGCCGTCTTTATGTCGAAGCCAACGATGAAATTCGTACATAAGTTTTTGAAAATCTCATTGGTACTGCCACCTGGAGATCGAACTCGAATCTCTCGACTCGAAATTCCGACCACCCAACAACTCGGCTATCGTGACTTATCGTACACAATGGTTGGGGCAATATAAAAGATGATTACAAACTTCTAAGGCGTCTACGTAAACATGTTAGGTTCTTACTTGTCCTGTAAAGTACTCAAAACGGAATTATCAAAAAATAATACTATTAACTAAATAAACGCGACAAAATAGGTAATTAACCGAATCCACCGAAGTCAAACTCAACCTTAATAGGCTTCAGCTAAGGTTCAAGATGTCTGAAGATGTGATCGCCAACATGCTTATCAAGCATGACAATTATGGCAAGTGAGAAGCCTATGTCCTGCACTGGACTTTAGCGGCCGTTAGGTATTATGCCAACGGTGCAGATTACTCAACATCATCAAAGGTTTTGCCGCAAATTAATTTGGCCGAGTGTGTTTTTGGGCCTTTACAACCTTTTACCGTATCTAAATGACAAAAATCCATTATACGATTAAAATACAATACAAATACAATAAATAAAATACAAATTGCGCAACAAACGTGTAATTATGTTTATTGCAATGTTGAGATGTGTGATGTAAATATTTTAGTATCAATATAGTACTGAAGTACAACCTTGTAAGCGTCAAATACATTGTAACAAACATTAAAAAATTCAGTATTGTATTGCTGTAACATTGTACATAGATATGGTTTTGGTTGATATGGTTTTGGGTTTTTGAAATTTACGAAGATTACACATTTATATAAATGTGTAATATTCGTAAATTTCAAAAATCCAAACTGTTAAAAAAATATTTTGTAATTTGTTTTAATAGCGAAATTCCATATTTCGGTTGCACTCTCGGTACCTCACTCCGGTTTACTGCGAGGCTTTGGTAACCCATTCTAATCGACCCACTAGTGCTACAGTAAAATTGGCCGCTTGGATTTTATCATTGCCAAATTATTTACAACTTAATAGGATATAAATGAACCGTATCTATTTTAGATACCACATTTTAGCAAACTAATTGATTGTCACCTCAACAATTGGAAGAACGCTATGCTCGAAATTAACAAATTAATAGACTAATTCTATCTTATCCATATTACGTATGTATGTATAAAGTAAATTTATAAAATAGCGATTTTTACTCGCGACTTCGTCCGCGAATCACAACACAATTTCGTTGTAATGCTTAAATTATCCGAATCAAAATATCCTTCTCCGGACCCAAATACTATAAATCAAATTTCCTTATGCTGATTCAAGCATGAATCTCAAGTCAATCATCAGAGATCTAGAAAATTTAGTTGTTTCAATACTCTTTTACCCGGGCTTCCTTGATCCCATTGTCGTCTTAATATCCAAGCCAAATGATACAAATCGTACATAAGTTATACAATCTCGTTGGTATGAGTCTTTCCCCTGTAAAGGTCCACTTCAAGATACCAGGAAAGTCTATTTAATAAGGAGATGTTGTCGCCACGCAACGCCATTGCCATGTTTGTCAAGCAGATGAGCGATCGCAGTACGGTGTGTCCCAATCTGACGAATGCGCGGAGGAACGGGCCTTGCGTACTTCTTTCCACCCGCTTTCCCATTCAGTTCATTTCTCATTGCCGAAGGCTAAATACGTATTATCATGAAGTGGACAGATTAAAATTGAAAATTATCATACTCGATAATTTTCAAGAAATGCAGAAATGCAGGAAATGCAGAATTGTAGTACGAGTAGTGCGCGGGCAGTTCACATGCGGCTCGCGGGCAGCGCATTCGCCAGATTTGAACGCACTCTTAGTCATTGTTGCACGTCAACGATCTGCTGATTTTTTCTTGCAAAAAATAAGACTACAGAGATGAAAAAGATTATATATAACTCTATAACCAAAGACTAAATGAATCATTAGTTCGCAGAATAGAATTTTTTTTAATCTATTTATTTAAACCTAACTTGTTACGCTTCTTAGCTAGACTTGTTATTTTTTTATTAACTGTACGCACATTCTAGGACGGGGTAGCCAGAGGGAACAGACCGCCAATGTCACTCGATCCTTACATTTCTTTCGCTTTCTTTGAAATTCATCATTTTCTTCATTCATGCACCTCTAATTATCCGAGTACTCTTAACCCTCCTCACGTCTAGCAATTTGCTCACATGGTCTTCGAAAGTTAGTCTTGACCTACCTCGAGACCTTTTAGTCTTAACTTTTGCGCTATATATGTTCTTCACTCATTCGTGCCCAAACCGAAGTACGCTATAATCAATTTTATTGATGTCAACTTTCAAATCTGCCATATTACGAACTTCTTTGTTTCGTTTTCGGTCGGCCAAGGTAACGCCGCACATTCGCCGCATCTCCACTGCATTCAACTTGCTTTTATGCTTCTTCTGACAGTCACAGGTTTAGTTGACATATAACAAAGTCGGTACCAGCACTATTAAATAATTTGAATGGAATATTCTAACACAGGAGGTTTTGAAACCGGTCCCAAATGTTAATAAATTTTGCATTATTTTAATTACAAATATCGGCTAGCATAGAAGGCTGTTATATCTGCACTGCCTAAGATGTTTAATATGCAAAAAAGGAAAGAAATGCAAATGCTTGTTGTATCTACGAAATGAATATTTAAGTTTAGATAAAAAAGAAACCAATTTATTTGCATAATTATACTTGTAAAAATCAGTCCAGCTGTTTCAAGCATGACTTATAATGATTTGAGTTACAAATAATACGTATGTATAGCACTACCTTTAACAGGATTAAATGTGTAGGTGTATAAATCTATTTTCTAAATCATTCGAATCTGTATGAAAAAAAATCGTATTCAATTCTTTGAAAGACGCGTATTTTCAACAAAATTATTTTCATAAAAAATCTCAACAATTCACAATAGAGTGTCACAATAGAGTCTATCGTGAAAAATGTTACAACGATATTACTAACAGTGTCAGACAAAATCGATTAAATATTTAGGCTTCAAAAACATTCCACGAAGCAAGAATTTTCTGGAGAATGCTTTGTAGAAATACGTCATTAAAACTACCTTTGACATTATTGTAAAATATGTATTGTTCTAGACAAATAAATTTTTACTTTCATTTTATTTAATAATTTATTCATGTACACAAATTATCCCGACGGGATAGTCAATTGTCACAATACTTAGATGGGTCTATCGTTGCTACCTGTTTTAATATTTATGATTTCAATTGATATTCATGAACTAATATAAATACATTAACACGGGATATGACATAGTACAACATGTTTTATTTTCTACAGAGAGCAAAGAAAATATCTTCATGCCATTTCCAATACAGGGGTAGACAGAGGTCTAGACAATTAAGTCCATTCGACCCAACTTTCACCGATAATATTTTTAGAAGTCACGATAGCCGAGTGGCTTGGTGATCGCCACTCGAAGTCAAGAGACTCGAGGTCGATCCCCAGGTGGCAGGCTCGTGCCAATGGTTTTTTTTTTCTAAAGAGAGTGAGATTTCAGATTCATATTATAACATGCTTTGAAGGTGTCGACAGTTCAAGGTATCGCGTTTATTTTCCGTGCGGGTAGTAGAAAGCCACTTCTTCTACATTACCTCGGGTCTGAGTGTTTGTGGTATCTTCATGTATCTTCCTTGTTTTTGATTCCATAACTAAATGTGGACAATATCTAAGATTTAAGACTTATTTAGTTTAAGACACATTTAGTAGTCACGTTAGCCAAGTGGTTAGATGATCGAATTTCGAATCAAGAGAAACGAGCTCGATGCCCAGGAGGTAGGCACGTTTTCAAAACTGAACGATTCAGACCGTTGGCTTGGACATAAAAATGGCGACTGGCTAGCCACCTATCATTTTGTCCCGAAAATAAGCCCGAAATGTGGGTCGAGAGTGGGCTAAATAACCTAAATCTCTGGTTACCCGTGTATTGGGATTCCCAATACATTTATTTATTTACTTATGCGTAATATTTCCCATTGTACGTAATCAATTTCATAAAACATTTACAACCTAATTCTGTAATAAAAAAATTAATCTACTAACGAAAAAATAATCGCGACATTAAATTTAAAAGTTTAATTAACGACTTGATTAAAAGCAGTAGACCGAAAAGTTATAGAGGAAGAACTTGAACTGGACATTTCTGAAGTAGTCTGAATCGGAACTACAATGTCTGTGGTAACGATTTCACTTCATATCCTATTGGCGATTACTATTTCGGTAAGTATTCATTTTTTGTTTATATTTCAGTTTTATTCATTCTACAATAATTTAAAGTTAGAGGGAAGTTTTTTGGTTTTTAAAAAATATAGAATAATATTTTAGTGCAATATATCATAGTATTTTTATTGAATTAAATTATCAAGCTGGTTTTTTTTTCTAAAATTAAAGAGAAATTTAAAAATCAACGGACACGGGCAGGATTCGAACCTGCCATTTTTGTTTATATTCATTTATTTAATTATAATTGGGGGTGAACTCGTATAAGCGCACCCCGCTTTAGCGCCAGGCTTGACAAGCGGATTGGCGAACGCAGTACCATACATTTTGTACCTCAGACGCTTTTACCAGTCACTAGCCTATTGAATTTTGGTCTTGTGTTTACCGAGATGGTAATCCCGCCAAGTATAGGTAATTAATGACTTCATGAAGTTTTCAGGCGCCTCTTTCGACACCCACGGAAAGAAAGGGAACAGTAGAATCTTAGGTCGAGAAATTAAGTTTGTAAATTCTTGTGGTGATACCACACCATTACATGATGATATAATTGAATGATATAATTCAAAAAATTTGTATAAATAAACAGTGCATTAAATATTTTCGACGGTGTTTTTCGTGGTTACTCATGCTAAATAAAATATATCTTATTTTCAGTGCAACAATGTTGCTACAGCTGCAGATTACTCCGGACTCTTGAGTCGTCTCTATAACAGAGCGACACAGAACCACAAACCGCTTATAATAGTTGTTGATAGAAACAACTTGCAAGAACGTAACTATCCTTTGAAACCCAGCAGCCTAATAGATACAAGCAATGAAAGCGAGAAAGACGTTCCACTAGCTGTATATTTACTACAAAGTCAGGTATACAATATTAACAATAAACTAAAATAAAATATCTTACGCCCTTTCCAATACACAGGTAGACAGAGGTCTAGACAATTAAGTCCTTTTGACCCACCTTCCACGGAAGACATTTTTGGGACAACGTGACCGTTTGTGAGACCGTCGTCGTCTTTTACATAATTTTTGAAGAAACCCATTGATACGAGCCTTGGGGATCGAACTCGGGCATCTTGAATCGAAATGCGGTCACCCAACAACTCGGCTGTAGTGACTACTTTTAATTATAAATAGATACATTGATAGCGACAACATCCAATACATCCCAACGTAAGTATCTAAAGCACTTGTGTTTTGGAATCTGAAACAACGAAAGTACCACAAACACCCTAACCCGAGACAATATGGAAAAAGTGTTTTCCTACATTGACCTGTCTGAAAATCGAGCCCGGGACCTCAGAGCTCATGATACCATGAAAAGAAAACTGGTGCGTACACCACACATTCACGAAAGATGTCTAAAGCATATCTAGTATGTGTATTTTAGACTACGTTTGTTTCACGTTGCGTTCACGTTTATGAAATGAAATTTGTTTAATTTAAGATGTATGTCAAAGTCTTGGTAAAACTTCTGCCCTTTATCATAAATAATTTTGGTTTAGAATTTTTGTTGATAAAGTTAACTCGCCATACCGTCGCTATTGGTAACCATTTTTAAATTAATTATAAAGGCTCATATTGCCTTTGTAATTAATTTTAAAAATATTTAATTATTTTATTTTTTAATTAAAGTTATTTGTACACTACATATTACTATTTATAATTTCTATCAAGGGTTCACGAGTCAAAAATAGAAAACCGCCCAGCTATGAAAAGTACTACAACATGTACAATAGAGAACAGCGATATAGACACAGAAATCGCTTACAAAGAAATAAAGGAAATAGAGATAAAATGAGATACTTTGCAACAACACCACATTCGCCAGTTATGAAAAGCTTTCTAAGATTCAAAAATGACATTAACTGCGAAGCGAATGATGAATGCCAAGACAAATGTAAAGAGCATTTCGACGGGCAGAATCGTGATAAATGCGAAGATAAATGTGAAGAGAAATTCGAATGTGAACCGGAACAGGAAGCAGATGACCCTTGCGACAATGAAAGTGATGAGTGCGGAGAAAAGGACGACAACACCAGCACGAAGGGTGTAATATTGGTAACTGAAAAACCTGGATGTGTCAGATGTTAAAAGAAACGTAGTCATATGTGAAGTAACATTATAATTGATTTCTGCATAAAGTTATACTGCATTATTATTGTTTTTTCATTTTACAATCCCAATAAAATAAATAAATAAATAAATATCTTCACGCAATTCCCAATACAGGAGTAGGCAGAGCTCTAGTCTAGACGATTAAGTCTCTTCGACCCACCTTCCACCGATGATATTTTCGGGACAACGTGACAGGTGGTGAGCCCGTCGCCGTCTTTATGTCCAAGCCAACGATATTCGAACATAAGTTTTTGAAGAACCCATTGGTACGTGGCTGCAACCTGGGGATCGAACTCGGGTCTCTAGACTCAAAATTCCGACCACCCAACCACTCGGCTATTGTGACTTTTAGTATCCCAATAATGTCACATGTGATATTTTGTAAGGTTATTACACAATCACCCAAAAACAAGTGAAGAGATTTAAATAAAATATGATACACTTGTTGATAACCTGGACTTACATGATCATTTGTAAAGATATAAACAAAATTTAATCTGGAACCTCTTACTTTATGACACCTTGAAAACCAGTGCCACTCGCCTATGAAGGTCGTCGAATAATATAATAATATTATATGCTTATAACTATGATACTTCTAATTTTCCCAATGTGGAGTGCAAAGGCAATCTAGAAAATTTAGTCCTTTCAGCTCTCGCTTACCGGAGACACACACACCCATCACCGTATTTGTGTCCAAGCCATCGAACTCGGGTCTCAGGACTTAAATTCCGATTATCCACTGACATGATGCAGCTGACATAGAAACAATATTTGTTTTACAAAAGAGGACTAAGAAAAGGATAAGAAAATTATATTTTAACACAAACTAATATTTTAACACTGGCCTCTCAATATATATACGAAAATATTTGTAACACAGGTTACTAGACTCCATAGAGTAAGTAACTCGTTCATAGGGCGGTGTATACGCTTCTACATCAAAATTCCAGTGAATGTATAAAGCCTGACTATTAACAGATTTAAAAAATTTATTAAAGATTTTTTTTAGAAAGGGTTATTATAATATAAATGAATATATTAATTACAGTGACTCCAGAGAATGAGGTGATTACTCTCAAACTACTCGTATTTCTAGAAATAATCACATATTTTTGTATAGTCTAAAAAAAAATTGACCAATAAAAGAAGACCATAACTTTTCCGTTACTGGAACCTCATAACGAAACGGGGCTATATTGAAAAATGACTATCGATAAACGAATGTATATTTTTATTGCAATAAATGAATGATTTGATTATAGGTAGAAATTCGATTGCCAGGTGGTAGGCTTATTTTTCCAAACTTATGTCTGATTTATATTTTTGGCTTGGCAATAAAAATGGCGACAGGCTCACAACCTGTCACGTTGTCCCGAAAAAAGTTTTCGGTAACAGGTGGATCGAAAGGACTTAATTGTCTAGACCTCTGTATACCTCAATATTGGGAATGGCGTAAAAATATTTTTTTGAATATCAATAGATACATTTAGATGTATATAGATAGGATCACACACACACATTGCTCTGTTCCCAAAGTAAGGAACTAAAGCGATTCCATTAGGATCGGAAACAACGAAGGTACCGCAAAACCATACCACATTCGTTGCCCAGACAGAAACACCCAGAGACGAGACAATGTAGAAAAAGTGGCTTTCTACATTGACTCATTGACTTCCTTGCCTCGTATAGTATTCAACGTTTGAAGATATCAAACATTTACCTCGCTGACACACTCACGTTGTATACTCTTTTAGTATTATAGACTATAGTAAACAACATTAGTAAAATATTGAATCGTGACACTTATAAATCATGCATAGACAAGAGATATTCTTTCTTATGTTATAACTATATTCTTTTAATCTAGTTCAGTGATTGTATACTCTTTAGTTTATGCTATGACATATGGTAGTAAAATATATTTCAATGGTTTCAACGAATATTCGAATAGAAAATATTAGATATGAATAAGGTATGGAATGAATATTATAATGAATAATTTGTTATTTTATTTATATTTTTATAGCAGGTATAATGCAATTTATTCTCTAAAAGTATATTTTACAAACAAGTTAAACTGAACATGTTATTTTTTTAAATAATGTTTACAACCATCGAGATTACTGTTTTGTAAATAATTGTTTAATCCAAATAATGTATCGTTAACTAATTAAAATTCGATTAAAATTGAATGTTTTAAAACTTAATTTTATTATAATTCAAAATTAATCCTTTTTGCCTTATATATGTTAGCTTTATTAATCCGGAATCTCGTATACATTAGAGTTTTTTACCGGACATGGGGGCTTCTGACCTTGTCTGAGTAAAACGAGAGTACCCGTTACCAAGCAAAAAAAGCTCCGAGCCTAAGACAACAAACCCCATGAAAGAAACTCGTAGTAAAAAATATTCGTAGACCTTCTACTGCAATAAAGTGATAGTCAAATTAAAGTTAGTAGGAAAAATATATAAATCCCGATAGTATAGGTTTTTCAGAACACATATGTATATTAGAAGTAGTCTAAAAAGGAAAAAATAAAAAGGAAGAGTCAAGAGTACTCATCGAGTCTGAGAATAATCTTGCTATTACACTGAGAATCAGCCACACTAATTACTTTGAGCAGAGGGGCTTGTTTCTTAAGAAGGTTTTTCAATTACTTTGCCATATTGGAATTTCTAAGATACCGCTAGCCGTAAACTGGCGATTTTCTTTGTTTCTGGTTTTGATATGATTTACATATATATTAATTGGATGGTATATATTTTAAATGGTATATTACTTACGCCGACACTAAAAGGCGATTTTATATTGACTTTACTATTATTTCGTGTCGTGAGCTTTAACATTTTTATTCGCAGAAACGCGCTACCACGACATCAAGTACTGAAACTGTGAGATTTTCACCTAATAACTTACTTAAGCAAAACTTTTACTAATTACTTTAGCGTAAAATTATAATTTGTTTTTACAATCAGCTTAAATTTTTAATCATATTTGGGAGTGCCACTACTCCCAAATATGATTAAAAATTAAGCTAATCGTAAGATATTCTGCTAAGCATTTTTTTTTTCGTAATCGTAATAACTAACCAAGAGCAATGCAGAAAAAACTATAACTTCTGGCAGACGGCTAAAACGAATTTTAAAAATAATGAATACAATCCGGCGTTATTTTACGGAACTCCATTTTTTTATTGATGCCAGCAAAGGATGGTGTTTGACTACCGTGTTAAAATTTACCACTCCATTTCTTCCTGTGGGTGTCGTAAGAGACTCGGTGAAAAGTTTTGAAAATGTCATTAGCTACCCAAAGATGGCGTGATTACCATCTCGAAAATATCAAACCAAAATTCCACAAGCAACATCGGTAAGCATTGATTCAAAGTGGTTTTAGATGCCATTAACTAAGTTGGTTTCAGTATAATTGTACTCTCCTCTTCTAATTGACGACTACCGTGGACGACCGGCGTACACAGGTTTTTATGTTGTCGCCACTTCTGAAATGGATGGTTTCATTCTCGGACAGGTCAATAGAGAAAAACACATTTTCCGAATTTTCTGTTGTTGTTCTGGGTGTTTGTGGTGCCCTTATTATTTAAGGTTCCTTAACACAAGTATTTTAGCTCCTTACTTTGGGATCAGAATCATCACTATGTGCCGCTATCCTTATTTATGAACGTATATTGTACCGCTGTCTTGCTCATTAAATCTGCGATAAGCTCGCCACTGGTGGTTAGAGTGAGTGGATATTAGTAAATTTTCCTAACCCTTGACAAACTCAGTCTTGGGTAATATGAAGATATTAAGAAAAGAAGAAAGAAAGAGACACAGAGAGATAGATAGAGAGAGAGAGAGAGAGAGAGAGATATATAAAAACGTAACGCTCTTTGTGAGGCGTACAAACGAGATTTAAAATTTCAATTGTCGTTGTTAAGAGTATACGAGTCCGACCCATATTGATTTACAAAAAATATTTTATTTATTAAATTACCAACGCTATACCTTTTATTATTT
The DNA here is from genome assembly GCA_029286605.1 of Sericinus montela. Lineage (NCBI taxonomy): Eukaryota > Metazoa > Arthropoda > Insecta > Lepidoptera > Papilionidae > Sericinus > Sericinus montela. The sequence continues at coordinate 851,077 of JAGSMR010000064.1, read as the reverse complement.
ACTTTAGACAGAGGATTTAATGTCATTATGTTCCTTGAATGTGGAATTAAAACAATATTTGACCGAACTGAAGAAAATGTAGAGTTGCACGAATTTTATCCTGGAGTTGAAAGAAATGAATACGACTTCACTGCAGAAAGGCAAAATATTAATGCTACAAAGTATGTGTTTATAAGTTTATATTAATAAAACAACTTTATATTGATTTATATGAGTTAGAACTTTATATGAATGTCACGAGGCGCATGGTTGAATGATCGGAATTTTCGATCCGGTCGGAAAGTTCGGTCCCAGCTCGTACCAATGTGTTTTATATCGTTGTCTTGGACATAAAGACGGCCACAGACTCACCACCTGTCACGTTGTCCCAAAAATTTCTTTGGTGTAAGGTAGGTCAAAAGACTTAATTGCCAGATCCTTTCCTGTAGGGACTATACAATAATATGATATAAAATATATCATCTGTGTTTATCGAAGTAAGAAATCATCTGGGTGCCAAATTTTATTCAAATTTGTTCAGCCATTTAGAGTGATTCCGTAACAAACATATAAACTTATAGAATATTGACTAGCAGCGCCGTATGGCTTTGCCTGCGGTTTAGCAATGGATCTCCTATTTTCTAAAATTAAAGTAGCCGAAGTTACTCCTTTTATGAGCTATCTACCTGTGAAAGTCCTGTAAAAACATTCCATACATTTCGAACTAAATTTGAGCAAAAGACGGACAGTCCAAACACATTTTTGTTTCTAACTCTACTTTTAAAGTGTATTAGATGAGTCGAGAAAGTTAGATGATTTTACGCCTACTATTTTTGAACACGCAATTCCGTTGCCAAACTCAGCGATGGCTCCAAACATAAAGGTTGATATTTCAAATTGAACATTCTGAATGAACTGTCATCAGAGTGACCTTAAACGCATTGAACCTTGTAACGAACAACATCGCGCAAATGTTATATTAGTTAGATTGTAAAGAAGTTATTAAACATTATTAGATGAAATGAATAAATAAATATCTTCACGCAATTTCCAATACAGGGGTAGACAGAGGTCTAGTCACTTAAGTCCCTTCGACCCACCTTCCACAGAAGATGTTTTCGGGACAACGTGACAGGTAGTGATCCCGTCGCCATTTTTAATGTCCAAGCCCACGGTATAATTCGTACATAAGTTTTTTTACGAACCCATTGGTACGAGCCTGCCACCTGGGGATCGAACTCGGGCATCTTGAATCGAAATGCGGTCACCCAACAACTCGGCTGTAGTGACTACTTTAATTATAAATAGATACATTGATAGCGACAACATCCAATACATCCCAACGTAAGTAGCTAAAGCACTTGTGTTTTGGAATCTGAAACAACGAAGGTACCACAAACACCCTAACCTGAGACAATATGGAAAAAGTATTTTCCTACATTGACCTGTCTGAAAATCGAGCCTGGGACCTCAGAGCTCATGATACCATGAAAGAAAACTGGTGCGTACACCACACATTCACGAAAGATGTCTAAAAGCATATCTAGTATGTGTATTTTAGACTACGTTTGTTTCACGTTGCGTTCACGTTTATGAAATGAAATTTGTTTAATTTAAGGTGTATGTCAAAGTCTTGGTAAAACTTCTGCCCTTTATCATAAATAATTTTGGTTTAGAATTTTGTTGATAAAGTTAACTCGCCATACTGTCGCTATTAGTAACTATTTTAAATTAATTATAAAGGCTCATATTGCCTTTATAATTAATTTTAAAAATATTTAATTATTTTATTTTTAATTAAAGTTATTTGTACACTACATATTACTATTTATAATTTCTATCAAGGGTTCACGAGTCAAAAATAGAAAACCGCCCAGCTATGAAAAGTACTACAACATGTACAATAGAGAACAGCGATATAGACACAGAAATCGCTTACAAAGAAATAAAGGAAATAGAGATAAAATGAGATACTTTGCAACAACACCACATTCGCCAGTTATGAAAAGCTTTCTAAGATTCAAAAATGACATTAACTGCGAAGCGAATGATGAATGCCAAGACAAATGTAAAGAGCATTTCGACGGGCAGAATCGTGATAAATGCGAAGATAAATGTGAAGAGAAATTCGAATGTGAACCGGAACAGGAAGCAGATGACCCTTGCGACAATGAAAGTGATGAGTGCGGAGAAAAGGACGACAACACCAGCACGAAGGGTGTAATATTGGTAACTGAAAACCTGGATGTCAGATGTTAAAAGAAACGTAGTCATATGTGAAGTAACATTATAATTGATTTATGCATAAAGTTATACTGCATTATTATTGTTTTTTCATTTTACAATCCCAATAAAATAAATAAATAAATAAATATCTTCACGCAATTCCCAATACAGGGGTAGACAGAGGTCTAGTCTAGACACTTAAGTCTCTTCGACCCACCTTCCACCGAAGATATTTTCGGGACAACGTGACAGGTGGTGAGCCCGTCGCCGTCTTTATGTCCAAGCCAACGATATTCGTACATAAGTTTTTGAAGAACCCATTGGTACGTGGCTGCAACCTGGGGATCGAACTCGGGTCTCTAGACTCAAAATTCCGACCACCCAACCACTCGGCTATTGTGACTTTTAGTATCCCAATAATGTCACATGTGATATTTTGTAAGGTTATTACACAATCACGCAAAAACAAGTGAAGAGATTTAAATAAAATATGATACACTTGTTGATAACCTGGACTTACATGATCATATGTAAACATATAAACAAAATTTAATCTGGAACCTCTTACTTTATGACACCTTGAAAACCAGTGCCACTCGCCTATGAAGGTCGTCGAATAATATAATAATATTATATGCTTATAACTATGATACTTCTAATTTTCCCAATGTGGAGTGCAAAGGCAATCTAGAAAATTTAGTCCTTTCAGCTCTCGCTTACCGGAGACACACACACCCATCACCGTATTTGTGTCCAAGCCATCGAACTCGGGTCTCAGGACTTAAATTCCGATTATCCACTGACATGATGCAGCTGACATAGAAACAATATTTGTTTTACAAAAGAGGACTAAGAAAAGGATAAGAAAATTATATTTTAACACAAACTAATATTTTAACACTGGCCTAGTAAGTAACTCGTTCATAGGGCGGTGTATACGCTTCTACATCAAAATTCCAGTGAATGTATAAAGCCTGACTATTAACAGATTTAAAAAATTTATTAAAGATTTTTTTTAGAAAGGGTTATTATAATATAAATGAATATATTAATTACAGTGACTCCAGAGAATGAGGTGATTACTCTCAAACTACTCGTATTTCTAGAAATAATCACATATTTTTGTATAGTCTAAAAAAAAAAATTGACCAATAAAAGAAGACCATAACTTTTCCGTTACTGGAACCTCATAACGAAACGGGGCTATATTGAAAAATGACTATCGATAAACGAATGTATATTTTTATTGCAATAAATGAATGATTTGATTATAGGTAGAAATTCGATTGCCAGGTGGTAGGCTTATTTTTCCAAACTTATGGCTGATTTATATTTTTGGCTTGGCAATAAAAATGGCGACAGGCTCACAACCTGTCACGTTGTCCCGAAAAAAGTTTTCGGTAACAGGTGGATCGAAAGGACTTAATTGTCTAGACCTCTGTATACCTCAATCTGTATGCTCTGTTCCCATAGTAAGGAACTAAAGCGATTCCATTAGGATCGGAAACAACGAAGGTACCGCAAAACCACACCACATTCGTTGCCCAGACAGAAACACCCAGAGACGAGACAATGTAGAAAAAGTGGCTTTCTACATTGACTCATTGACTTCCTTGCCTCGTATAGTATTCAACGTTTGAAGATATCAAAAATTTATCTCGCTGACACACTCACGTTGTATACTCTTTTAGTATTATAGACTATAGTAAACAACATTAGTAAAATATTGAATCGTGACACTTATAAATCATGCATAGACAAGAGATATTCTTTCTTATGTTATAACTATATTCTTTAATCTAGTTCAGTGATTGTATACTCTTTAGTTTATGCTATGACATATGGTAGTAAAATATATTTCAATGGTTTCAACGAATATTCGAATAGAAAATATTAGATATGAATAAGGTATGGAATGAATATTATAATGAATAATTTGTTATGTTATTTATATTTTTATAGCAGGTATAATGCAATTTGTTCTCTAAAAGTATATTTTACAAACAAGTTAAACTGAACATGTTATTTTTTTAAATAATGTTTACAACCATCGAGATTACTGTTTTGTAAATAATTGTTTAATCCAAATAATGTATCGTTAACTATTTAAAATTCGATTAAAATTGAATGTTTTAAAACTTAATTTTATTATAATTCAAAATTAATCCTTTTTGCCTTATATATGTTAGCTTTATTAATCCGGAATCTCGTATACATTAGAGTTTTTTACCGGGCATGGGGGCTTCTGACCTTGTCTGAGAAAAACGAGAGTACCCGTTACCAAGCAAAAAAAGCTCCGAGCCTAAGACAACAAACCCCATGAAAGAAACTCGTAGTAAAAAATATTCGTAGACCTTCTACTGCAATAAAGTGATAGTCAAATTAAAGTTAGTAGGAAAAATATATAAATCCCGATAGTATTGGTTTTTCAGAACACATATGTATATTAGAAGTAGTCTAAAAAAGGGAAAAAAATAAAAAAGAAGAGTCAAGAGTACTCATCGAGTCTGAGAATAACCTTGCCATTACACTGAGAATCAGCCACACTAATTACTTTGAGCAGATGGGGCTTGTTTCTTAAGAAGGTTTTTCAATTACTTTGCCATATTGTAATTTCTAAGATACCGCTAGCCGTAAACTGGCGATTTTCTTTGTTTCTGGTTTTGATATGATTTACATATATATTAATTGGATGGTATATATTTTAAATGGTATATTACTTACGCCGACACTAAAAGGCGATTTTATATTGACTTTACTATTATTTCGTGTCGTGAGCTTTAACATTTTTATTCGCAGAAACGCGCTACCACGACATCAAGTACTGAAACTGTGAGCTTTTCACCTAATAACTTACTTAAGCAAAACTTTTACTAATTACTTTAGCGTAAAATTATAATTTGTTTTTACAATCAGCTTAATTTTTAATCATATTTGGGAGTAGTGAGTGGCATCGTAAGATATTCTGCTAAGCATATTTTTTTTTCGTAATCGTAATAACCAACCAAGAGCAATGCAGAAAAAACTATAACTTCTGGCAGACGAAAACGAATTTTAAAAATAATGAATACAATCCAGCTTTATTTTACGGAACTCCATTTTTTATTGATGCCAGCAAAGGATGGTGTTTGACTACCGTGTTAAAATTTACCACTCCATTTCTTCCTGTGGGTGTCGTAAGAGACTCGGTGAAAAGTTTTGAAAATGTCATTAGCTACCCAAAGATGGCGTGATTACCATCTCGAAAATATCAAACCAAAATTCCACAAGCAACATCGGTAAGCATTGATTCAAAGTGGTTTTAGATGCCATTAACTAAGTTGGTTTCAGTATAATTGTACTCTCCTCTTCTAATTGACGACTACCGTGGACGACCGGCGTACACAGGTTTTTATGTTGTCGCCACTTCTGAAATGGATGGTTTCATTCTCGGACAGGTCAATAGAGAAAAACACATTTTCCGAATTTTCTGTTGTTGTTCTGGGTATTTGTGGTGCCCTTATTATTTAAGGTTCCTTAACACAAGTATTTTAGCTCCTTACTTTGGGATCAGAATCATCACTATGTGCCGCTATCCTTATTTATGAACATATATTGTACCGCTGTCTTGCTCATTAAATCTGCGATAAGCTCACCACTGGTGGTTAGAGTGAGTGGATATTAGTAAATTTTCCTAACCCTTGACAAACTCAGTCTTGGGTAATACGTGAAGATATTAAGAAAAAGAAGAAAGAAAGAGACACAGAGAGATAGAGAGAGAGAGATATAAAAAAACGTAACGCTCTTGTGAGGCGTACAAACGAGATTTAAAATTTCAATTGTCGTTGTTAAGAGTATACGAGTCCGACCCATATTGATTTAAAAAAAATCTTTTATTTATTAAATTACCAACGCTATACCTTTATTATTTACTTTTAGACAGAGGATTTAATGTCATTGCGTTCCTTGAATGTGGAATTAAAACAATATTTGGACCGAACCGAAGAAAATGTAGAGTTGCACGAATTTTATCCTGGAGTTGAAAGAAATGAATACGACTTCACTGCAGAAAGGCAAAATATTAATGCTACAAAGTATGTGTTTATAAGTTTATATTAATAAAACAACTTTATATTGATTTATATGAGTTAGAACTTTATATGAATGTCACGAGGCGCATGGTTGAATGATCGGAATTTTCGATCCGGTCGGAAAGTTCGGTCCCAGCTCGTACCAATGTGTTTTATATCGTTGTCTTGGACATAAAGACGGCCACAGACTCACCACCTGTCACGTTGTCCCAAAAAAATTTCTTTGGTGTAAGGTAGGTCAAAAGACTTAATTGCCAGATCTTTCCCGTAGGGACCATACAATAATATGATATAAAATATATCATCTGTGTTTATCGAAGTAAGAAATCATCTGGGTGCCAAATTTTATTCAAATTTGTTCAGCCATTTAGAGTGATTCCGTAACAAACATATAAACTTATAGAATATTGACTAGCAGCGCCGTATGGCTTTGCCTGCGGTTTAGCAATGGATCTCCTATTTTCTAAAATTAAAGTAGCCGAAGTTACTCCTTTTATGAGCTATCTACCTGTGAAAGTCCTGTAAAAAACATTCCATACATTTCGGAAATAAATTTGAGCAAAAAGACGGACAGTCCAAACACATTTTTGTTTCTGTTATACTTTTAAAGTGTATTAGATGAGTCGAGAAAGTTAGATGATTTTACGCCTACTATTTTTGAACACGCAATTCCGTTGCCAAACCCAGCGATGGCTCCAAACATGAAGGTTGATATTTCAAATTGAACATTCTGAATGAACTGTCATCAGAGTGACCTTAAACGCATTGAACCTTGTAACGAACAACATCGCGCAAATGTTATATTAGTTTGATTGTAAAGAAGTTATTAAACATTATTAGATGAAATGAATAAATAAATATCTTCACGCAATTTCCAATACAGGGGTAGACAGAGGTCTAGTCTAGACACTTAAGTCCCTTCGACCAACCTTCCACAGAAGATGTTTTCGGGACAACGTGACAGGTAGTGATCCCGTCGCCATTTTTAATGTCCAAGCCCACGGTATAATTCGTACATAAGTTTTTTTACGAACCCATTGGTACGAGCCTGCCACCTGGGGATCGAACTCGGCACTCTTGACTGGACATTCCGACCACCCAACCACTCGGCTATCGTGACTCCATTAATTTTATTAAACATTATTAGATTATACATATCTATATATGTATTTATTATTATGTATAAGTAGAAATTTTGTGGCTTTGGATTTTCGAATGTTTGTTCATCAGTCACGCTTTAATGACTGCACGAAATTACTTTTTCATTTATCTCTTAAACCAAATTCTGAAGTCAATATCGACGAAGTCGTGAGCAGAAGCTAGTTGTACAATAAATATGAGATCATTCAAACACTTTGTGTTAGCATTTATGATAATACGAGATGATGACACAACATGAGTTGATTAATAGTTATTAAAAATGCGGCGTGGTTACGGATTAATGAAATATTAAAGAAAGAAGGTTTTTTCCATTGGTATGAATGGTACATTCGTAAGAGGTGACTACCGACAATTGACTAACGACAGATGGCGGAATAACCATCACAACCGCAAACCGGTGATGGGCAGCACCATCTAAGATGGAAGATGTTTATACATATTCGGAAGAAGTTTACATCTTGCAGAGAACCATTACAGGCTATAATGTAGCTAGAAAAAGACAAACACATCTGTATGGGATTTGACCTTTAGCGACACTTTTGTTCATCGTATCATTCGCAATCCAAGGTTGCAGGTGAGATGCATACCTTTAAAAACAATTGTAAAAGGGTGAGGTGAAAAGTGAAAGGATGATACAAAACGTTTGGGCAACCACATATTTTAGTCATCGGACTATCATAGGAAAAGATGCTTATACTACATAGCGGTGGTATTTTTAAAAAGGTGCAGCCCTACTCATTTCATGGCAGCCCATCCTTGTAAAAGCAAAAGAATCTAACGCTTGACTCTACTACGTAAAAAGTGTAATTTTCAAGTTTTTTTAACAAGGTATGCCTAACTAAGTACCGAGCACCATATGAGCAAACTGCTCTAGAAGGGGAACGTCAAGAGTACTCGGATAACTAGGCATGGGCGTATGAAGAATGATGAAAATTACTTCAATTAACACCTGTCACGTTGTCCCGAATATATCTTCAGTGGAAGGTGGGTCGAAAGAACTTAAATGTCTAGACTAGACTTTTGTCTACCCCTATATTGGAAATTGCGTGAAGATATTTACTTTTACTTTAATTAATAAATAAGATATTTGTAAGAAGCGGAAGAAGTATGGATCATCACACTTGGCGCTCTGTTCTCTCTGATTACCTTGTCAGGGACTATGCATGAAGACAGTAATAATAATAACAGGTTTGAAACGTTTCCAGCATAGTGGAATCAACGGCGCATTTAATTAAAGGATGCCTAGGTGCAGGCATATTAGGCATTCACGAAGGCTATATGTATGGAGGACTGTGGACGTCTCTAGTTGCCAATGCTGTTTTTGGATTCATCGTACCGCATAACATGTTAGTAAGTAATTAATTTCTATAAGGATCGTAAGTTTATTTCAATTATTATTTTTAAACTGCCTGCTTTGTTATATGTCATGTAAATGAGTATTGAAAAAATACAGGCAAATTTATTTTATTTTACTCCTGGCCATAAGCCTTACTCTGAGTGCAATAACTATACAGACAGTTAAATAAAATAAAGAATATTTGCTCTCGTTTACGACGCTGTACAGTGCTTATGCACTATTGTCCATGTCCCTGAAATTCCAAACATATTCGTAATATATTTCATTTATATGAAATTTCGTACAACACCAAACAGCTTCAAATGAAATATGAAAAGTAAAATAGATTTCCGATTTTACTTTTCCCAGTAGAAAAAGAGGGAATGGAGTAAGTGTAGAGGGAGCGTGCCTCTGATAAATTATTATTCGTTCTATACACAATGTATCGTTTCGTTCGTAATCGTATCATTTTATAAACAATGTTTAGTATTTCTACAAAATTATTTAGCCGCAACGGATAACAGCTTCTAAGAAGGAATGTATATTTCCTTCTTATAGCTGTAGAATCTAGAATTGACCTACATGTCATTAAAAATTAAATAATTAATTAAAAAGTTTAACTCCATTTCAGTTGTTAGTTAATTCAGCTCAAAAGATGTATTTGCGCCTAAGAGTACCAAGACTATCATATCCCGATCTGGTGGAAGCTGCTGTGGCTACGGGACCTTTAGTTTGTTTCAGGCGTTTCAGTAAATTATTTAGGTAACTATATGGATTTGTTTTGAAACTTGATATATTCATACTCGATGAATATACTTATGATGTAGTATAACGGCCAGCAGTGTTGCAGGGTGTGCACCGACCGATAGCCAAGTTGTTGGTTAACTTGGCTTGTCTTTGAAGCTAAGAGTTGCGGTTCGATTCCCGCTAAAGGCAAAAAATTGTGATAGGAATGCTTACTCGAGCTATATATCTTTAAATATTTCATTGTCAATGTAAATTTATGTAATTATACTATACCGTTAGCTTCGATATTAAGACGACTCACCACTTGTCACGTTGTCCCAAATAAACTTCCCTTTTTTGTCCCACTTGTCAAAAAAGGACTTTATCGATGAGTAGTTTTTTCTTTGTTGAATTTCCATAAACCTGTTTATAAATGCTAAAACGCTTAAAGCTTCCCATGAACTATGATAAAAAAAATTATTAAATTCATATGTTATGAATAGTCCTTTTTTAACATATAAGGAACCTTATCCTCTGTCTCAGATTTGTAACAGCTAGACTATCTTATAAGATTTTTTCAGGTACACTGTTGACTGTTTTCTGTTTGTTGGATTTTGTAGTACGTGCTGTGTATTTCAAATCATGATTGCACATACAATTAAAGAGGTAAATGAACAAATATACTTAAAATTACATTTTATTTTAATACTTTATATATAATAAAAATTATACAATTAACGATAGCCGATAGGTTATTATCGGTGATCGGAATTCAAATCAGATGAACCGAGTTGGATACCTAGGAGGAAGGCGGACAGTTAATATGAATATAATGTATGAACAAACATTTATTTCCCTAATTAGCAAGTAGTTGTAGTCCTTCAAATACTTCTTCTTAGTTAATTCGAGTATATTCAAAAGTTATGTACAATTTATGTCGTTCGTTTGGACACTAAGACAGTGACACCAACTGTTACGTAGCCCCAAATAAGCTGCGGTGAAATATGGAATGAAAGAACTGAATTATCTAAACATCTCACTGCTCCAGTATATAGAAATGCGTATAATATAAAAATATCAAAGTAAATTTTAAACTAATATAAATACAGCTTGGACCAAGAATTCGTTAACATTTAAATGTAACTTGCCGCGCAAAGTATTGCCGCGCGGGGCGCGTGCGCGGGCGGGGGCACTAGCTCGCTTCTTGGAAATTTAGTCGCAATGGATCGCTTCACGGGGCCGCATCGCGCTTACTGCGTGAAACAGTTTTATTTAAACGACTTTTCGCTCATTTCTGTGAGACGCTCATTTCGCGTTGAATATGGTTTACACGACTTAAGTCAGTGTCCAAGTGCTCCTTTAATGAAGAAATGGTTCGAAGAGAATCTACACTAAATGTGAAACAAACCGGCGGCCCACGGACTTCTCGGAGCGAAGAGAACGTGCAGCAAGTTTCCGCTTCTGTTCGACGTGATCCAGATTTATCGACACGCAAACGTTCGGCTGGATTAGGATTATCCCGCATGTCATTACGCCGTATTTTGAAATTAGAATTGAAATTGCATCCACATAAGATCCAGCTAGTGCAAGAACTAAACCCTAATGATTTAAATTTGCGTAAGTCGCAAGCGTAGAGCGGCAATAGCCTAATGGTTTAGGGTGCGGTCTGCGAAACATGACGTGGCAGGTTCGGGCCCCGCCATTCGACTATTGACGTAAACCAACTCCTGGCACAAGCATTGCAGCTTAATTGGAGTGGATATGCCGAAACAATGTTAACTCGTTTCAGTAATTTTCACAACATCTTATTTTCTGACGAAAACCATTTCCACTTAAATGGACATGTAAACAAACAGTATTGCAGGTATTGGAGCAGCGAAAATCCTAAAGCTAAACATGAGAGGCCACTTCACTCTCCTAAGGTAACTGTATGGGCTGCAATTTCAGCAAAAGGAATCATCGGACCTTACTTTTTTGAAGATTCTCGAGGCCGTTCAGTTACTATTAATTTTGCCGAGTATGTGAAAATGTTACGGGAGTTCTTAGCACCGATGCTACTGGAACTACAACTACATTGATAAACCGAATACACTGCGTCAACTTAAAGAAAAAATCATCGAAAAGATATCGGCGATCTCGCGGTCTCTTTGCAGAAGAGTATTCGAAAACTTCAGGACTCGCTTAGATGAGTGCAAAAACCGAAACGGTGGTCATTTAGACGAAATAATTTTTAAAAAATAAATTACTACTAATTAGCTTTCTCGGAAATAAACGATTTCCAAAATATGTATTTTTATACAATTTTTTCAAATGTTTACTAATTCATGGCCCACCCTGTACTTTTTTCTTAATTTTACAATTTTATTGAATTTTTAAAGCTTGCAAAATACGCTGGACTTCTTTTTATTTAATAAATATATAAATATCTTCACGCAATTCCCAATACAGGGGTAGACAGAGGTATAGTCTAGACAATTAAGTCTCTTCGACCCACATTCCACCGATGATATTTTCGGGACAACGTAACAGGTGGTGAGCCCGTCCCCGCCTTTATGTCCAAGCCAACGATATAATTCGTACATACGTTTTCGAAAAACCCATTGGTCCTGCAACCTGGAGTTTTTAATCTGAAATTAAAGAGACCAATTATTAGAACTTATGTATAACTTTTGTGTGATTATATGAATATGTAATCTGATGTATATTTGAATTTAAAGTGTAGATACTTCTCAGACTTAGGATATATATTTATTATTCATATATTTATTTTATTTACTTACTAGTATATTATTTTATTGTTTTCATTATGTTATCCTCAAACGTTAGTATTGATAGTGATTTGTTCTTATCGTTGTCTTCGAGTGATGAGACACTTAGCGATGCAAGTTTTCACAGTACAACAACTTCTATCCCACTCAATTGTGCTCTTAATTTTACTTCTCAGACTGCATGAAAAACTTCAACGTTGTTCACATTAATGCTCAAAGCATTCCGGCACATTATCCTGACATGCTTGCGTCATTTGAATCCCAAAATATACACGCTATTCTGATTTCTGAATCTTGGCTCAAACCTTGTCTACTTTCTACCTCTTATTCTCTCCCTGGGTTTAATCTTATTAGAAATGATCGCATTGACAGGGAGGTGGCGGCGTTGCGATTTATCTAAGATCATATATTCCTCGAAAATAGTTAGTCTGTCATGTCAACCGCCTCCAGCTGATTCTGCTGAATATTTGCTTGTTGAAGTCTCCTGACTCAGTTTAAAGTTCTACTTGGTGTTTTCTATAGCCCTTCCAGTTCACAAACTATTTCACTTCTTTCGAAGCCCTTATAGAGTCATTAGTCCCTTCCTACAGTCATTCCATCTTTATGGGTGACTTTAACACTTGCATACTTAAAGGTGACAGTCGGGCTAAAAAACTTGAATCTTTAATAAATGCGTGTAATATGCAGATCCTACCCCTTTCAGCTACTCATAACTTTCCCAACAGCACTCCTTCCCTTCTTGACCTTATAATGGTGTCATCTCCAGGCCTAATCTTCAAGCATGGTCAGTGTCCTGCTGATGCTTTCTCTTACCATGATTGTATTTACCTTTCGTATAAATTACGACCTCCTAAATTCAAACCCGCACTTCTGCGACGTAATTTTGGAGGAATGAACCTTGAACGACTGCGCGAAGATGCTTTAAATGTTGATTGGTCAGTGATTGAGGATGCAACATGTATTGATCACAAGGTTGAACTTTTCTGCTCATTACTGACTAAGCTTTTACAACGTTCATGCCCCAATACATTTTTGTAAAACTCAAGCACTTACCAGCTCCTTGGCTGACTGAGGAGTTGAAGAAACTTATATTAAAAAGAATACAGCATTGTCCAAAGTTAAGAAGAATAAATCGGAAGAGAACTTAAGGAAATATAATAAAATCAGGAATCGCTGTAATACATTGTGTAGAGATGCACAACGACGCCATATCCATTCGTCAGTCGAGAACGGCGACTCATTTAAAGTTTGGAAGTTTCTGAAAACTGTTGGAGTTGGCAAACATCCCATAATTCGTCAGCATCTAGTATTGATGTCGAACTTTTAAATCAATATTTCTCCAAAACCTTTACACTATTAATAGTGAAGATAAATTGAAAACTATACATTCTCTTCTTCAATTCCAACTCCAGATTATCCACCGTTCGTTTTAATCAATTTACTGCATGTGAAGTTAAAAAGAACATATTGTCCGTATCTTCGAATGCCGCAGGTAGCGATGACATAAGCCGTAATATGATTGTTCCTCTCCTTGATATTATTACCCTATCATTACCCATATATTTAATGTATGTATCTCCTCTTCTAAATATCCTGAAGCCTGAAGAGTGCATATGTTATTCCTCTCCCTAAAAGTCAAAACCTACAAACCATCTTCCGATTTTCGTCCAACTGATATTACCTTACCTTTCCAAAGTCCTTGAAAACTCATCTATCAACAACTAAACACTTTCCTCCACAGACATAACTTGTTTAATCCTTTGCAATCCGGTTTCCGTCCGGGGCATAGTACGGCTACTGCTTTAGTCAAAGTTACTGATGACATTCGTTGGGTATGGACAATAAACAGCTCACAGTTATGACTCTGTTGGATTTCAGCAACGCCTTTAATACTGTCGACCTAGACATATTGCTGAGTTTGTTGCGTTCACTTAACTTATCTCCATCAGTAATTGATTGGTTTCAAAGTTATCTAAATAGCCGTCGGCAGCGTGTTCGCCTTGATGAAACTTGTTCATCTTGGCAGGATATCACTGCCGGCGTACCGCAGGGCGGCGTGTTGTCACCGTTACTCTTTTCCATTTTCATTAATTCCATTACTTATAAAATTTCTTCTCTATCACATGTATGCAGATGATGTCCAAATTTACACCCAGTCAACTTTGAGAATCTGCCGGTAGCCATCGCTGCTGTGTATTTCAAATCATGATTGCACATACAATTAAAGAGGTAAATGAACAAATATACTTAAAATTACATTTTATTTTAATACTTTATATATAATAAAAATTATACAATTAACGATAGCCGATAGGTTATTATCGGTGATCGGAATTCAAATCAAATGAACCGCGTTGGATACCTAGGAGGAAGGCGGACCGTTAATATGAATATAATGCATGAACAAACATTTATTTCCCTAATTAGCAAGTAGTTGTAGTCCTTCAAATACTTCTTCTTAGTTAATTCGAGTATATTCAAAAGTTATGTACAATTTATGTCGTTCGTTTGGACACTAAGACAGTGACACCAACTGTTACGTAGCCCCAAATAAGCTGCGGTGAAATATGGAATGAAAGAACTGAATTATCTAAACATCTCACTCCTCCAGTATATAGAAATGCGTATAATATAAAAATATCAAAGTAAATTTTAAACTAATATAAATACAGCTTGGGCCAAGAATTCGTTAACATTTAAATGTAACTTACCGCGCAAAGTATTGCCGCGCGGGGCGCGGGAGCGGGCGGAGGCACTAGCACGCTTCTTGGAAATTTAGTCGCAATGGATCGCTTCACGGGGCCGCATCGCGCTTACTGCGTGAAACAGTTTTATTTAAACGACTTTTCGCTCATTTCTGTGAGACGCTCATTTCGCGTTGAATATGGTTTACACGTCTTAAGTCAGTGTCCAAGTGCTCCTTTAATGAAGAAATGGTTCGAAGAGAATCTACACTAAATGTGAAACAAACCGGCGGCCCACGGACTTCTCGAAGCGAAGAGAACGTGCAGCAAGTTTCCGCTTCTGTTCGACGTGATCCAGATTTATCGACACGCAAACGTTCGGCTGGATTAGGATTATCCCGCATGTCATTACGCCGTATTTTGAAATTAGAATTGAAATTGCATCCACATAAGATCCAGCTAGTGCAAGAACTAAACCCTAATGATTTAAATTTGCGTAAGTCGTAAGCGTAGAGCGGCAATAGCCTTATGGTTTAGGGTGCGGTCTGCGAAACATGACGTGGCAGGTTCGGGCCCCGCCATTCGACTTTTGACGTAAACCAACTCCTGGCATAAGCATTGCAGCTTAATTGGAGTGGATATGCCGAAACAATGTTAACTCGTTTCAGTAATTTTCACAACATCTTATTTTCTGACGAAAACCATTTCCACTTAAATGGACATGTAAACAAACAGAATTGCAGGTATTGGAGCAGCGAAAATCCTAAAGCTAAACATGAGAGGCCACTTCACCTCCTAAGGTAACTGTATGGGCTGCAATTTCAGCAAAAGGAATCATCGGACCTTACTTTTTTGAAGATTCTCGAGGCCGTTCAGTTACTGTTAATTTTGCCGAGTATGTGAAAATGTTACGGGAGTTCTTAGCACCGATGCTACTGGAACTACAACTACATTGATAAACCGAATACACTGCGTCAACTTAAAGAAAAAATCATCGAAAAGATATCGGCGATCTCGCGGTCTCTTTGCAGAAGAGTATTCGAACACTTCAGGACTCGCTTAGATGAGTGCAAAAACCGAAACGGTGGTCATTTAGACGAAATAATTTTTAAAAAATAAATTACAACTAATTAGCTTTCTCGGAAATAAACGATTTCCAAAATATGTATTTTTATACAATTTTTCAAATGTTTACTAATTCATGGCCCACCCTGTACTTTTTCTTAATTTTACAATTTTATTGAATTTTTAAAGCTTGCAAAATACGCTGGACTTCTTTTTATTTAATAAATATATAAATATCTTCACGCAATTCCCAATACAGGGGTAGACAGAGGTATAGTCTAGACAATTAAGTCTCTTTGACCCACATTCCACCGATGATATTTTCGGGACAACGTAACAGGTGGTGAGCCCGTCCCCGCCTTTATGTCCAAGCCAACGATATAATTCGTACATACGTTTTTGAAAAACCCATTGGTCCTGCAACCTGGAGATCGAACTCAGGTCTTTCGACGCGAAATTCCAACCACCCAACCAGTCGGCTATCGTGACTTATTTTTATTAAATAAAAGAGATTTTTGACGCGAATACCCTACGAGGCGTAAGTAAAAAGGAAGATTTAGAAATACGAGTGGTGCGTGTATGACACGGTACGGTAGAGGTCGCGGGTTCGAGTCCCGCCCTTGTCAGTTTATTTTGTAATTCTCTTTAATTTAATAAATTTTTTCTTATTTTAGGTAATGGAGACGACATCAACTACATTCAAGAACTGGCATTTACCCATACCAATTTACATATTAATTATTTCTATACCGTTATTACTTATTTCTATGATTAGAAGCTTGAAACATCTAGCACCGTTCTCTTTTATTGCTGACTTATTCTGTGGTAAGCTGTTAATCGGTAAAATAAAAAAAAATTGTTTTTTTTTTTTTAATTTTAACGATCTATAAGATTTTTGATACGATAAACCCATGATAGCCGAGTGAGTTTGCTAATCTGAAATTAAAGAGACCAATTATTAGAACTTATGTATAACTTTTGTGTGATTATATGAATATGTAATCTGATGTATATTTGTAAATAAATATAAAAATATTTAAGTACAGTATATTTCAGATTTATTTTATTATATTATATAAACCGATTTTCTGATAGGATCTTATGCGTAAAGAAACATATATATATATATATATATATATATATATATATATATATATATATATATATATATACATATATATATATATATATATATATATATATATATATATATATATATATATATATATATATATATATATATATATATATATATATATATATATATATATATATATATATATATATATATATATATATATATATATATATACATATATATATATATATATACATATATATATATATATATATATATATATATATATATATATATATATATATATATATATACATATATATATATATATACATATATATATATATATATATATATACATATATATATATATATATTATATGTGAAATTGTTTTTGGCAGCTAGCTTAATACCTACACAATTACGAAAATAATAGATAGTCAGTAGATATCGTAAGAGAAGAAGCGATTAAGGTAAAAAGCATCGAAAAACTAAGTTTTGATTCGCAATATTTGCTCAATATATTTGTATAAATATTTTATATTTATTTTATTTCTCGTTAGGCACGTCAATTAAGCTTAAAAGCTTACATAGAACATTTTTCAGTACACTCTCATAGTCCAATGGGGAGCTCAAGTCTTTAACGTTATGTTTTGCAGACCTACGTTCATGATTCTCACATTTTAGGCGTCAAAATCACTAATATTTTATGTATATAACACGTATAATTTGTCTATTATACGTGTATAGTCACTATATATTCATGTATGGGCACTACTAAAAATTATGAACTAATACATCGATTTTTTTACGTTCCGTGTTTATGCAGAAGGTTTATCCCTAAAATAATTCATGTAAATAGAAAAAAATTAAATCATTATACCTAGACATTTTAATGAGCTAAATAAATATTTAAATGAGCTAATAAAAATCTAATGTTGGTTTCACGGAAACTGTGTTTTGTTCACTTCAATGTTTTGGAAAATATTCAGTTGGCTGATAGTGTTTTACGTTCAAAGTTTATAAGAGACATGTGTCATCTCTCACATTTGAATATTATTTTTTTTATTAAAGTGTCACACGCTGACGTAAAAAGAAGTTTGATCATCCAAGTTCTACTGAGATATTTAGTAAACTTAATTTTTTCAGGTTTTTGCATTTTAATCACGATTTACTATAGTTTGTTGGAAACCAAAAATATAAAAGAACGTCCTGCTTGGAAGAGCATTCGTGGGTTATTTCGTTTCTGTGGCGTTTGCATATACAGTATTGATGGTATCGGGGTGGCTTTACCCATTGAGAACTACATGGCTAAACCCAAGTATTTCTTCGTAGTAGTCCAATGGGGTATGTATTATATGTGTTAATTATTTTACAATAATATAATAATATTTTAAATAAATATGTAAAAAAAAAAAAAAATATGTGATTATTATTTAAATTTCTTTTTTATTGAAGTGTGGTATTGGCGTAATATTATACCATCTTTCTCCTCGTGGGTTGCGTAAGGGTCAACAAATGTTATATAAACGTTTAAAAATGTTATCTTTTAAAAAAATATCACTTTTGACGACCTCCGTGAACGAGTGTCGTAAACGCCGGTTTCCATGGTGTCGCCAACTCTGAGATCCCGGGTTCGATTTCCGGTTGGGTTTCTTGCACACACTTTCTCTACATTTTTTGGATCTGGGTTTTTGTAGTACCTTTATTGTTACTGATTTCAAAATATAAGTGCTCAAGCTGCTTACTTTGCGATCAGATCAATAAATTTGATGTTGTCCCTATCTACGAATCTATTCACATTATCGCCTACCGACGGACAGTGCTGCTACAACCATCTCGAAAAATATCACACCGAAATTCAGCAGAGCTTCGTCGACATAAAAAACATACATTTTACATGTCAATCGTTGTGTCCTAATATCTACACCGTTTCGTGATCACCTTCCTTTGAAGAAGGAGATATAAGCAAAATAAATACAAAATTAAAAACAAAACATGAAAGGCCTGTAAAAGTCCATCGTAGGATATGTCCTAGTCTTTCTCCCTCCATGGCCTCGCTCATAAGAGAAGGTTTGCTATAACCGCCATCATGGCAAACGGAATGGCGATCGCAGTACCAGATGGCACATAAATTAGCCGCTGCTAACGGTCGGCGGCTGCCTTTCAAAATGATTATCCTGCATCTATCGGTAATAAAAGTATCTGTGGCTCTGTTTATAGAGTTTTCATATATGATCTAAAATAATAAATATCTTCACGTCATTCTCAATGCAGGGCTTAGACAGAGGTCTAACCTAGACAATAAAGTCCCTACGACCCACCTTCCACCGAAGTTATTTTTGAGACAACGTGTCGCCGTCTTTATGTCTAAGCCAACGATATGAATCGTACATAGGTTTTTGAAAAAACCCATTGGTACGTGCCACCTGGCACTCGACTATCGTGATTTCCATTTTCTTTTACAAGCTGTATAGTGAAAAAGATCATTGGAAAATATCATGTGAGAGTAGTCACGGTAAACTTCCTTCATTTACAGCCATAGCGTCTATTTTCAGGTATGTCTATTGTAGTGCTCTCGGTAGCAAGCGTTGGGTTTTTTGGTTATTGGGCGTGGGGGGACAATTGTAGGAGTCCTATCACAATACATTTACCAAGAGAACAGTAAGTTTTAATTTTCAATATAACACAAATAAACAGCGACAGGCTCACCACGTCTCGCAATGTGGTGACAATCTCCGGTGGAATCTAAGTGTAACATGTCGACACTTTGTGACTACCTATTTATTAGAATATATACCAAAAATAAATATATATACCAAAAATAAAATTCATTCAGACCTCCGTGGACGAGTGATGTACACACCGGTTTTCAAGGTGTCGCCAGCTCTGAGGTCCCGGGTTCGATTCCCGGTCGGATCAATGTAGAAAACCTTTTTTACATTTTCTCTGGTCTGGGAGTTTGTGTTACCTTTGTGGTATCTGATTTCATATTACAAGTGCTTAAGCTGCTTAGTTTGGGTCCAGAGCAATGTATGTAATTGTCCCCATCTATCATGTGTATTTTTTTATTATTATTTAGCACATACAGATAAGTAAGATAACAAAGAATCATGTAAATGCAATAATAGAAGCATAATTTGAGCACCCTGTCGGCCATAAGATCTTACAGTAATTACAAATATTGATCAAGCAAAACACAGTACATACTCGCCTAACTCTCTTAAAAGTATAGATCTTTTTTTACATGACAATAAAAGTACCTAGTAACATACGTACCATGTACCAAGTACAAAGTACCAAGACCATACATAATATATTGAAGCTGCAATATATTCTCATTATTTGATAAACTGTTGAGGCTATCCCACCCGATATCCAAGTTGGTAATGACACTGCCTTCGAAGCTGGAGTACAAAATTTCTCATTCTCATGATTATATAAAATTCAACACATCCAAAATAAATGTACAATATTTTATTGTTGTATGTATGTTTATTTGTCCACAAATTACTCCTACACTTTTAATCGATTAATAACTATGCATTTGTATATTTACATAAACTCTAACTTCAAATAAATAAACAATTTCTTTCTTTCTTTCTAAATGAAAACAAAATCAGTGCAGTCGTTTGAAATATGAAATCGGTTGATACCAATAAATAAATACATACATAGATAGGACCAACAACACATACTTTGCTCTAACCACATAATAAGTAGCTAAAGCACTTGCGTTATGGAATCAGAAACAACAAACGCTCAGACGATTAATGACCCATCCGAGAATCGAACCCAGGACCTCAGAGTAGGCACCACTAGTCAACGGAAGTTATTGTATTATATCTTTGACTTTTTGCTTTCAGCGGTTCCATCGTACTGCAGTTCTTATTAGCAGCCACTCTGGGCGTTACATTCTCAGTACACCTGTGGGTACCGTTCAAAGCGATATGGCACTATATAGGAAGGAGACATAAAAGGTTTGTGGTTTAAAAAAGTATGAACAATTTTAGCCCAGGAGACTATAATAATTTCGAAGTAAGCGAGTATCTTTTTAGCTGAAAGAAACACATACTGTATCTGTAAGCGTAACAGTGAATAAAGATTTTGTGTATTCACTTCAGGTATCATTGTTTATTGGATAGTAAAACTGATTTTTCGTATTTACGCGAACCCTACATCTAAAATACTTCTGTTTTCGGATTTTATCGCGTTTTTAATTGTTTTTTTTTTTACAAAAAAATTTTACCTTACTCTTTGTACATCATCCAAAGCGCCGAAAAGTAAAAATAGTTTGTAAAAAACAAATAAAAAACGCCATAAAACTGTAAATCATTATTTTAGATAGGTAGCAAAAGAAAAGCCTAAGGCAAAGGCTAAGTGTAAGTTATCACACGAATGCACACTAGGTCACAACCGTATTCCTTACGAGGGGATCACAGGTTTAAAAAGTAGAAGTCTTTTTAACCCATGTTCCCAACTCTGTTCATTGGAACTTTATTGGAACAAATGAAATCGATCACACAAAACTGATTGATGTGACCATGACCTTCTCTGTGACCGTGGAACTCGTGTCTGTTGCTTCAAATTTATTGTCTTATGTCTAAGGTTTATTCTTAGCATTAATCTAAGCTAAGAAACAATTTATCACCACCTTACTTCCCGTGCGTCGTTAATGGTGACTGAGTGAAATATCTTTAAAATGGAAATGGGTACTGCCACATGGCAGGATAACTACTTCGCAAAATAGCTCAGAATTAGGCCGATAAGGGAAAATGGCGTCTAAAATGCACACGCCACTTGCCAGGAGTGGCGGTTACGGAAATCCGTCTTATAGTAAAGCCCCAATGTCTTTTAGTGCACTTTTATATCTATTAAGGGAGAAAAAAGAAAAATGTTGAGTTACATTTATATTTATACAATTATTCTCCATGATAAATCACGATAGCCACCCACCAATTGGTTGGTCGGAATTTTGAGTCAAGAGACCAGAGTTCGATCCCCAGGTGGCAGTCTCGTACCAATGGATTTTTTTAAAAAACTTATGTACGATATAAATCGTCGGCTTGGACATTGAGACGCCGATGGGCTCACCACCTGTCACGTTGTCTCAAAAACATCTTCAGTGAAAGATGGGTCGAAATGGCTTAATTGTCTAGATGTCTGTCTACCCCTGTATTAGAAACGGCGTGAAGATATTTGTTTATTTATTCATTCTCCATGATTCCACATTTTCTTTTTAATACATTTCTTTTAATTTTCAGTCAGCAAGGACTTTGGGAAAGAATTTACAAAGGAATCTACGTTGTTATTATCACTCTCCTATCTATAATATTCGACGACTTGAGCCAATGGATGAGTTTTGTAAATATCTGTTTTAGTATATGTTTCCAAGTTAATAATTAAGATAGAATAACAATACGAAAATTAAATTTATTTACTATTACTAACATAATTCACACTTGTACTGTTTGAAAACTTTCTTATTTTACTGAATAATATATATTTTATGATAAAACAACTATTAACTATTTTGAAGATCATAAATTAATAGATAAATTACATTATAAAATAATGAACCATCACCCATACACATTACTCAGTTGCACGATTATAAGGTACATGTACTACATAAGTAAATAGTCATAAATACATATTAGACATCCAGGACTCAAGTATAAACATTTATAATGTTTGCCTCCAGCGTCATTCGTACTGGCAAACCTTACCTCCGAAGGGTTACAACCAATTAAACTATGGGGCCGTGTGAAATAATTTAAAAGTTCATAATTAACTTTGCGAGCGTTACAAAGTAACAAAGAAATCAATTACAACTTCAAACGTTTCAGGCATAAAGTATTTTCGTAAGACCTGTACGTTTTTTCTCGAAGGTTTATGTTTATGATTCGATGTGAAACGTAAAGTTAACATTAAAAGTCGTCGAGGTAGGTCGAGATTAACTTTCGAATACCATGTGAGCAAATTGTTCGAAAAGAGGAGGATCATGAGTACTCGGATACCATGCATTAAAAAAATTATGAATTTGAAAGAAGCAATAAAGGTACGAGTATATGAGAATCGTGACTTTTGTGATCTGTTTTCTCTGGCCACTCCGTTAGGGATTGTGTGTAAAGATAAGAAAGTAATTTTATGTTTTTCTTCAGTTTAAGCAGTTTAACCAGTATTCTATTAACGTCGATCCTTGAGTAGATCCATTAAAGTTTAAGGGAAATATTTCATCCCCTGGGATCGTGAGATTGGGCTTAACAGTTCTTTGTTTCGATATATAGTTCCCGTATTTTATAATAAATATAATCTTTTCAGTCCTTATGACAGTGGTAGTGTCACCCTCATATCATAAATTAGAATTCCGAACTATATCGACGACCTTTCTAAGCGAGTGCCGTACAAACCCGTTTTGCATGGTGCCATTCCAAGATTCTATTCCGGGAAGGGTCAATATAGAAAATCTTATCTTTGTGTCTATCTGGTATATCTTATCTTTGTGGTACCTTCTTTGTTTCCGATTTCATAATACAAGTGCTTCAGGTTCTTCCTTTGGGTCAGATCAATTTTTTATTTATTTATTTATTTACACTTTATTGTAAACCTTAAGAAGAAAGTTACACAAAGGGCGTACTTAATGTCTTTAGTTATTCTCTGCCAGTCAACCCAAGGTGTGGAGAAATATTGTTATAGTGCTTTAAACTCAGTTTCATAAAAGTCAGTAAAGGACATAAACTGATTACATATACATTGTGTGTGACGATATACAATATATATATAAGCAATGAGTATGATATTATCCCTATCAATGTATAAATTTATTTATTTTTTATTTTTTTCTACATGGATGGTTTAATGAAAAGCCATGGTTAAGTATTCACTTTAGAGACTACAGTATATTTTTTTACATCCACTGGCGGTCATGTAATTGCAATTGCATGCGATTATATGACATATATTAAGAATATAGAACATATAATATATCGTTAGCTTGGACATAAAGATGGCGGCAGGCTTATCGTCCTGTCACGTTGTCCCAAAATATTCTTTCGGTGAAAGATGGGTTGAAAGGACTTCATTGTCTGCACCTCTGTCTACCCCTATATTGGGAAAGGCGTGAACATATTGTTAACATAGAATTATGTGCTAAAAAGATAAACATTATGGCCTTTTGTGTAAAGCCATCACATCATCGACGGAAACAGGAAACACCAACGTATTGGTGGTCCCTTTGTTTCTTCTGTCACATGAACACAATTTACCATAAAGCTACACCAAAATATATTTTATTTTCCGTTGACAATCCGGGTCGATACATCGTATAGGTTATTCGTCGGACAATCGAGTAGATAAAAATTGTTTATTCACTGCATTTGTCAGTTCTACGACCTTATGAACTGTACTAATAATACTGAAAAATAAAGAGGGGGAAGTATACTCTGTTTCTGGAGTATTCTCGGTTCGTATCACACTCTTGCCTATTTCTGCCGCCAAATAACAGTTTAACAACTGTTGTGTTCTGGTTTGAAGGGTATAGAGAACCTGTAATTAAAAGATAAGAAGCATCCCATATAAGTCATCAACCATTTTCAATACTTCTGCAATCTTTTACAATAGATTGCAAATGTTATGGGCTGGAGTAATTATTTACCATCGGGTGGACTTAGTAGATCGTTTTTCACCCTAATCAGATAAAAAAGATTGCTATGTATTATAATACAATTAAACACATTTCAGGTCGGAAACTTTTTTCTTGGTACCATTGTATTTATATTCCCAGCATTTATTAACAGCTTGGTGATATGGAAGGAATCACCACAAAGGCATTTAAGGTGAGCATTTTTAAGGCCTTTTTATTATATAAAAACTAAATATATTTTACTGGCATGAAATTAAAACGTAACAAAAGATTTCTTATATGTACGGTGGACGAAGGTAACAAATGACACTTTTTATTTATTAATAAATAAAAGTTGACGGTAGCCGATAGTAACAATGACAGTAGAACGTTCAAGACCTCAGTCCCCACGTGACCACTATGGGTATTTATGGTGTCGCCAGCTTTGAGGTCCAGGGTACGATTCTCAGACAGATCAGTACAAAAAACTACTTTTCTATAGTTTTTCGTTTCCAGGTGTCTATAGAATCTACGATATTTTTAATTTCATAACACTTAAAGCGCGCTAAGGCACTTTAACTACTTACTTTGGCATCAGTGAAATGTATGTGAAGTTGTTCCTATCAATATATCTGTATATGCATTTTTACTAATTTTACTTTTTTTTTTTTTTTCCATTTCATACAAAAACATATACAACATATATTTGTACAAATGTATCCTAAAATATGAAATATTCCCATTATGTAATATTCCCAATATGAAAATTATGTAATATAAGCGGCAATTTTCCACCGTACAAAATATTATACTACTTGTATAAGTAAAACATTGCATTTATTTTCTACTAGGAGTTACGATACCACTTACCTACTTTTTATAAGAAAAGGTGAAAAACTAGACTGATGGTAACGATGGATTACCTAAAGTCCATGTAGTGCAAGGCTAGCCATTCTTCTATTATGAGAGATGTTGCAAAGAATTGTGTATGATAGGTAAAGGAGAGCGATAGAGATGTGGGCCTACGGTTAGCTTACGTATGGGACGAAACGCAGAAGCCCAATTGCTTTTATTTTATTAGGCCTCTCCGGTATGGAAGGGTTTGCCACAATCCAATCGCGGTACCAGACACATGACACCTTAGACGCCGCTTCCTGACACCGGTCTGCTGATTTTTTGTGGTATTATTCAAGATTGTTATGCCAGCATCTATCCGTGTCATCATCTATCTATGTAGCCTCTTAAGATACTCACGAAAAGAAAGAGAGTAGTATATTCTTACGCGGTAACCACATGTCTAAATATAAACTTTTAATTACTCAAATACTTGTATCTTTTCAGATTGAAATTACTTGCAAATGTCTGCATAATGGTCCTCGGCGTTATATTGTGTTGCGGGGCTATATACTCGTATTCATACAGAGTAGGCTGAAAACGGAAGATGTGTATTTGTTAACAATTTTATTATTATTTAGCTTGTAAATAACGTTGATGATTAAAGTCGATTAAAATGTAGAGTTTTGTTTATTGTCAAATCGGCTATACCGTAGTGTAAATAACAGTATTCTTTTTGCATATATTATGCAAATTTACAGAAGAAACGTCAATAGTTACAGTTAATGGAGATACTACCCATGTCCGTTCTACTCCTGCGGTCTCCGTCCCAAATCATTTCACGTTAACTTATGGTGTGAATATGCATGGGCGTAGGTAATCTCTTACCATAAAGTGTGCTGCTTACTGGCATTTTCACAACCTTAAAAATGTTATTCATTTATTTCTTTAATCTTTGTATTTTATTTATTTTTCTCTTGTTAGGCGTCTAGTAAATAAAAAAAACACATGGTAAACGGTACACATGCAAAAAATTAAACTGCGATGTATTCTCGCAAACAAAAACATGTATAAATACATACATGTACATGTACTTATCTCCTTTTTTTGACGCTTATTCGTGTCATTGAATTTCAAATTAAAACATACCAGCCAAGTCTTTTGTAAGACAAAGCCCTCTCCGATATAGACTGGCCACGCTTGGCAAGCGGATTGGCGATCACAGCACCCAATACCTCACACATTAAAGACTGCTGCCCGTCACCGTTCTGCTTCACTTTGTTCTGGTATTTCTTGAACCTGGTATTTCTGGTATTTCTTGACACCTACTAGAAGAAAGGGCCGTCCCCTTTATTCTAGTAAGTGTCTTTAGAGAATTATAACGCTGTTACCTAACAGCAAATTCAATTCGAATAAAAAACATTAAATGCGTAGAAAATAACACGAAATAACATTACATTCGCTCTACTTAACTCTCGTAAATAGGTATGGAAGGTCTAAATACTTAAATAACAAGATAGTAACAAGGGTTCAAACATATATTATTTACAGTGCCAAAAGTCCCTAATATATTTACGCCTCTAGAATCTCACTGAATCAATTATGGTGTCTGTGAACCGAAAGTCTATTTAAGATCAACGCCTAAGCAAATATACGAGAAAAGCATGTAGGTGGATGATTCAATAAAACGTTTACTTTGTAATCTATATCAGTTATACATATCTCAATATCTTAAATTTTATAATATGTATTGATATGTCCATAAATATAAATAAAATTAAAGTATCTGTTTGTAATTTCAAATTTCAGAGTATTTCACTAAATCATTAATTATTAATTTAATTAAAAACGCCATTCCCAATATAGGGGTAGAAAGAGGTCTAGACAATTGAGTCGTTTCGACCCACCTTCCACCGAATATATTTTCAGGACAACGTGACAAGGTGAGCCCGTCTTTATGTTCAAGCTATCGATATAAAATCGTACATAAGTTTTTGAAAAAACCCATCGGTACGAGCGTGCCATCTGGGGATCAACCCGGGGTATCTTGGCTCGAATATAGATCATCCAACCACATGGTTATCGTGACTAATAAACAAACCAATTTAAAACTTTGACCTACATATGTAGGAACCAATTACTACGAAGGTTATTGCGTTCATTTGTCTTGATCTTGAAATTTATTCAGAATCTTCTTAAATATCAGAACGCAATTGGCACTTAAATGACATTGGACGAAAATAGTGTATAGGAAACGTAGCACCAAATTTCTGCTTTGAATTATAAATAATACTAATAAATAAATACTTACATAGTTTATACATATACTTACAACATCTTGTTCTGAATCCAAAGAACCAGGCTAAAGCATTTGTATTATGGAATCAGAAACAATGAAGGTATAAAAGTATAAAAATAAAAAACCCAGACCCATGAAAATGTGTTTTCGAACCCAGAACCTCAGAACCGGTGTGTACGCCACTTGACCACGATCGTTAATTATTGTAACCGATATTTAGAGTTTTGATTTGAAACTCAAACTTTTAATTTAATTTAATTTAATCGTATTTATACCTTTTATTAACGGCAAAAATTACTATATTAATAAAAGGAACTAAAAAAAGTGGTTAAGATATGAAGAATTTATAGAATTTTCCAACTTTATTTATGGCTTAACGCACATTCCCTGACGGAGTAGCCAGAGAGAACAGATCGCCTAGTTTCACGATCCTTACACACCTCTTTCGCTTCTTTTAATAATAAGAAATAAATATCTTCATGCAATTCCCAATACAGGGGTAGACAGAGGTCTAGTTTAGACAATTATGTTCCTTCGACCCACCTTCCACCGACGATATTTTCGGGATAACGTGACAGGTGGTGAACCCGTCGCCGCCTTTATGTCCATGCCAACGATATTCGTACATAAGTTTTTGAAAAACCCATTGGTACGAGCCAGCTACTTAGGGATCGAACTCGGGTCCCTTGACCTGAAATTCCGACCACCCAACCACTCGGCTATCGTGACTTTTTTACTTCTTTCAGGTTCATAATTTTTTTCATACATGCAGCATCTAGATATCCGAGTACTCTTGACACTCCCTTTTTCAAGCAATTTCAAATAGGCTTCGAAAGTTAGTCTCGGCCTACCTCGCCCCCTTTTAATATTGACTTTCGCGCTATATTTTTTCTTTACCATTAAGTCTTTGCTCATTCGCTCAACGTGCCCAAACCATCGAAGCACGCCTAATCAATTTTAGCGATAAGATCATCTTTCAAACCTACCATATTGCAAATCTCTTCGTTTCGCTTTCGGTCGGCCAAGGTAACGCCGCACATTTTACAAAGAAATCGCATCTCCACTGCATTGAACTTGCTTTTATGCTTCTTCTGGCATACCCAGGTTTTGCTGCCATATAACAAAGTTGGTACCAGCACTGCTATATTCATCGCAAGTCGTGTATTATTCAGTTCAACAGTGGTAGAGGCACGCATCACCTTTTGTTGTTGCATGAATGGTCCGGCTCGACCAGGGAAGTACCATGACCTCACGGATTACCGGCGTGAAGTAGAATTCTATCAAACTTCTGCGTTTCGTCCCCCGGGACGAAATACTGTAAGGGCGGCAATGCATCTGCTATGCATCTGGTATTGCGGGTGTTCATGGGCGGCGGTAATCACTTACCATCACGTGAGTCACCTGCTACAGTCTTTGAGAAAGTAATTAGCAAGGAGTAGTAAAAAAGTAAAAATACTAAGAAAAGAGCGGCGGTTATCTTCTTGGCCGTTAATTTCTGAATTGATTCGTCTGATTTGCATAGAAATATAAATGTGAGGTAAAATTAACAGCAGAAAAATCATATTTTTATATAATTCTAATATAATTCTTACCAGTACACGTATGGTAAAGTTTAGTCTTTGATGTTGACTGGATATCCTCTAATATACTCGAGAGCAATGAATAAGGGCAGGTAACGATATCTAAATATCTCGAAAACAAAGATTGCTATCGGAATGATATAATTTTTGTTTGATAGGCAATCTTTGAATTAAATTAATAAAACTTTTTAGTTACTATAAAGCTATGCTATGAAAATGGCAAAATAAAAAAAAAACACTTTTGTAAAACGAACTTAATATTTTCTCATTCTGGTTTTACTTTCGCTTTCATTTCTTGTGTTGACTTTAGTCACATAAAAAGATACATAAATAGCGTTACTGACGTTCATTACTTAAAAAACAACTGGCAATGTCAATTACCATTACTGAAACTGTTACAATTTCGCCTACGCTTTTGATGCAAAGTCGTTGTTGTTCTGGTGTTTATCGAGATGGCTATCCCTCCATCTGCCGATAGCCAAAGGTGTTTAAGGCCGTTCTCTTAGTCGCGCAAGGGGAGAAAGAGGATGTTAATTTATACGCCTTAACCACACGGCTGTTCACATTTCAATATTATTGTAGTATTACGTTTATAGACGATAGGCTCGCCACCAATCCAAAATCCAAAATAAGTTACAGTAAATAGCGGGTCGAGAGGACTTCATTGTCTAGACTTCTGCCCTCGGCAGTATCGGAAATTGCACAAAGACATAAAAAAACAGTTTAAATATTTTTCTGGCATTCGTAAGCTTTAAACGCTCGCTGAAACTAGAGCTATACACTTCCAAGACAGTGTTTAATAAAACTTCATTGACACAATCAACGCTCAACACTTGTGGAATTGAGGAATCATTACAATGTGTTCGCATGTAAACTGGCAGGCCCAGTGATGGGTGACCTCTCTATTAAGTGTTTTACTAAACTGCCAGAATCGATACAAATATCTCGAATTTGATACTACAATTAAAGAGACATAAATAATGTCCTCTAATAGTCCTCTCTTGCCCGACGACATCTTCATGTCCAAGTCACCAATATAAATCGTACATAAGTTTTTGAAAAACCCGTTTTTACAAGCCTTGGGGATCGAACTCGGGTCTCTGAACTCGAATTCCAATTACCCATCCACTCGGCTGTCAGAAACAAAAAATAATAATGATAAACTCAATAAGCATCAAAACGTGATTCCGAGATATACGACATGACATGATATGGTTATTAAATAGTAATACGATATTCCGCAGGAATTACAAGAAAAGGGATTAAACTGTTCATTAATAGTTTGATCTTGTTGAAAAGTTTTAACCAAAACAAACGTGCCATAGACGATTAGTCACAAGTGTAACTTAAACAAAAAGAATAGTCAATACTACTTATTTTTTATGAATATTATTCTTTATGAATAGAAAAATGTTTGTCACTTACATTGTGATATTGTTGGTACATACAATTTCATATCGCACTGAGAAGACATACATATATAGATTACACAAAAATGATATAATTTTTTAACGTTATTCAAACAATTTTTTTCTTACTATGTAAAAGTTCAGTGTAGGTCATAGGCCTCTCTAGAAAGCGAGGATTTATCATCACCCTTCGCAAGCCAACTAGGAAAGCAGTAACAGACTTCAAGCACCTTTGATGCTGCGCTCCGTCATCGGTCTACTGAATTTAGGTCTGGTATGTTTTTAAATGCTTATCTTGCCATCAGTCGGTAGCCAATGGTATTTACATGCTCCTATTTATCTCTTACGATACTCATGGCTCGAAAAAGGTTGGTATCTTCTTACGCCGACACCTCATGATTTTGTGAATGTATGGAGAAACAAGGCTATGAAGGATTTCATAGCCTTATTTTAAAGTAAAGGGAGGCAAACGAGCAGGTGGCTCACGTGGTGGTAAGTGATTACCGCCCATGAACACCCGCATACAGAGGCATAGCAGATGCGTTGCCGGCCTTAGAGTGCCCCCCTCCCCCCCCCCCAGAAATGGAGGAGTGGGGTGTGGGCCTCCGGTTACCTGCACTCACCAGGCAAAACGCAGAAGTTTGTTAGACTTCTACTTCACGCCGGTATTCTGTGAGGTCGTGGTACTTCCCCGGTCGAGCCGGCGCATTCATGCAACAACAAAAGCTGATGCGTGGCTCTGTCACTGTTACAGCTTTCAGTCTTGAAAGCTGTAACAGTGGTAGAAAGACTTCAGCTATACAAGATATTTAGTCTTAATTTAACTTTTTTAAACCAGTTTGCGAGTTTTTAAAGTAACGAGTGGTTGGGTGTTCGGAATTCGGGTAAAGAGACTCGAGTTCGACCTCCATGAGGTACGCCAGTATTAATAAGTTTTTAAAAGCTCATGTTGGATTTATATCGTTGGCTTGGACATATAGACAGCAAAAAGGTCACCACTTGTTACGATATCACTAGATAAACTTAGGTGAAATGTGGGTTGAAAGGGCTAAATTGTCTAGATCTCATGCTGCCACTGTATGGTGAAGTGCGTGCGTGAAAAGTATTTAAGGGCTACAATGGCTACCAATTCTTATCAACAATAACATTTTATTTCACTCATATCCGTTGTAATTTTTAAAGATCTTTCGTACGCCCCTTAGGAATTCCTGTTGCTGAATTGAGCCGAATGTAATACGGTGGAGGTTGCGGGTTCGAATCTCGCCCGATCTTTTGAATATTTCTTTCAAAAATAATGAAAGTACGACTGCCGTATGTATCGGCATATGAATATTACCATCCCCTTTCTTCCCGTAGGTGTCGTAAGAGGCGGCTAACGGAAAACTCTTAAAAATAGATAAATAAATGTCTTAAGCATAATCCCTGCATACAAGAGAACAAATCCTTACATACCTCTTTTATTTCTTCCAAATTCATCATTTGATTCATGAACACACGTCTCCGTGTACTCTTGGGTAGTCGAAGTCCATCGATTCAAAAGTTGATGGAGAGAAAATATTGGCCGAAAATACAAAAGCTACGTTATCCGAATGGTTGGTGATTGGAATTAGATTCAGGAGTTTTCATTTCTAAACTTACGTACGATTTGTATCGTTTGCTTGCTAGACGGCGACAGCCACCATCCGTTACGTTATCCGAAATACTGTGAATTGTGGGTAAAAAGGGACTTAATTTTTCAGACTTCGCATTACCCTAGTATTGGGAATGAATTACGACATAGAAAAGGACGGATATCTAAGGTGCATTACGATCACACACACGCCTTGCATATACATTATAATCCTTTCTACTGAAAATCCTTTTACAGGAGTGGTTCTTTAGAAGGGATTATAATATATTTGCATCACCGCAGGTGACTTGATGTCCTGCGGTGGTCTTTACAAACCACTTCAGCTGTTTCTCAAAAAATTTTCAAACAATAATTTCAAGATAATGGTTATCTTGAAATTATTATCCCGTCACCTGGTTGTAACAATTGCGATTATAAGGCTTTCGTCATGGTTACTTCTTACAATAACTCAGGAGTTATATGAACGACCTCTCTGGTTGAGTGAGGTACATACTGGTATTCATGATGTAGCCAGCTCAGAGATCTCAGGTTCCCGGGCGGATCAATGTAGAAAACATAAGTGCAAACAATGTAGTAACATACGTGCTTTTGCTAATTACTTTGAGATCAGAGCAATGAATGCTACATTGTCCCTATGTATGCATTTATTTATTATAAATTATAATAGGACCAACACCATAAAGAAAATTAATGTACATAATTGAAAACTATCTAATTTCCTTAATATCAGTCGATTTAATAGATCTGAAGGAATCAAGGAATAAAGTGAACAGTTTAATATTTACAAATATTACATAACTGCGGATATTATTGACAATAATCAAGTGCGATAGAGAATTCAAAGAAATAACAATGACATATATTATATAATTCTTCGTCTTCAGATTAATTATAAGAAAGACTTACTTCCCTGAGTGTACCATACAAGGTCAAACGGTGGAAGCACTATTCATGCTGTAATTTAGTCGAAAGATAGCCTTTGAGAAGCTTAGTAGTGTTTTAGTGTTGGCACATTGATAATATGGAAATAAACCTTGATCACGTAAGTAAATAATATGTATACTTCGTTAAGATATTATAATTCTTGATTTATCTCTTACATTTCATTTTACTCCGTTCTAATTTCTTATATTTTGATATGCATCCACACAAACACGTATATGTAATTATAAATTTAGATAAGTTTGAATTATGTATTATGTATATAGATTAAACAAAATTCTTTCCGCGGGATTCTTTAAATTTCAAAAATCAGACAATAACTCTCCGTAACTAAAACTAAACTCCGTTAGGGTAATCAAATCTTTGTCATAGCTGAATTTACCATATATACTGCGCATATCCTGGATATAAAATATTTGCGCACCAAATTTCATTCAAATCTATTCAGTTCAATATCAACACATCCAAACATGTAACCGTCAACATATTAGTAGGATCAGTAGAATAGAGCCAGCCACGACAACCAAATTATTAAGTAATTGGAATTGGAATCAGAAGAGCTGAGTTCGATTCCCAGAAAGCTCATGAAAATTATTGTATCGTTAGCTTAGATACACAAGCTGACCACCTGTCAAGTTATCCCAAAAATGCACCGGTGGGATGAAGATCGTAAGGATTAAATTATCTCTGTCTATCCCCGTATTTCTCAATATACGTGTACATAAAACACAATTAATAAGCTGTAATATATCATAATTATCTAATGGAACAAGTCAATAGTGCATAGAAACTTATACTTAAAAAAATCTAAAAAAGGTCTAATTGACTACCCGATATCCAAGTTGGTAAGAAATTATGGGTCGCCGGTTCAAGTCCAGCTAGGGGCAAAAATTTGTGTGATGAATTTAAATGTTTTCATCGAGTTAGAGATGTTTATATGTATATATGAATATTTATCTATATAAATATTTATATGCATGTATGTATTCTTTTTACAATAATATATATGTATGTAAATATTTTGTACCGTTAGCTTGGATATATATTAGGTGACAAGCTCACCACCTGACACAGGTGTCCCAAACATTTATGAAAAGTGGGTCGAAAAGACTATTATCTTCACCAGTATTGGAAGTGGCGTGAAGATGTAAAAGGATCTAATTTTTATCACATATCGTATGTTTTTATTATTATTGAAACTATACATTTGTATGTTCCTATTACTACTAAATTTATCAAAACGAAAAGAATTTCTGTACATATTTTATACTAAACATTGTATACTATACGCCATATCGTGGAAATCATGGTTATTTAAACAAAACAAAGTATTTTCAAATACTGTGACAAAGTATGCATGTGCATAATACCGGCAATTGAACAAATCCCTTGAAGGTGTTTGAAGAGCTGCCTCGAGAGATTGAGCGTCTTATCTCTGTACATTGTTATCGTATTTATGTTACACTAGTTCCTGCCCGCGGCTTCATCCGCAAGACATGAAGGCGTGAAGATATTTTATTTTGTAAATTTGTATATTTTTTTGAATATAAATAAAGACAACATCACATACATGCTCTGATCCCAAAGTAAGTAGATAAAGCACTTGGCTTATGGAATCAGAAATAACGAAGGTACAACATACACCCAGACCCGACATAACGTGGAAAAAGTGCTTTTCTATATGAACTATATGGTATTTCTATATGCCCACAGAGATTCCGAAACCGGGAAAACCAATGTCTATGCCACTCGTCCACAGAGGTCGTCAAACATCTAATCATACAATTTTTTTATGTGTAAATGGCCGTGTGGTGTGTCTCCTTCTTTCTTCGCGTGGTTGTCGAAAAAATTTATGTACTTATAAGAATCATGAATACCGTGATGGTAACTGACAGATGGAAGGTTCAATATCTTGAAAAATACTAGATCATTATTAATAAGATCGGTGACGGGTAGCAGCATCTAAGTTGGTATGGATTATTAGATATCCTCCTTATGGAAAAAGCCTAGATCGTGCACCGTACGGTCGTTATGTACTCGTATGTTATTTAAACATTCAGTACATAGCGCGCAACAGTGACTTTTATATCTTCACGTTTTTCCTAATATAGGGCTAGTGAGTAAATAAATAAATAAATATATTCACGCAATTACCAAAACAGGGGTAGACAGAGGCCTAGTCTAGACAATTAAGTCCCTTTGAACCCCCTTCTACCGAAGTAATTTTCGGGACAACGTGACAGGTGGTGAGCCCGTTGCCGTCTTTATGTCCAAGCCAACGATATAATTCGTACTTAAGTTTTTTTTTTTTTGAAAAACCCATTGGTACTTGCCGCCACCTGGGGATCGAACTCGGGTCTCTTGACTCGAAATTCTGACCACCCAACCACTCGGCTATCGCAACTTTCGGCTAGTGAGAGTTCTGGATAATTAAATCTTTTCGACACACATTTCAGTGGAGCTAGGAAATCTGTAGCCTTCTTAATGTCCAAGCCAACAATGCAAGACACTTTCGACTATTGATTGATAAACATTTATATAAATATCCATGACTCGAACATAATAACAACACTCATATTGATCACACGGGATTCGATACCACAACTCTCAGCTTCGAAGGCAGGACCACTACTAACTATTCCATCAGGTCGTCATACAGTAAATAAACAGTGATTAAATAATCGCCTGGATCTTGTCGTACTAGTCGTATCCCCATTCCAGCATATTGAAAATTTTCGGATCAGTAATTCCGATTCCGATCCGTTTACAATAGAGAAAATGATACACTACTGTACCCACAACTTTATTTTATCTCTCTCATATCTCTCATATCTACCGTGATCAGTATAGAATTGGATATTCTATAGCGATTTATAAGCACTCGAACTAGCTTGTAGGAAACGAAATTTTTAATTACATTGACTTACTTTCTAAGTATAGATTAATTTTTTATATTATATAACATATTGAGATACATAATGGTATATTTCTACTCAAAGTATATGGATCTGTGTTACACCTATAACTTTCTAATCAATTGATTAGGAAAAGGCTATGGCTAGAACCGGTTAATTTTTATTTTAATTATTAAATCATAAGGACTTGATTTCTATGCTCTTATGTAACATAGAAGTTTAAGAAAGCACACCAAATACCTTATAATAATAGTGATAGTCTAGTCCATATTATGTTACGAATACTAGCTTGAAGTCTTGATCACTGCAAAAGAATTCATTGTACAGTACTTACGATTAGTTGTTACATCAAAATTTTAAATTAAATGAATGAATACTTTATTGTGCAAATATCATACATACGTACATATATAATGGCTTGTCAAAGTCCTCTGCAAAACATAGGCCCATAGGGAGGATTTGCCATAATCGCCACCCTTGGCTGTTTCCTTGATCGCCTCTTACGACACGCACGGGAAGAAAGGGAGTGGCAATATTCTTACGCCGTTACTGCATGGAATTACTGTACAAACATCAATATTAGACAACAAAATAAAAAAATGAAACAAAACAACAAAAAACATTAAGCAGCCTTGTCGCTAATAAACGATTTCTTCAGGCCACTAGACAAAGAAATATCGTGGGTTAGGATTAGAGTGCACATTAAGTAAAACAGTACAGAAGGAAAATAAATATATAAAAATAAAATAAAACGTTTTTATTATGTTATATAGAATTGGAAGTTTTTTTTCATAAAATAATATTTCTCAGCTAAGAGAAAATTGGCCATTGGTACGTGCCTGCCACCTTGGGATCGAACTCAGGTCTCTTGACTCGAAATTCCGACCACTCAACCACTCGGCTATTGTGACTTTTAAAGGTCGTCAGAATGTGAACGTAGTCAGAATGTATAAAATGTAAAAATGTGTAAAAGTGTAATTCACTATGAATTAAATTAATATCTTCACGCCATTCAAAATACAGGGGTAGACATAGATTTAGAGCATAAAGTCGTTTCGACTCACCTTCCGCCGAAGATATTTTGGGACCCGCGGTGAGATTGTCGCCGTCGCAATGTCCAAGCCAAGGATATAATTCGTACATAAGTTTTTGAAAAAATTCATTGATGCCTGCCACCTGAATATCGAACTCGGGTCTCTCAACATTCTACCACTCGGTATCATGACTTACTTCTCGTGACAATATAAATCAATCTCGTGACAATATAAAACCATTTGTTTCTTTGATACAACCTGGGCTTAAAGTTTTAAAACAGGATAAACCAGAATTAAATTAGGTACGTATTTTTCCTGTTATCTTCTTTTTCTAAACATGTTATTGACCGTAATCCTGTATTTTTTGTTTCGTTTGTTATTACGCAAAAACATTTGCATTCAAATCAAAACAAACACGTTTTATTATATACTAAATAAATAAAATAAATAAATATTTTCGGTTCCCAATACAGGGGTAGACCATTGCGAGCCTGCCGCCTGGGGATCGAACTCGAGTCTCGCGACTCAAAATTCCGACCACCCAACCACTCAGCTATCGTGACTTTTTAACATTTAAGTAGTCATAGAAAATAAATATTATACATATAAATAATGAAACAGGACATTCACTCCTGGTTTATTGATATGGTAAAATTAATTTAAAAAATGGTAAAAGGAATTAAATGTAAAAAAAATAATAATAAAGTAATGAATAAAGTGTATTACAATGACAGTACACCCGTTTATGCTGCTTTGCTCTAAAAAGGAAAACCACTCAGGATTTGTTAGAATGTATCAGAAGTCGAACACCCTAACACTGATTTAGAATCACCCTTATACATATATTTAAAATAAAATACACAAATATATAAAAAATATATATGCATATATTACATATTCCTCATGTGAAGAGGGTAGCATTTTGTAGCGTTAAAATATAAAATAATAAAAATTTGTTTCTAGTAGTATTGTAATAATAGTAAAATTAAAATAATTCTTACATAATATTTTTAATAATGTAAATTATACATTTATGAATTAATAAGCTAACCGTGGACCCGATTTCCAATTTGGCATTGAAGGAGCTAAGGCAAGAACCTTCGAAACTAAGGATTTGTGATTATTTTTGTTTGTGAAACATTTGTGGAAAGAACACAAATGTTTGTACTCGAGTCATGAATATTTATATGTATATTTATATCTACATAAGGATATACACCGTTGGCACTCATCACAGGTCACGTTGACCCAAATAATAAGCTTTGTTGGAAATTGGGTACTCTAGTATGGGAAATGGCAAAATAAGAAGTAGAAGGATTACATAACTTGTCATTAGAAACATTTTTTAAACGGATCAACACTCGAAAAGATTACTCGTTTATCCTACATACAGTTTATTGAAATGAAACGTTTCTGTTTATTGAATATGTCATAAAGAGTGCACTGTTCAGATATGTAACCACTCAACCGAGTCTTTATGTGTACAATATTAAGATGTGAATGTAATACATTGAACCTTTAAGTTAAGTTTTCTAAGATATGTACGGAAAACATCACTTACACGTAATAGTCACGATAGCCCAGTGGTTGGGTGATCGTAATTCGAGTCAAGAGACCTGAATTCGATCTTATGTACGATTTATAACATTGTCTTGGCGATAAAAACAACAGACTCGCCGCCCTTGTCCCAAAAAATGTCTTCGGTGAAAGGTTGTGAATTCTTCGTAAACACTTCGGTGAATTGTCTAAAGTTCTGTCTACTCCAGTATTGGGAATGGCGTGAAAATATATACAAATCCGTAGTGCGACCTACACACCGGGTTTCATGGTGTCGCTAGATTTGAGGTTTCGGGTTCAATTCCCGGACGTATCAATATAGAAAAACACTTTTTTACATCGTCTCGGGTCTCGGTGTTTGGTGTTTCTCAGACCGTAACACAAGTGCTTTAGATATTTACTTTGGGATCAGAGCAGTGGGATGCTGTACCTATGTACGTATTTACTTAAAAAACATTTTAATTAATCATTATGAGTTTTCTACTTACTTTCTCCATTAATATCGTAAAGATACACATATATTTAAACAAGTTTCTTGTTTGATAAAATCGCGAATATTTAATAACTGGTACATTATCATGAGAATACTAAAACAAATGACAAAGTAAAACGTCTTTTATATTTAAACAACTGATTTTTTTGTTAATCTTTCTGTTTGTTGATTCACTTTACTGTAGCGCCATTAAAATTTCAAGGCGGGTCATACATCTGATGACCTTCGTGAACGAGTGATGTACACCACGGTTTTCATAGTGTCGCTGGCTCAAACGTCTCAAGTTCGATTCCCGAAAAGATCCATGTATAAAAACTAGTTTTTCTACATTTCCTTGAATCAGATTTTTTTGAGTGTTTGTAATACCTTCGTTGTTTCCGATTCCGTAGCACAGTGCTTTAGCTACTTATTTTTAGATCAGTGATGTTGTCTCTATCTATCTTGGAATCCCGGCTGCGCTATATTGAAGACGCTTGGCGAGCAGATTGGTAATCGGAGTACCAGAAACCACATAACAAACTCAGCTGCCCAGCATCGGTAGGCACGTAGCCTGGCATTTTATCTAAAAGGTTATCACGTCATTTATCGGTAATCATTGACCCTTCCAAAGCTTTTATCCTTACTAACGCAACCCTACGACGCCATGCTTAAAGATAGAAGATAGTATATTCTTAAACGGATATAGGGAAAGATATTTGACGTTTTTTAGGCATTTTATTGTTTAGCAGGTACTTGATACTCATAAACGCTTAATTTTATGCTCATCGTACTTAATAGTTAAATTAATAATTCTGTAAAAGGGATGTTTGTGACAAAAAACTAATTATTTATTTTCAGGTTCTACATTGATATCTTCACGCAATTCCCAATACAGGGGTAGACAGAGGTCAAGTCTAGACAATTAAGTCCCTTTGACCCACCTTCCACCGAAGATATTTTCGGGACAACGTGACAGGTGGTGAGCCCGACGCCGCCTTTATGTCCAAGCCAACGATGAAATTAGTACATAAGTTTTTGAAAAACTCATTGGTGGGACTCAACCTGGGGATCGAACTCGGGTCTCTCGACTCGAAATTCCGACCACCCAACAACTCGGCTATCGTGACTTACATTGATGTATGTTTGTCTTTCATTACGTCTTATCGTATAAATAATACGAAGAATGTGAATGTAAATACCATTGCGTGGCTTCACTATACACCTTAAACAATATAACCTGCCATAACAACTTTGTCAACTTCTGTTAATTTTATAATAAAATATCTTCAAGCCGTTCCCAATACAGGGGTAGACAGAGGTCTAGTCTAGACAATTAAGTCTCTTCGACCCACCTTCCACCGAAGATATTTTCGGGACAAGGTGACAGGTGTTGATCCCGTCGCCGTCTTTTATGTCCAAGCCAACGATATGATTCGTACATAAGTTTTTGAAAAACCCATGGGTACACGAGCCTGCCACCTGGGGATCGAACTCGGGTCATTTGACTCGAAATTCCGACCACCCAACCACTCGGCTATCGTGTCTCGGCTTCAATCTGTTAATTTTAAATTTACGGAAATACATTTTCTTTCACGAGGACACTAAAGCCACATAATGATGATAAACATTTTAAAAAATACTATTTTATTTTACTACTTTTTTTTTGATTTTGTGTCATATCAAATGTCATCTTATAACTTTATATACGAGACAATAATACTTTTGACATAACCAAACGAAATTTTTCTTCTAGTAATCAATATTGTATATAAATAGCTCAGTTATCCCAAGTTAGTTCACAAAACTGTTTTCTAACAAATCCCGAACAACTAACGAACCCACAAGTAAAGTTAAACAGAAGCTTCTGACAATGTAGGCGTTTCTGTTCCAGGATTTCTAATTTAATTTAATTCCTAATGGAAAAGTTTAAAAAAATGGATAAGTATATATTATAAAGTCTGTTTGAACCAAAAGTTTTGTGTGGTATCAGCGTTAGAATTTACCATCTCTTTCTTAATCTGGGTCAAAGACGACACAAGGAAAATTCGTAGCAACAGATACCGATGTATAGTGGGATAACATCTCGAAAAACCAGACCAAAATAATTTACAAATCGAAATTCCGTCCACCCAACAACTCGGCTTTCGTAGCCGAGTTGTTGGGTGGTCGGAATTTCGATTCGAGAGACCCGAGTTCGATCCCCAGGTGGCTGGCTCGTACTAATGGGTTTCTCAAAAACTTATTACGAATTATATCGTTGGCTTGGACATAAAGACGGTGACGGGCTCACCAGCCTTTCACGTTGTCCCGATAATATCTAATCCCGAAAATATATGTGGAAGGAGGGTCGAAGAGACTTAGTTGTCTAGACTAGACCTCTGTCTACCCCTGTATTGGGAATTGCCTGAAGATATTTATTTTTATTTATAAAATAAATAAGGTAAAATAATTAATTGGGAACAGCGCCAAAGAAGCAACATGCCTGGTACTGTGATCGCAAACCCATTAGCCAAGCGTGACGATTATGGTAAATACTCCTTACAGGAAAGTCCAGCAGTGGACTTTCACAAAAATTTAATTAAAAAAGAAACAAACATCCAAACATACACTTTTGTTTAACTTTCACATTTATAATATGTGCATTTATTTTATTGACAGGTAAATCACACACAAACGTTACAAGATGCCCAAGACTCATTTCCGAAACCACCACCGCATCCGCCACCAGATGTCATTAGAGGAAAGAAATTTATTCTGCACTCTGAAAAAGAACCATACGATTTTATGGCCCATAGGTTTAATTCTAAGCCGACAAAGTAAGTATACCATCAATCTAGACCATAACATCACAAAAAAAGAAGACGACACTTATTAAGATGTCTATAATGTCGAAAATTTAGTCGTGTAGGTATATTAATATAGAAGCTTATAGATGATATTGTGTTGTGTCTGGGATTTATTTGTGTTAAATTTTAATAAGGTTGGTAGGATTACAACATAATACAAAAGTTATGTCTAAAACAAGAAATACACAAGTTATGTCTGTCTTTCTAGAATATAACATTGAACGGTCTGTTTCGTGACGGTTATTTTGTTATAATGTCTCTGCTATTTATTTTATTGAGCTTTTAACCGCTTCCATTGGAAATGAAACCCCATTTGGTAGATGCCTATATGCGAAAATTAATAGGCTGTAAAGGTAAAGTTAGGTGAAAAAGGTTAGGTAAACGTTTTTTTATCCAATTATAAAATTTACTCTGAATCTGAAACTTCTGAATTCCGACCTCCGTGAACGAGTGAGAACTTATTCGGGCTCGATTCCCTTGTTAATGTAGAAAAACTTCTCGGTGAATGTGTGTCCATTCGCTTTTCTGATTAATAATATATCCATAATATTTTTTTTTTATTTCATAATACATGTCCCAAAAATGTCTTCGGTGGAAGATGGGTCGAAAAGACTTAATTGTCGAGACCTCTGCCTACCATTGTATTAGAAATAGCGTGATTCATAAAACATGTGCTTAAACTACTTATTTATAAACTTATTTGAACTGTATTGTTTACATTAACAATAAAGGAAAGAGAAGGTGGATGAAGGAAGGAAATGCATAAACATTTAGGACTTCTCTGCCAATCAACCCAGGGTTTGGTAAGAAATCATACTAGGTTCAGCAAATAATGATAAAAAGAAAAGAGAAGAAAACAAAGATCACACTTGTTTGGGGATCAAACCGATGCAGTCCCTATCTATGCATGTATTTATTTGACGTATAACCTTTTTATGAGAGGCCTTTGTAATACTATGACATTTAAAGAGCGCTGTGTATGCATGTTCCCTTTTATATATTCTATTTCAGCTTCCTGGAATCTACTGGACACTTAGTAAAAGGTTGTCTCGGAGGTGGCATATTAGGTATTCATGAAGCCTACATGAAGTGTGGACTTTGGACATCATTAGTAGTCACAATAGTTTTCGGTTTTTATATTACCTATTGTGTGCATGTAAGTAATAAATGTACTAAATTCTGTAATAATTTATACCTCACATTATCTCAAAATTATTGAGAGATAAAAAAATATCTTCACGCAATTCCCAATACAGGGGTACGCAGAGGTCAAGTCTAGACGATTAAGTCTCTTCGACCCACCTTCCACCGAAGATATTTTCGGGATAACGAGACAGGTGGTGAGCCCGTCGCCGTCAGTATATCCAAGCCAACCATATTCGTACATAAGTTTTTGAAGAACCCTTTGGTACGTGGCTGCCACCTGGAGATCGAACTCGGGTCCCTCGACACGAATTCTGATTACCCAACCACTCGGCTACGGATTTTGAGAGATCACTTAATTTTTCCAAGTTAATGGAGTACATGTCCTATAAAATAATTAGTTTAATAAATCACCAAAACTCAAACTACAAATCAAGCTAGCAATTGTTTCAATTCTGTTATTCCTTGGTCAATTTCTTCGATAGAACAGATGGAACGAAACGGAGCCGTTTCATTTTCCAGTGAAAGATGAGTCGAATGGACTCAATTTGTCTACACCTCTGTCTATCCCAGTTTTGTGAATGTCTGCTATTTATGTTTCCATTGATTACTGTCTAAAACAAAACAATTAAATTTTACTGACCGTTAAAAAATATCTTTTGAATTAAACTACGAAGTTCCATCAAATGTTACTAAATATTTTCCTGAGGCTTTCTCAAAGCGAAACAATATTTCCGACTCAAATAAGTAAAAATACATTTGTGATCTCTTGTATTATCCCCGTACAAGTTTCACTGCGAAAGACGAAAATTTGGCAACTTTCATGTACATTGAAGTTTCCTTTCTAATGTAATATGTTTGAAAAATTTTTTTCGGTTAGGTAACTGCTAAAATATGAATTATAAGTATTTAAAAGGTATCAATGTAAATATTTCAGCTTGTTGAGAGTCTACTGCTGAATATATGCCTCCCTAAAAGATTTCCACGGTGAACGGTCCCGAGCTACTTCGAACGATGTGCCACAATATTGTGCTGGTCATCACTCCATGTGGTGGAGAGACTTCCTACATTGCGTTTGCCTCTACGAGGTTGACACTAGAGAACCTTACTTCCACGGCAGTCCTTGGTTCTGCAAGTGTTGGGGCTAGCCAATAAAATATATGGCCCTATAGGTCTAAAGCACAATGTCATCCCACC
Organism: Sericinus montela; assembly: GCA_029286605.1. Lineage (NCBI taxonomy): Eukaryota > Metazoa > Arthropoda > Insecta > Lepidoptera > Papilionidae > Sericinus > Sericinus montela. The sequence goes on along the minus strand of JAGSMR010000064.1, from coordinate 806,502 downwards.
ATGTCGTCTTGGCGTACCGTGTACCGTGTGTACCGTGTACCGTTAGGTGTGTGTTAAGTTGCGAAGATACCATTGTAGAACTCTCTTACCCCAACGCTCACGCTAACTTAATACGTAAAAATAATCAAATCAATTCATATTTTGTTTTTGTGATGTTATGAAGATAGTTCACCTTATGTGATCAAATTAAAGAGAAAAAGATAAAATTTCAACTGACAACGCGACCTTCGCCGCGGGTTCGAATCCCGCCCGTGTCAGTTGAAATTTTAACTTTTTCTCTTTAATTTGATCACATAAAAGTTCAGCATAAAAATGCTTTAAAAATCAATAAAATTGCATAATAAAATATTAAGTTGGCGTTATCGTATTGATAATTTCTAACTGAAAAATCAGGAATATCAAAATTGTCACTTGCAAAAGCGATAACAGATGGCGCCAATGCCAATAAACAAGGCACATGTAATAAAAAGAGAATACAGATTTAAAATTTCAACTGCTGCGTGTAAGACACGGTGGCTCGGAGGTAAGAACGTCGCCACGGATCGGCGAAGGTCGCAGGTTCGAATCCCGCCCGTGTCAATTGAAATTTTAACTTTTTCTCTTTAATTTGATTACATAAAAGTTCAGTATAAAAATGCTTTAAAAATCAATAATATTGCATAATATTTAGTCTTAGTTTTTCTTTTTTTTTTTTTTCATTTATTTAGCACAAAATAAGAAAATACAAAAACTTATGTACAAATTAAATCGTTGGCTTGGACATAAAGACGGCGACGGACTCACCACCTGTCACGTTGTCCCGAAAATATCTTCGGTGGAAGGTGGGTCGAAGGGACTTAATTGACTAGACTAGACCTCAGTCTACCTCTGTATTGGGAATTGCGTGAAGATATTTTTTTGAGAAGTACTTTATACCAATATATTTCAAAGTCACGATAGTCAAATGGTTGGGTGGTCGGAATTTCGAGTCAATAAACCCGAGTTCGATCCCCAGTTGGTAGGCTCGTACTAATGGGTTTTTCAAAAACTTATTTACGAATATCGTTGGCTTTTGCGTGAAGGTATTTTTTTAACAAATTATGAAGAAAATATGCAATAATGCTTAGGTTATATCCTCATAACAAAATATCTTTTAATTTTAGATGCAATATCAAATTTTCAAGAAGAGCACAAGACATTATTATATACTAATAAAATCAATATTAATTTATCTATTCAATTAGACTTCTATTCATCTTGAGTTGGCTTGGTTGGCTGCGAAATATAACAAATGCGGATCGCCTTTATATTTTTCATGGCAGTCACAAAAAGCTTTACTTTAAATAAATATTTTTTCACTAAAAATATTAATAAAAATATTATAATTTTTAGTACTTTGCAAATAAAAACCTGATTTTAGAGTTTAATTTATTTTTCAAACATAGACAACTACGTTATGAAAAACATTATTAACCATATTTATTTATTTTCTGAAATTGAATTACGTTACGAATTAAATTAAAATTTTATATTTCAGATTTTAGTAAAATCGGCGCAAACATTGTACAAGAGGCTACATTTACCGGAAATGTCTTACCCAGATGTCGCAGAGGCGTCTTTAGAAATTGGACCTTTCCCTAGATTAAGAAAATATAGCAAATGGTTCAGGTAAAGTGGAAAACCTCGTACTTTTTTGCTTTCATTTAATTTGAATGCATAAGTAATGGGTAAGGCCAAATATTTTTATATATATATATATATATATATATATATATATATATATATATATATATATATATATATATATATATATATATATATATATATATATATATATATATATATATATATATGTGTGTGTGTGTGTGTGTGTGTGTGTGTGTGTGTGTGTGTATTACATACCTAGTTAGGTCATAAATTCTGTCACATGTTTAACCTAAAATAATTAAAACAAGTTTATTTATTATGTAACTATTTATGTACCAAATTGAACTTAACAAAACATAGATTCTTATGACACTAAAGTTTATTCAAAATGACCTCCGTGATTGTGAATACAGGCCTTCAATCTGTGCGGCCAGTCGTCTATCGCAGCACGAACGAGGTCCATGTCAGTATCGGCGGCTGCCTTAATCAAGGATGTCTTGAGTGACTCCAAATTGGGATGAGGCTTTGAGCACGCCTTTTCCTCCAAGTGTTGCCATATCTTGCAATCTAACAGATTCAAATCTGGACTGGAGGAGGGCCAGTCTTCGTGCCCAATGAAGTCGATTTCACGCGCCGCCAGCCAGTCTTGTGTGCTCTTCGCTCTATGAGCTGGCGCCGAATCATGTTGGAATACCCAGTGCCTGTTATTGAACATGGTATGAGAAACAGATTCCACAAGGTTCGTCAGGACTGTATTTTGATACACAACTGCATTCGTTTTTACAACTTTCTCGCAAAAATGTACCTCTGTTAAGCTCCAATAAGAAACTCCCAACCATACCATGAGCGAGGATGGAAAATGACCTCGTAGGACACGCGGATTACGGTTGCTCGCTTCTTCACTTCTGTGTGCGTACACCTTATCATTTTGTTTGTTGTAGCTCTCTTCTACGGTAAAAAATTTTTCATCCGAAAAAAGAATTTCCCGATATTTTTTTCCCGCGTACCGCTTAAACAAAGCGCACCATCTCTTCAGTCTCAGGTGCATTAGACGAGCATTCAAACAATGTCCTGTTTTTCTTCGATATGCCCGAAGCCCTAAGTCTTCATTTAATACCCTTTTCACCGTGGTTCTGCTTAACCCCATCTGAAGGGCCAACAGTTTCTGCTTACGTTTGGGATTTCTTTGAATTCGAGCCTTCACAGCTTTTATCACTGCTGGAGTCCTAACAGTCCGAGGGCGATCACTTCTTGACCTGTCATCTACACTAGAGTCTTCATTGTATCGTTTGATGGTACGATAAATGAATCTTTTGGTTATATTCAAATTTTTCAGTATGTCAAAAACTTGAATTGGCGCGTAACCGCAACGATGCAACGCAATAACTGCAACACGGTCTTCTTTAAGCGTCCACTCCATATTTTAAAATGATTAAAATTCTAAAAAGTATGTAGTTTTATTTTCATGAACAATTCGAATTCAATAAACTTTTTTGTGGCCAGCATTCTAAAAGAAAAGTTTTTACTGTGTGACAATACTTATGACCTGACTGTGTAAATATACATTTAAGCATCACAATTTAATTTATGATTAAGTGCGACAATCTCTATTTCTGTGTGAGTGCTTGACACAAAAAGTACGAGTAGTGTTGGACATAGGAAGTGTAAACGTAAAAAAATACAGATTTATTTTTTTCCATGAGGTATTGGCGTAAAAATCTACCGCCACCTTTCTTCCTGTGGGTGCTGTAATAGCTTTCAAAATATCGTGAAGATATTTATTATTATTATTTACATCCATACCGTTGGCTTGGGCACTAAGACAGCTGTAGGCTTACAAATCACGTTGTCTCTGATCTTACCTCTGTCTACCACAGTATGGGAAATTTCGGGAAGTTATTTATTTATTATATTTTGTATGTTTCCCTTAATCTTAGTATTATAACATCTAAATCACTATTTTCAGGTATGCGGTTGATGCCACCATCTGCATTGACCTATTCGGTGCATGTTGCGTGTATCAAATAATTATAGCCAAAACTATTCAGCAAATTGTGGAGAATGTGACCGATGTATCTGGGAACGATACAGACAGATTGAGACTTTACGTACTTGCCTTATTATTGCCTATACTGCTATTGTGTATGATAACAACATTAAAATATCTAGCACCCTTCACATTACTAGCTGATGTTTTTATTGGTGAGTATTTCTGACTAATATTTCTTCAATCCTTAAACTACCAATTAAACGCGAAAAAGAGTTTGTTTTGTTACGACTTCTTTAGTTAACTGATGTTAAAATTTCTATATCAATGTAAATAACGTTATCAGCGAGTAACAAAGGCAACTTTTTTATTAGAGATCTTTATGAGAGAGAGAGAAAAAAACTACAAACTATAGAGAGATCTTAATATTCAACTAACGGTAAAACAAAGTTCCAATAAGTAAATGTTGGTAGTGTCTATCCAATTAGGTATAGCATCAGCTGCAGCAGCAAAAATTTGTAGATTTATTTCCATGGCCCACTTTATGAGGTAATATAACTGCAATAGGATTAAATAATAGTAACTTTCCTCCTTTTTCATGGTACTATTAAAGTAACCTGAATCTCAACATGACTTAAAGTTGTTTATTTTTTCTTAATTACAGTGGCCTGTGTAATAGCAACAGTAGTATACAGTCTGCGAGTAGCACCAAATATTTCAACTGTACCCGCATGGAAAGACGCCCTTGGCTTCTTCGAGTTTTGTGGTATAGTTGTCTTCAGTATGGAAGGGATAGGAGTCTCGTTGCCTATCGAGAACAATATGAAGGATCCTAAACAGTTCCCGAAAGTGCTTTGTGCTGGTGAGCTTTTAAATACACTTGATTTATTGGAAGATTTTTTCTTTTATTTTATATCGACAAAATATAGATCAAATTCTTATAAATTAACATCCACGCAAAAAGCCTTTGACCCGGACCCAAAACAATTACCTGTCTATACTAAAAACGGTTTTTACTTGAAGAATTTACTATATGCATATCGTGATATAGTGGCTGTTGTACCCTGAGCTGTTCTGAAAAATATGATAAGAAAAGTAGAGTTGTTTACCAATAATTGTTCAATAAAAATCAAATACACTAGTGTAAGTAATGAAACTAAATATATATTTTGTTCAAGTCAATAATTTGTATTTCCGCTATCAAACATTAGGTTGGTATTTATTTCAATAATTTAAAACAAATTATTTATTCAAAAACATTATGTTTGAGATGAACGGTAGTTTTTAATGTTAATTTCATGAAAAAAGAAGGCAAATTACAAAAACAATATTGAGCCTCTCCTATATAACCTTCCTAACATCACGAGGAATCGACAATCCATGTTCAGCTCTAAACCTTTTCAGCTTTAATCCATTTAAAAATGTTGCTTCCCGCGATAATTTTATACCTTTACGTAATATTTTTTAATCATGTGAAGTATCACAATACAAAATATATATAACGGCACCTAAAAATCGACGGCAAAGGCCGCTCCTGTAAGAAGGATTAGCCATAACCATAAGGGTGACAACAACGACATAAGGGTGGCAACCTTAGAAGTGGGTTCGCAATCGAGTTAGTTATCGGCACCTAAGATGCTATTGCCGCCGTCGGATGACGACTCCCGCGGAAAGAAAGGGAAGTAGTAATATGTTATACCATTTTGTTTTCAGGTATGAGTGTAGTAGTATCGTTTCTAATGGTTGTTGGATTTTTTGGTTACTGGGGATTCGGTGAAAATTCAATATCACCTGTAACTTTGAACTTCCCATCAGAAATGTAAGCGTCACTATCGGTTTTAATTTTTAAAACACATACATACTTGATGTCAATAAGTGCGATATTATTAAGTATATACATAGATAACGGGCTCTAAAAGTGCACTGAAAGACAATGGTCACTCCCGGAAGGATGTGTTTGCCATGTGTAACCTTCACGCTAGCGTTCAATTGACCTGCTGAATTCTGGCTTGGCATTTCTCCAAATAGTTAACCTACTATTAATCGGTTGCCAATGGTATTTTCAAGATGCTCTTCACAGGCTCTCACGACATTCACGGGAAGAAATATATTTATTAAATCTTTAAAAAACCTGTTTCTAGTAATTGACTAAACAGGCTGAGTTGATAGTTAATCACGAAACCTATTAAAAAAAATCTGTATGGAGCGATAACCCATAGGCAATGAATAATGCAAAGTCAGTAGTTACAGATATTATTTCAGTATATTGCACTTATTCAAACTTAACATCGTCTTGGTCTTGACCATAATATAATAATTATTTTCTTTACAGATTTCCTACGATACTTAAGTGCTTAATGGCGATCATGATTTTCATAACTTTCGCTTTGAACTTCTGGGCACCATTTAATCTTGTATGGTACTATGTGTCCAAGAAGCACGATCCAAAGCGGCACTGGCTATGGGAGAGAATTTACAGAGCTATATTCATAGTTGCTATCACTTCTATAGCTATAGCATTTCCCAATATTGGAAATCTAATGGGATTGGTGAGTTATTAAGAAGAAGTCAACATTTTCTGCATTTAACAAATCTGACTGGGTGTCATGTGTCATGATTTGTTAAATGCTTAAACTTAAGAAAAGTGTTTTAATAACTTAAGTTATAAGATATAAATACAATCATCAGTATGCGTCCTAAATTTGCAACATGTTCAGCAATAGATTTTATAAAAAAGTCAAATAGGTATGTGTAAAGTCCTTTAACATTTATTGAAGATGCGTCTTATAATTTAATAAAAAATAGTATCGTATACATACCTGTATACGACAGGAACCACATCACATATATTACACTAATCTCAAAGTAAATAGATAAAGCAATTGTTATGTTAAGGAATCCGAAGCAATGAAGATACCCTAAAAACCCTGACCCGAGAAAATGCAGAAATAGCGATTTTATTTATTGACCCGTCCAGGAAATCTAACCTGCAAATCATAGCGGGCAAGACCATGAAAACTATTGTGTATGCCACACGTTGTGGTAGAAAAGAAAGTTAATATCTATAGTCCGAAGGACTCATAACATGTCTTATATTGTCCTGTATATGTTACCTGCTTTTGGGATTAGAAAATGTAAAATAAATAAATATGTTAGACGATAACATGAAACTTGTTATCGTCTGACAAACGCTTCGCCGGTATGGGATGTTATACCAGAATTCCCACGCTTATCGTGCGGATTCGCGCAGTACCAGATACCTTGCACTTCTCCCCTAAGGCGGTTCTGCTCTTCATCGACTTTCTAAATTCTGACCTTAAGATTATGCCACGAAAGATGAAGTCACGATAGTCGAGTTGTTGGATGGTCGGAATTTCGAGTCGAGAGACCCGAGTTCGATCCCCAGGTGGCAGTACCAACGAGTTTTTCAAAAACTTATGTACGAATTTCATCGTTGGCTTAGACATAAAGACGGCGACGGGCTCACCACCTGTCACGTTGTCCCGAAAATATCTTCGGTGGAAGGTGGGTCAAAGGGAATTAATTGTCTAGACTTGACCTCTGTCTACCTCTGTATTGGGAATTGCGTGAAGATATTTTTTTAAGATTATGCTGCCACCTATCGGTACCCACTAATTCAAATCATTTCCCTTAGTCTACTGTTACAACATCTACAGAAATAAAGTGGATATGTTCTTAATCCGTAACCAGTCGGCAAAAAAAAATTAATTTTTATTGTTACAGCTTGGTGCATTTTGCCTGTCGAACATGGGATTCATATTCCCGGCGATGATAGAACTGCTTGTAATTTGGGAAGATCCAGGACTCGGTAGATACAAATGGCGTTTATGGAAGAACATATTAGTTTCGTTTGTAGGTGTTTTACTATTTGTAGCTGGCACGTACTCTAATCTTAAGGGTTTAATAATAAATTTATAAAAAGTAGTTATTGTTTAAAAAGTAGTTAATTTTTTAATTTGCTTTATTTTCATTGTACATATAGTTTTAAGTAAATATTATTTGAGTTCGTTGAAATGTCATATTTGATGTGAAAATATACACAAAATTACTATATTCGTCTTTTAACATAAATGAAGGGGTAAATTCTGCTTCCTATAATTTAGTAAAATACGAATAAGTTGGTAGTAGTCGTCTGATACTACGAACATCAAAACTAACCGTGAATATTATGAAAAATCCTTATTTTACCTGTTCATGTCTTAAAATGAATGTGCTATATTTGTATGTATTTTTTATTATTGTATTAATTTAAAACTTCTCTCATGAAATCAACACTTAACACTTCATGTAATAAGGAGCGAATAATTGGACTTAATGCCTGAGACATTCGTTTGTTCTATTTGGAAAACTTACAGCTAACAACATACAGTAAAAAATATAATCAAAATGAAAGCTATTTGACGACCTTTGTGGACGAGTTTCGCAAACACCGGTTTTAATGGTGTCGTCAGCTTTGAGTACCCGGGTTCGATTCTGGATCGGATCAATGTAAAAAACACATCAGGTCTGACCGTTTCTTACTTACTTAGAGATTAGAGCAATGTATGGAATGTTCTCCCAGTCTTCAGAATCACTACCAACCAAACTAGACTGAAAGAAATAGACGAAAAAGTTCATTCATTCAATTCAATAAATTAAGAACCATCTATTAAATAAAATTTTTATAATTAATTTCCATTGTAGCTTCGTTTTCAAAGTAATAAATAAGGTTTATCTTTAACAATTTTGTTAAGTAGTATTATATTGTTCTAGATCACTATGCAGCGAGACATAATTCTGGTATTATCGAATAACAATAAACAAAATATTCTAAATTGTAAGTGTCCAGCACAAAGCAAAGTACACAAAGACCACTAGTGCAATATCGGCATTGTGCAAAAGAAACATGAATTCACCTCTCATCCCGAAGCATCGATAAACAAAGCTTAATAATTTGTAGACATCTTCGAAGATATTTTGATATTAAAGCTACTAAATTTTATTAACAACTAAATTTTATTATCAATCTTAATATGCATTTCAAGATATTTTTTAATCTGGTGCATAGTGCATATTTTTACAGTGGTAGAGCCACGCATCAGCTTTTATTGTTGCATGAATGGGCCGGCTCGACCGGGGAAGTACCCACGACCTTACCAAAATACCGGCGTGAAGTAGAAGTCTAACAAACTTCTGCGTTTTGTCTGGTGTGTGCAGGTAACCTGTGGCCCACACACCACCCTCCCCCAATTCGGAGGGGGGGCACTCTAAGGGAGGAAACGCATCTGCTATACCTCTGCTATGCCTCTGCCTCCCTTTTCTATAAAAGTTTTCAGTTATTTTTGATCCACAAAGATCAATTACTAAAATACTTTACTTCGATATTTTTTACATAGATATTTTCTTTTCTTTACTTACATAGATATAAGATGTGATAATTGAGGAAATCATCTCTTTTGCTTCTATCAAAGTCAATATTTTCTTCATACACGCATCCCTAGGTATCCAAATACTCTTGACCCTCCCTCTTCAAGCAATTGGCTGACATGGTTTTAGAAAGTTAGTCACAGCCTACCTAGACCCCTTTTTTTGTTAACTTTCCCGCTAGATATTTTCTTAATCATTCGATATTCACTCATTCATTTAATGCAGCATCGAAAAATGCCCTTATCCATTTTAAGAACAAGATCATTATCCAAACCTGTCATATTGAGAATCTCTACGCTTCGTCTTCATATCGTTTCAGTCAAACGAGGTAACAGTTTACGATGAAATTGCATTTCAACTATATTCAGTTAGCTTTTATTTTTTCTCTCCCCTACTTTATACCAAATGATCAAGAAATGATCCTCATGACTTACACGGGTAAAGCTTGACTCACACAGATAAGGTTAATTTGTTACCGGTATCCAAGCCTAACCACCTCTAAATCACGTCTTCAGTCCCGGTAAAAGTACTCCCCCATACAATTAAATGATTTATTTCGTGGTAATAATAATAATATAAACCGTCAAATTAATTTAAGTATTCAAAGCGGGAGTAAAATAAAATTAAGTTGTAATGGATTTTTTGAAAACTTTATTTGCTCCACGATAAAATGTACTTTATAAAAAATTACAAAATTACTTACAAAAAGCAAAAGTATGGAGAATATCAAAGTTAAACGTCGATGTATACGTAATAAAGAGAAACTTGTGTAATTTATTTACAATAGTAGAAGCAACAAAAAAATGTATACATATTGATTGCATTTTCGGTGCTTTATATGCGAGGATTTGTATATAGTCAGTATTCAAAGCGCGTGACTAAATTAGCTCCTCATAGATCAGTGATTAGTTTCCTAATTCTAGTGGAATCTTCCCTGACCGTCTACTAGGGGACTAATCTTCTATTTTTTTACCTGGATGAAGGGCTACTGCAACAAGTTCTATAACGTTCACAACAGTTCCACAGAAGAGGAAGAATATTCCGACAGCTATCATCAAGAAAGACGCCCACATTCTCCATTTGAACCGACCTAGACCAGGCCTCTCCCAGATAACGAGTAGATGTATCACATTGGGCCAGATGAAAGCTAGGTTCGATAAACAAAATGTACCAAGCTGAAATAAACGGTTTCGGAAATAATAACAACAACAATAATAACACTTTAAATCAATTATTTAAATTATTTTCATTCAATGGCCTAGCCAATACTCACGAATCCCATTAAAGCAGTGATCTTGGGAAATATTATAGCAATCAAGCCAATCATTGTAACAAACAAGGCTCTGTAAACCATTTCCCAAAATAGTTTTCTGCTGGGGTCATGTCTCTTTTGTAAGTAATAGAAGACAACGTTAAAAGGCACCCAGAAATTGAGTGCATGCGTCACGTAAATCATTACGATGATACATCCTTTGAGGATTTTCCCAACTCTGTAAGTAAACTAACTCATTAATTATATCCGATTATCTAATATATTTAATAAAAGATTCGGAAACATAAAATATAAAGAGAGAGAAAGAGAGAGATGATTTATGATTAATAGATTTTTTTCAAATTAATAAACTTTCATCCGGATAGCAAGGGTGTAAGAATAAGTAATCTCTTAGGGCCGTAAGAGGTGACTTAGGAAACCAGCTTAGTACACAACGGCTTTTGTGGCGTGGTATCAGCTCTGAAGTCCGGGTTCCATTGCCGGGTGGGTCAATGTCGAAAATATTTTCTACATTCTTTTTTTTAAAAAAAAAACAGTGCAAGCCTACCACCTGGGGGTAGTCAAATTCGGATCACCCACACACATTGGATACAATGACTTTATATTTCAGTTTATGTCTAAAAAAATAATCTCTAACTATAACATTTAATAAATTTCCTAATACATTAGTTAATATTTATATAGAGCACGTACATATTAAGGGGAAAGTTAACAGTGATAGGTGATTCGCAGCGATCCAAGAAGCCAACATAACCGAAAAATGAGACTAGAAACGAGAACAAGATGATAAAGCCCATTCCTGAAAATAATGAAATGGTTGATATTTAAAAATACAAAACTTCGTACGAAAGACATTTAAAATTTCGACTCGTGCAGTCTCTGAGGTAAAAGTCTCTCGTTACATATTAAAGCCCTTGGTCGCCTCTTACGACACTCACGGGAAGAAAACGGGTGGTATAGTTTTACGCCAGTACCACAGGGCCATTGTATACTGTTTGCATTTTCCATTATAAATTTACGGAGTAACGATTTAAAATTACACTCATTTCTAAATAATATTCAAACATAGAAGTAACTTTCAGTCAAAGCGGAAGGATCATTTGATTTAATGAATTCAATGGGCGATTGAAGTGAACTTCCAAGGATAAAGGACATTTTCACCAAAAAAAAACAGTAAAACATGTAAAAGTATAGAATTTTTTATGAATATCATAGCGTTTGCAGAAAGCTTGAATATATCTTCCGATCTCCGTAAACGAGTGGAGTACACATCGGTTTTCATGATGCCATCAGCTCTAAGGTCCTGGGTTTGATTTCCGGACGGGTCATTGCAGAAAAAGATTTTTATGCATTTTCTCGTCTTTTTTTATAGAAAAGGGAGGCAAACGAGTAGGTGGCTCACGTGATGGTAAGTGATTACCATCGCCCATGAACACCCGCAATACCAGAGGCATAGCAGAAGCGTTGCCGGCCTTAGAGTGCCCCCCCCCCCCCCCAGAATTGGGGGAGGGGGGGGGGGTGAGCCTCCGGTTACCTGCACACACCAGACGAAACGCAGAAGTTTGTTAGACTTCTACTTCACTCCGGTATTCTGTGAGGTCGTGGTACTTCACCGGTCGAGCCGGCCCATTAATGCAACAGCAAAAGCTTATGCGTGGCTCTACCACAAAAAAAAACTCGTCTGGGTGTTTATGGTGCCTTTGTTGTTTCCAATTCCATAACACAAGTACATTAGTACTTTAGCTAGTTCCTTTGGGGTCAGAGCAATTTATACAATGTCGTCTCTGTCTATATATTTATTACTATTTTTATATTAGTAATTGAATGTAATACTTGTATATCTTACCGACTGCTAAAACAAGTCCAAATTTAGTCGGGTCCTTCATATTGTTCTCAATCGGTACTACAACTCCGACACAAGACATGCTGAATACAGACATACCAACATATTGGAAAAAACTATATGGCGATGTATACGGCTGCATACCCTGGAATTTCGGGTTGTTTTCAAATGCGTAGTATATAGCTATTCCAACGCAGAACACTGCAAAAAATTAAGCATTAATGCCGTCTCTTGATGCATATTAAAAAAAATGTTGTCATTCCTAAAAAGGTTATGGCTTTGTGTAAAATTTTATCTAAAAGGGGCCATGCTCGCTTTTTCTCTGCGTGATGAAGTCGATACAAAGACATCCGCAGGGGGTTACCCTGCGGATGTCTTTGTATCGACTTCATAGTCGTAAGGATCTGCGTGCTGTGTTATAGAGTAGCAGCAAGCAAACGCCGTGTAGGTTCTGTTTCACATACTTGTTTGGGGCAAGCTTCAGCAATTAACTTTACATAGGCTATAATGATAATGATCTTTACTAAAACATGAAGCTTTCACATGATATTTTCCCTTCAACGCAGAGCCTATGTTGAATTCCGCATTTAAATTGTCTGTGAGCATTTTAAGTAATGTTGGACCTGAGATCTAACCTGACTGCAATTAAGTACCATTGAGTTACTTGTCAATAAATACTATCCCTTCAAAAATACTTGATTATTGTATTCTCTACCGAATTTAACCATTTCTGCTTTCGAACAAATGTAACAAAAATAATATTTTCAGGTATTAAGGTGTATAAAGTTTATGTAGTTGTGGGCTATATGGTAAAGTGTTCCACTTTAGTCCATGAGAAAATCATTTATAACCTATGTTTGCTGATATGAGTGCAGTAACTACTAACTATCAGTTGGCCTTCGATATCATTTCGCCGGACTCTCAAATAAAGACGCTCATACGCTAATAATCGATCGTCTGCCAATCGAGACGTAAGTAGCTTAGTGGATGATGTATATATACTCGTAGAATGCGTGAAACACGATATGAAGATTGAATCATTGATGCAAATTAATAAGACAGGACATTGGAGGAATTCCAACGATATTATCTTAACCAAGATCTGAAACAGCAAAAAGCAAAGTAGCCTTGGATATTCAGCATCAATAATTCGATCTCTCAATTGTGGCGTTTATTTAATTTATTATAACTGTTATTAATATTGGGGTATGGTAGGATGAATCTGAAAGAAGTGAAAAACGAATGTAAGAATCGTGACACTTGGTGATCTGTTCTCTCTGGCTACCCCGTCAGGGATTATGCGTGAAGATAAGTAAGTAAATAAGTATGGTAGGGCTGATATATCCAAATAAGACAAAAGGCCCTAAATAAAAATAAATAAATAAATATCTTAACGCAATTCCCAATACAGGGGTAGACAGAGGTCTAATCTAGACAATTAAGTCCCTTCGACCCACCTTCCACCAAAGATATTTTCGGGACAACGTGACAGGTGGTGAGTCCGTCGACGTCTTTATATCCAAGCCAGCGATATAATTCGTACATAAGTTTTAGAAAAACCCATTGGTACGAGCCTGCCACCTGGGGATCGAACTCGGGTCTCTTGACTGAAAATTCCAACCACCCAACCACTCGGCTATCGTGATTTTTTAAATAAATAATGAAAACAAAAATATAAAAATAATGGCAAAACTAATAATAATCAAAATAAAAATTATGACTAAAATTAATTACAACTTCGAGTAATTAATAATTGAATTAAAACTTCAGTAGATTACTCACATATTACCATATTGGCCATAAGCGAAAGCGGTGCGAGCCATTTCAGATATCTTATTAAACAAATCAAAATCAACGGTATGATCATAATCAACAAATAAATTCTTAGGCCCGGGTATCCTAGAGAAAATAACAAACACAAAAAAAATATTATCATTATTTTGAGAGACAGAGATATTTGAGACATAGAGGTCCAGACATTTAAGTCTTGAAAAATCTCATTACATACGACATACAAGCCTACCACCTCGGGATCGAACTCAGGTCTCAATTTCAATCACCCAGCTACTTGGCAATCGTGACTCAAATCATCTTCATTTTACATGTATCTCCAGGCATTTACCCAATACTGGGTAGACCGTGGTCTAGGTTGTCTACCCACCTTTCACCGAAGCTGCCTACGAGATATCTGGGTCGGTAACAAATGTTATGTTCGGGCAGGAAAAGTAGAGAGCCAGAAAAATTACAAGCAATAACGGTTGCCATCTAAGTCCTCAGGGATAAAACGCACAAAATAACGCGTGCTTGCCACTAAAGTCCTCAGGGATAACAACCAATATGTAACCTTCTTTGTACGTTGTGGTTTGCAGTTATCATTATAGATTACAGGCGCTTTTTACTATCAGGTGTTAGCTGAGACTGTAACCGTCTTTATGTCTAAGACAAATATGTAAATCGTACAAAGTTTTTGAAAAAACCCATTTACTCAACCACTGGGCTATCGTGACTCTTCCCCATCTAAGTTTTAAATCAAAACAAACTCACCATCCGCGCCATCAATAGAGGTTACAGAAGTATTCTCTACCAATTGTTTTATCGATTTCGCTATAATAATTTGGTAAGCTGCGCAAGAACCAAATAGATCTATACATATCATTGTGTCTATGAGGTGTCTGCGAAACAAAATAATAAAATATAAGAAAGGGTACTTTCGCCGTAACAAAACGGCCTAGCGTTGTACATGCACATTATAATTTTCATATATGTTCAATATCATAATATTGTAATATCTGTGATTGATGCAACATTAATGTTGCATCCATCGACGTCGCCGTGTTAGGCCTCCTCGGGCTTTCATGCCAAAAAAATGCCGGCACTGTCTCGTCACGGCTCCTTGAATGAAATCATCCGTGGGGCTCTTATTTCCAAATATATTCCCTCAGTTTAAGAGCCTTGTATGTATTCAGGAAGGACGGTCTCGACGACTTGACATTAGTCCCATGGGAGAGGGGCACTGCTCTTGTATGGAACGCTACTTGCGTCGATACATTAGCGGCCTCTTACATAAGGGCCGGGGCGGCATCAGAGGCAGCTACGCTATTTCTAAATATGTCTCTTTGAAAGCAGACTATATGCAGCCAGAGTTCTTGGTACCATGTTGCGAGAAGTAGGGCTCTATGATTATTGTAGTTTTCAGTTAATAGACATTGTTAATAAAGTATTGAAAAAAAACACCAAAAATACCTGAAATATTTCGATAATCTGGAGATCTTGGGATTAGAATGGCACGCAACAGCCGCTTCCCCTACATCTGGGTAAGACATTGTATGTACTCTAGTGCGCCGGTATAAAACCTGTGCCGCTTTTACTAGAAGCTGAAAAATATAACAATAATACATAAACAGCTCGCACTTCTTCGCTTATAATTTCTGACAGATTTCAATTGCAAACACATTTTCTTCTGACCTTTTCTTTGTTAACACATTTTCAACAAGATTTTACAAGAATTTATTAATATTTTGATTGAATGAGCCAGTCACATCAACTAGAAAGATATTTGAAATAATAAACAAATAAATAATAAGTAACGTTATACTTACATACAGACAGTAACCCATGTAAACTCCAAAAATTAAATTCATTGGTGCCGCAACGAAAATGCCAGCTTTCATAAATGCCACATGGCCGCTAAGTATGCCTCCTCCCAATGCACCTTTGACTATATGTGCTATTGATTCTATTACCCTGTGATTAATTTAATAACACGTTTTGTCTTCACGAGTTTCCAAAACTGGAGCTTATTTGGAAGA
Organism: Sericinus montela; assembly: GCA_029286605.1. Taxonomy (NCBI): domain Eukaryota; kingdom Metazoa; phylum Arthropoda; class Insecta; order Lepidoptera; family Papilionidae; genus Sericinus; species Sericinus montela. Next base: position 790,537 of record JAGSMR010000064.1, on the reverse strand, counting down.
ACGTGATAAGCAGAAGTCACGATAGCCAAGTAGTTGGGTGGTCGGAATTTCGATTCGAGAGACCCGAGTTCAAACCCCAGGTGGCAGGCTCGTACCAATGGGTTTTTCAAAAACTTATGTACGAATTACGTCTTTGGCTTGGTCATAAAAACGGCGACGGGCTCACCACCTGTCACGTTGTCCCGAAAATATCTTCGGTGAAGGGTGGGTCGAAGGGACGTAATTGTCTAGACTAGACCTCTGTCTACCCCTGTATTGGGAGTTGCGTGAAGATATTTATTAATATTATTATTTTTGTGATAAGTGGTGATACCACTGCCACCGGTCTGAGTATCCAAGCCAACGATACAAAACGTGTATAAGTTCCGAAAACCCTCATTAGTACGACCTTTCCTCCTAGGGATCAAACTTTAAACAAATTATAAAATTAAGCTGTCACAACCATGTACAGTGTATCAATTTATCGAAAAGTTAAGTTTGAGGGAGAGAAACACCTCTCCGGAAGGCAGAGTTCGCGATTATCGCCATGCTCAGCAAGCAGGTTGGCGATCGCAATTCCAGATAACTTAGACGCTGCTGTTCATCACTTTTCCGTTGCATATTAGTCGGGAGTTTTTCGAGATGATCATCCCACCGACTGTCAGTAGCCAATGACGGTAGTCTTACGCTTCAACAACAGGACTAAATTAAAATTAAAATTACCCAGTAGGTTTTTCAGGTTTCCGGTACTTCACATAGTCATATGCCTGTTCTTCCGCCTCTGAATGCGCTAATAGCCTAAATGTTCTTGGTTCTTCCGGTGCGCTCTAAGTTTAAAATAAATTATGTTATTAAAGGACAAATTATAAATAAGTGTAATAGTTGATCTGAAGAAGGCATTTGGTGTGATGACCCACTGCGAAGGGCTGTATAGTCACTTTATTGAGACTACAAAGCCTGTGTGCGGGTGGGACATGATCTGTCACCCATGTTTGACGTCCAAACGGGCGTAAAACAGGGTTGTCTCATATCCTCCTGGCTATTCATATTGTATCTCAACAGCTGAATGTGAAGTTAGGTGACATGAAAATAAAGGTTTACTGTATGCTGATGATGTAGTGCTTATAGCACCTACATAGGTACAACCGCAGGCATAAGTCACGTGTATGAAAGAGGAATATGAAAAAGTCTCCGTTTAAATGCTAATAAAACTAAGGTTTTGGTATTTGAAACAGATGAAGAGAAAACGAAGTGTGAAATATGGGTTATTCAGGAATGTTTAGACCAGGTGAATGAAATTGTATATTTAGGAAGCGCTTTAAGCCGAGATGGAAGATGTGATTTAGATGTGGACAGGCGTGTGGCTGCCGGGAAGAAAGTGAACGGTACCCTTGCAATAACATAGTGCTGGTACCGACTTGTTATAAGGCAGCGAAACCTGGGTATGCCACGAAAAGCATAAAAACAAATTTAATGCAGTAAAGATGTGGTCTCATCGTAAAATACGCTGCGTTACTTTGGCCGTCCGAAAACAAAATGTAGAAATTCGCAATATGGCAGGTTTGAAAGACTTTATCACTATAATAGATAAGGGCGTGTTTTTATGATTCAGGCACGTTGAGCGAATGAGTGAAAACCGAATGGTGAAGACAAAATAAAGCGCAAAAGTTTATATTAAAAGGTGTCGAGGTAGGTTTAGACAAACTTTCGAAGGCCATGTGAATAAATAGCTCGAAGAGGACAGGGTCAAGAGGTCAAAGTGAATGAGATATAAGGATCGTGATATATAGCAATCTGCTCTATCTGCCAACCCGTCAGGGACTGTGCGTGAAGAAAAGTAATATAATTATAATAGTGTACACTCACTACTCAGTGTACCACTAAGGAGGCCCCACCTTAGTTTCGTCTGGGCGACATACTCTATTATTATATATTTCTGCTACCAAATTTAAGATTAACAACCATCTTGTTAGGATTTGAGGTTATAAAGAGCCAGTGTTATCAGGTGCAATAAGACATAAGGTGCAATTGCTCGTTGGCTTACATAGGTTTCTCCCTTAAAAGGATAAAGACTGTTGAGCGGACTTCATATTATTCGCAAAATTAATGATATTATTACGAAGACGAAATAATAGGCTCTTTTATAAGTACAAAAGTTAATAAAGCGTTAATTTAAACGAACCTAGCACTTAAATAGTAGTGATTTATAATTTCCATCCGATGTAAAAGACGGATCCAAAAATATATTTTTTCAATAAGTGTCAATAAGTGTTAAGTCAAAAGTTCATACTGCTTAAGCATTTTAAGTAAAGTAATGCTTAATTTGGATAAAATGTTCTAAGTGTACGTACCATTTTTATAGCTCAAAAGTAGACCAACTTAATAAAAAAAGTCATTTACAGCAATACAAATAAAATTAAAATTTCAAAATATATGTTAGTAACTGTTGTGTATGTAACTTGACTTTAATGACATTCTTCTTTCTATTTTCTATAAATGTTTCTGTCGTGCCTGTACTGTTCTCTTATACTGTTGTCAGACTTATAGAGCAACTAAATAATTTATATTTAAAATATGCAAAGCCGATTTTGGCACGTCGTCTAATATGCGTATGTGTGAATTCAGTGTGAATTATTGAGAGCTAAGGTTTTTAGATTACCAATTATTTACCAATATTAAATGTATGTATTACTTTTTTAATGTGTGTGTACTACATTTATTACTATGTTGTAATTTTTGGTGTACTTTCATTTTAAATTACTTAGATTTTTTTGTGATTTGCACCCATTACTAGATTGCTCAAACGAAAGGTAGACTGGTAGAAAATGCCTCTAGGCAATAAGTCCGTCATTTTGGACATTATTTTATAGGACAAATAAAGCTTAGCTAAATAAACATTACATATATATACGGAGGCCCGTATATGTCAAATATTGTTGCTCACGGTTTTTTTTACTTATTATTGTAATGGAGTGGAAATTATGCAACCAACTGCAAGACACTTGCAGCTGCAAACAACGTTTGACGCTTTATCTTTTTTTTATATAAAGCGATACAATTACTGCATTCAAGACAAAATGTTTAACACTCCGACATTTTTATTATTAGTTGTAGCAAGTATAAGCTTGTTTTTTAATTATTAATCTTTAGGAATAGTTTAGAACATCATCTTATTAACAAAATAAGATCTTAGACGCAATATTGTGCCATAAAAATAATGAGCAGTTTAATTTAAATAGCTAAGGGCATTAAGCATTAAGCACGCGTGCCATTAAAGATTTAGTGTCTGAAATTGATTTTACGGTCTAAAATGAATAAGCATTCATTATTAAGTAAACACTTTACTTAGTTCTGTTTCAAAGGTTGTTGTAAATACCGATATTATATCAACAACACAAGTTTGAAGTGACCATGGTAAAGTCAACTTTGTTTGAGGTTGGACTGATTATAACCGTTGCTTTTCTTACGTCAGTACGCTCAGTGAGTTACGCTTTTAACGTTTAAAAAACTAATGCAATAAAATTATTTATCCTGTATTTTCATTTATAAATTTAAAAGTACATTGAATGAGATCTGTACATGAATTTACAGAATTCATGTACATTCTGTACATGAATTCTGTAAATTCATATATTCATTTCGTGCTTACTTTAGTCAAAATGAGCAAAGTGCGACAGCCGCTGTTTTAGTGTTCAATCCAATGCTACAAAAGTTTCAAAAACCTCTTTGATCGATCAACGTATTCGAGTACTGTTATAATGTAAACCGATAACTTATTTTTATATAATATTTCAGGAATCTAATCAAGATGAAATAATAGAAAGTAAAACTGATGATCTAAACCCCTTGGAACCTGAAAAAAGTGTGGAACAATCGCAAGAGACAAAAACTATTGCTGATATAGTTGATTTAAGTGAAATACGTGTACAACGTTCAACCGAAAGCAATACAGATAGAGATTATGTTAGTGATGAATTTGAAACAAATAAAGAAAACATACAGCTTAAAAGTTTGACAACGAGCGAACACTTTGAAGAATTTTCACTAGATGAAAGTGAAAAATCTGGTACATCAGTTGAAGAAGAATTATCGGACTTAAGTGATGGAGGAAATATTGAAAAAGAGAGCAGTGCAATGTATGTTACAGACAATAGTAACGAGCAACTCAATTTCGATGCTAATGATAACCCTATACTGGATAAAATAGACGAAAATAGTCGAAATGATGATGATTTCGTTACTACTAAATTAAGAGCCGAGGTCGAAGAAGTTAGTGAAAAAGTATTGACGATGATGGTAATATACCAAATACTCGTCGCTTTATGTCACATGGAATGCAAGATACACTTTTGGACACTAAAGGTCGAATGGCAGAACATTCTGAAGAAAGCTTGGAAAATCCTGCAATCAATACAGAATTTGGAATTCAAAATACAGGAAAACGTTTAGGTAGTGATTTATCTACGTATTTACTACGTGGTTACTGTCTTGAAGTATACCTATATATATACATATGTATATATATATATATATATATATATATATATATATATATATATATATATATATATATATATATATATATATATATATATATATATATATATATATGTATATATATATATATATATATATATATATATATATATATATATATATATATATATATATATATATATATATATATATATATACGTACACTCACTGTGTTATATATTTAGTAAGTATAACTTACAATTTATATTTATAAAAGAAACTGTATACTTTTTGTTTCAGGTAGTCAGAGAAGTTCCGATGAAGCTACAAGTCACATCCTTCTTTCTCCTTTAGATCGCCATAGATCAATCTTAAGCCCATCTATGTTACCACACCGCAAATCAAAATTTTTACAATTCAACAAAATTAGCCAGGAAGTTAACCCTTCGAGTGGATATTTTAAACCTTCCTTAGCTAGACCTAATAATTTAAACCCGCAAACACCAGGCCAAAATTCTTACGACTCGTCTCTATCTGATTATAAGCCTTTGGAAGACTTTAATTCTAATACTTTTTCTAATGCATATCCATATGCATACAATCCAGCGTCAACAACAAAAACTGTATCTCCTTTGGAAATTAGTCGCGTTCATATTAACCCAACACTCTCTCTCCAATCCAATGGCTTATTTCCAACACTCTATCAATCACTCGAAAACTTTAAAAGACCTATAGTTAAATACATTGGAGAAAATTTACAAACCTTTCCACAAGTTTCAGTGAAACCGCTCGAAGCAAATCTTGCATTTTCTGGGTTAAATACATATGTTAAACCCTTACACAATGTTGGCCGCCCTATGCAACAACATTTTTATTATAACAAAAAATGCTCCTCTTGTTTATAAATTTATTATTTTTATTTATAAATTTATTATTTATTTAATATTGTTTCTAATCTTGTATTTTATTTATATCAGGCCGAAGGTTGTAATTTTAAACAATAAAATAGAAAAATAATTTAAAGTATCTGCGTTTTTATTTTATTAACAATATAACAAGTTATAGCATCCAATGTTGTCACGATTGCCAAGTGGTTGGATTGTCGGAATTTCGAGTCAAGAGACCTGAGTTCAAATCCCAGGTGGGGTTTTTTCAAAAACTATTGCCTTTGGTTATTATTTAATGTTGCCCTGGGTCATCCACAGTCAATTTCATAAGTGTACAAATTTAAGTATCATAACCCAACGTTTATATTTGTTGATAAATGTAAAAATTTAATATATACTTTTATTGCATGTAAAAAAATTGTGTGTGAATATTACATAGGTGTGCAATTTTGTAGCTTAGATGTTCTCATTGTTTTTTCTTTTTTTACATAGTTTTCATTTATTATTTGTAGAATGATGTATTTCGTCTTTGTATCGCTTCAACTCATACATGATTTTAAAGGACCCAACTGAAAATCAGCGCTGCAGCTAATTGCTGAGTTGGTTGCCCTTTTCACATACTACTTAAATTATTTTTTTTTCCTTCTTTTTTTATTTTGTATTACTTTTCTTATTATTGTTACCAGATCTACCATTTAATTATATTTTTTTGTTAGTTTAACTAGTAACATTTTTATTATTTGTTTGATTTGTTAAGTAGAAGTGAATAAATATTTTTCTTTCTTTCAAAAAACTTATGTACGAATTTATCGTTGGCTTGGACATTGAGACGGCGACGGGCTCGCCACCTGTCACGTTGTCCCGAAAATATCTTCGGTGGAAGGTGGATCGAAGTGACTTAATTGTCTAAACTAGACCTCTAACTGCCCCTGTATTAAGAATTGCGTGAAGATAGTTATTTATTTATTTATAAAGCTGCAACAAGTACAACTACGCGTTTTAATTTTACGCATTTTTTGAAAGTATCTTAGTCCTAGCGGCCCGAAAACCTAGAATATGAGCGGACAGTCGCCATGATTCCATTTAAAATAGTAAAAAATCAGTTTATCGTAAAAATGCGTGGGGTGCTTCAAAGATATGTTATAATAATTTTACTTTTACCAATATCTATCAAAATATTTATAGGACCACGCTTTTTATGAGAACATAATTTTTTCCTTATTCACTATTAGGCCAGCGTTAGTCTCACCAAATGTCACGTTGTCCTAAATAGGCTTCGCTAAAAGGTGGATCGGAAATACTTAATTTTCTAGACCCTGAAGATAAAAAAACCGCGCTGTATCTTGGTCTAGTACTTGGGTCCGATACGTGTATTATCGTATTTATGTGCCCAAAAAAGCACTAAACTGAGCGCTAGCCTCGTTTAGACCACTTCGTGAACCTTAAATATAGACAGGAATATGGAAGATCGTCCAATGTCTTCGTGGTGGATTCGTTTGCAAGGCATTAAACCCACATCTACCATGAAACATTTCTCCAATTCGTTGGCAAGCGCAGAACAGAAGTTGACACTCTTGCACTAGGATGTGCGTCAGAACAAGAAGCCAAAGGATGATAATCAAATAAATAAATACATATCGTCACGCCATTGCTAGTACGGACAATAACAACCTTTTGACCCCGCTTTCTTCGAAGACATTTTTCGGGACAACATGACAAGTGGTGAGCCTATATATGGGGCCCATAGATGGGTCTTTATGTCCAAGCCATCGAAAATATAAGTTCGAAAACCCCTTTGGTACCTACCACTTGGGGATCGACCTCAAATCTCGTGACTCACCAACCACTCAGCTATCGTGGCTTATAAAATATAATCAAACTTTCTATATATATTTCTAACCATACCCACGCAAGGTGTGTGGTTGGATGATCGAAGTTTCGAATCAAGAGACCCAATGAGGTTTTCTTTTATATAGATAAGGGAGGCAAACGAGCAGGTGGGTCGGTAAGTGATTACCGCCGCCCATAAACATCCGCAATACCAGAGGCATAGCAGATGCGTTGCCGGCCTTCGCGAAAGGTATAGGCTTTTTTCTTGAAAGGTCCCATAGTCTAAGGTTTTTTGAAACGTACGTACGATACGATATGTATAGTATTTTTGTATAGAGACTTAGAAACTAAGATGCGTAAAACTAAGTCCCATAATAATCTGCAGTGAAATGTGAGTGAAAAAGACTAAATTTTCTAGACCTCTGACTAACCTTGTGTTGAGGAAATTCGTGAAGATAAAAAAGTTAAACTAATAATTTATGGTTGCCGTAACCATTTTGTTTCTTGACATTTGTGGGCCGCCGGAAAAATAATTGAAAGACTTCAGCTTACTAAATAAACAACAAAATTTAATTTACGAATGTATTTTATGTTAATAGCAATTAACTTTAGTACAAATACGTCATACTCAATTATTATTATCATAGATAAGAGAACGAAAACGTTGGCATAACAGTCAACATGAAGTGGTTTAGTATTATTTTTGTTGGTTATGTGACATTTTATCTTCAAGTTGCGGTAAGGATTGTTTCGGCTTTCTAGCTTGTAATCATGTTTGTAGCTACGGCTTTTCACAGAACCATAATAAATATTGGGACTAGCTTCAGTATACTTTTTGTTTATATCCTAAAAGATGGTGACGAGTTCATCTGGTGGCAAGAGGCTACCAAAGCCCATGTACATTGATATCACCATGCAACTGCACTGCAACGGAACTGCAAGTAAATCAAACTCAGGAACATAAGATACCTCTACTGCATGCCGATGCACTGCATTATAAAAACTGCCTTTCGGCTGTACTATGTAAACTTAATTGCCCTGAACTTTTTCGAAAGTCATTAAAAGATCTAAGTATTTGGATATTTTAGAAAAAAAAAAGAAAAGATCTTCACGCAATTCCCAATACTGGGGTAGACAGAGGTCTAGTCTAGACAATTAAGTCACTTCGATACACCTTCCACCGAAGACATTTTCGGGACAACGTGTCAGGTGGTGAGCCCGTCGCCGTCTTTATGTCCAAACCAACGATATTCGTACTATTCGTACAATTGGTGTTTAAAAAAAAAACAATTGGTACGAGCCTGCCACCTGGGGATCGAACTCTGGATCTCTCGACTCGAAATTCCGACCACCCAACCACTCGGCTATCATGACTTCCATATTTTAGAGAAAACATAAAAATTATCATCATCATCATTACTGCGTGATAAGTCCGCTGCCTAAAAGTGTTCATCTCTATAAAAAATTAATACTAAGCACTTGCCTTAGTCTCCTGCATCTGCTGATTTCTCTCAACATAGTACACCTTACTAGAATAGAAGTCTGTTCTTGTATACAAATATATCTTCGTTACTAATTTTATAAAACATATTAACATTTCAACATTATTATTATTCTATGCCTTGTTGTGAAAATTTTCATTTACTTAGGTAAAAATGGCATATCCAGGAAAGGCATCACAGGACACACGCACTGCAGCTTATTAATCGGCTTTTTATGTGTACAATTTTTAGACATGTTCAAGCATTGAAAATAAATCAAAAAACGCATCGAAAGAGAATAATGAAAAACTTCGTAACTATGGAGACGAAATTATTAACGATTCAAATAGTAAGTTAGATTCTGAAACTTCAACAAGCGAAGAAACTGAGACGGTAAGGCTTGTTTTATTTTATTAATTTTGAGTATGTCGTACATATATACATAATGTATTACTCTCTGTGTATCTATTTTAAAGAATTATTAGCGATTGACATAATGTATTTAATAATGTATGCTGTTTTGCTGGCGTGTCTCAGATTGTAGAGGTAGAGTATACAGCTGCGACCTACGTTTCGAAAACCTCTCGTAAATCTAAATATATATATATATATATATATATATATATATATATATATATATATATATATATATATATATATATATATATATATATATATATATATATATATATATATATATATATATATATATATATATATATATATATATATATATATATATATATATATATATACATTATATATATATATATATATATATATATATATATATATATATATACATATATATATATATATGTGTGTGTGTGTGTGTGTGTGTGTGTGTGTGTATGTGTGTGTGTCTGTGTGTGTGTATCTTTCAAAGACTTGTATATGTTGAAATGAAATATGGAAGAAAGAGGTATGCCTGGATCTCCTGACGTTAAAAATATGAATAAATTAAATCAAAATTAAGATAATACATCCATAGGGTTGTATGGAAGTGTTCAAAATGTCAATATCAATATTGTCTAATACCACCCCATTCTTTTAAGTAGATCGTTAGTGGCGACTGGGAAAAACCGTGAAGTTTAAATTGCCTGCCTACCGATGACGTCATAACCCTCTCGAAAAATACTCGGCTCAAATTTAGCAGACCGGTGACCGGGTAGCTGCGTCTAAGGAGAGAGGTTTCTAGTACTATTATCGCGAATCCGCTTGGTAATTGTAGGAAACATAAGCATGTGATTATAGGAAGGCCTCTCTTTCGGAAGAGCCCTATTTCCTGAATTTATGGTTATTTTAAGTAACTATATCCTTTCCTTAGACTTTTTATAACATCCTTGGAAGCAACGGATTGATAGCTTACTTCATCAATACCAAACATACTACATAATGATTAATTTACAGAGTAATTAATATTTGTAGGAATATACCGTTTTACAAAATCGGGAAGATCGGGAAGATAATGATCCCTATAAAGCCGAAAAAATGGCTGGAGATATGGCCGATTTATTCGGTATAAACGTACATTACAGACAGCCAGAAAATTACAATGATTTAGGAAGAAGATTTATGGTAGGTATTGTATAATATTTTAATCGTCACAATGAGTATTATTTTCTTCTCAAATGACGAATAAATAACTTTGTCTATAGCACAAACATGTGTTGTGAGCGACTGCTTATATACGTACATAACGGTCTGTACCCCTGCAGGAAATCGGCCTCTCCCGTAAGACAGGCTTTGTCATAATCACCACGCTTTTCAAGCGGATTGGTGATCGCAAGAGCTTTCCCTAAGTGCCTTTTATGGCACTCATGGGAGGATATAGAGTGGTGTAATTGATAAGCCGTTACCACATGGCTTAAGAATTTACCACCTCCGTATCTTCCCGTGGGTGTAAACAGCGACTAATAGAATACCATAATACCGTAGGTCTTGTTTTAATTAACGGTTACCGACAGATGGCGGGATAACCACCTCGTGACGAATGGAGCACTGCGTAGGCCAATCTCCGTATAGACTGCAATCATCATACGAATTTTTAAATAATATTCGTCGTTTTTTAATGATATACAATAAGAAGTCTGAGATATTATTATTATTATCTTTATAACTATTAATTTATTATTATCGATAGCCGAATGGTCGGGTGGTCGGAATTTCGGGTCGAGATCTAAGTTCGACCCCAGGTGGCAGGTTCGTACCATTGGGTTTTTCAAAAAACTTAGTAATAACCTTAAAAATTGTAATGTTGTAATGGAAGTTACATATATTAAAGTTAACGTCAAACACGATCATTGTACACAACTTTCAACCACCTACAAAATTATCAACTAATGACAAAACAAAAAAATATTTATTTATTCGTTATTGTGACAACTAAAAGTGAGGGCTACAACAGACAAACTTAATGCCTGATTGCATTTTCTACCAGTCAAATTATTAACTATTGAGAATTTAAAATTAGTTATACTTATTATAGCACTACTTACTTCAATAATAACTAATTGTACTTAATTTTGAAATCATTTAATATTTCACAGGAGTTCAAATCGGATGTTAATAAAAACAACTTAAATAGAAATAATCTGACGCCGATGAAGGTAATGTTCTATGATCCAAACGTTCATAATTTTCATTTACTGAAATCAAAAAAGTCACAATTAGCCGAATCCTTGGGTGATCGGAATTCGAGTCAATAGACCCGAGTTCGATCCCACAATGGCAGGCTCGTATCAATGGGTTTTCTAAAACTTATTTATGAAACAAGTAAAAAAAATATGTTTTTTTTTGTAGGCTCCGCCAGAACTAGTTATGGCTGTCGCAAAAGAGTCTGCTTTACTTGAAGCTGCAAAACCAATAAATCCTACAGATGAAGTGATAAGAAATAACGTGTTAAGAACCGGGGTAACGGAAAATCTTATTAACAATTTGTATAAAAACAAATTTAAACTACTCCCAATTACAAAAATTATAAACTTAATCATTAAACTGGAGGATAGCCTTAAGTTTGATGTTTGACAGGCTAGTTTGATGCATTTGTATATAATTACTGCAGTCGAATGTTAAGAAATAAAGACACATCTACAAATAACTAAAAGTCCAAACAGTCACTTATGATGAAGTCGCATCTTAATGTTATCATTATAGCCTGTCAAAGTTTACTACTGAACATTTATTTTGCCCGAAGATGACAACAAAGCATGCACCAGCATCATCTCGCCCATTACGGTCGTGCAACATCTCCGTAATCTTCGTTGACTTTTACGAGTTGAAGCACACAAATCTGCAAGTTTTATATTTCTGGTACATTCTTTCCGTAATTTTATCTGTCCATTATAAAAAAAATCCCGCAGAACTTTTCACAGACTTAATTTTCCAGATGCAATTCCCTTAATACCCAATAATTAAAAAGCCAATTCCGATAATAATCATTACATAGGTACATAAATAGATAAAGACAACACCACATATGTTGCTCTGACCCCAAAGTGAGAAGCCTAAGCATTTGTATTATGGTATCAGAAACAGCGAAGGTAAGAATCGTGCGATGATATATGTTAATGCATATACAATAAGATAACAACAAGAAAAATTAAGTTTAAAAATCAGTTAATCAAATTTTGTGTAAAGATCGATTTGGGTCAGAAATTTAATACTGAACCATTTGCTAAACGGTCAGGTACGATAACCCCTTATCTTCACGCAATTCCCAATACAGGGGTAGACAGAGGTCTAGTCTAGACAATTAAGTCCCTTCGACCCACCTTCCACCGAAGATATTTTCGGGACAACGTGACAGGTGGTGAGCCCGTCGCCGTCTTTATGACTCCTTATCAATGATTCAATTAATATTTTTTAAGGATTATTGGGACTCTGTGTGGAAGGAGGATGTAGATTATCCAACTAAAGTTCTGAGATCTAAAAAGGACAAAAATGAACCTGAAATTGTAAGTAAATACTTTATGCTTATATGATTATAGCGTGATGAATATCATAACAAAATTAAATATTTGTTTATTTTGCGTTAAATTTTCATATAATTTTGTCCTTTATGATTAACAGAGAATGGTGCAAATGAAAATAAAGCCGGGATCGAAGATGTATCAGTTGATATCCGTTCTAAAACAAATTTCACCGCGACTCCTCTATGTAATAAATAAAAAAGAGTAGAAATAATTAAATTCTATGTTTCTATATATATTCTATATAGCTTTGCCCGAGGCTTTACCGCGTTAATATTTTTTCCCTATTATCACATCAATCTCTATATCAACATTCATCATAATACTCTCATTTATCATGAGTAGGTATTTACTACAATTATTTTAAAATTGTATTAACATATTAATGTAAAAACAAAATCTATAGCATTTTGACAACGTCCATGGACGAGTGGCGTACACACACACCGAATTTCATGGCGCCAGCCAGCCAGCTCCGAGGTTCCGGTTTCGATTCTAGGTCGGGCCAATGTAGAAAACACGTTTTCTACATTTAACTTGAGGCGGGGTGTTTGTGATACCTTCCTTGTTTCTGATCCATGATACAAATGTTTACTTTGGGATCAGAGCAATTAATGTGATGTTGTCCCTATCTATTATATGTTTATTACTAGCTTTTTTTAAAAATAAATCAAGTCCAAGCAAAACGATGGGTAGTCCCTTGTCCCCCCAAAAGATTTGCGTCAATGAAATATGTTTAAGCGTCATCGAAGATAAAAGTAATCTGATGCAAAGGAATAATATATCATTTAGAAGGCCAAATTTTCACAAAGACGCCATCTACCTACATAAATTTGAAGTATTAAAAACTTTATGCAAAGTGTCGTCCAAATTATTTACGTATTTTTAAGATACCAATTGTGTCCAGTGTGTCCTTTAAATTTATGATGACTCAAAGTGAGCTCAATTCTCTTAAAAAAAATAATAAGGCATCAAACTGTAAATTTCACGTTAAGATCCGTAGGCGTATAAAAGAGGTCGAATTTTACAATATGCAATAATTATATTTATTTTGCCCAACGTTCAAAAATATGTTTTGTCGTGAAACATGTCGCCTAGTACATTAATAACTAAATCATTAGTTTTCATCGCCCAAAAATCTTTTTTCTTTGTTAGCTTTGGCATCATTTTTTTGTATTCAGCGAGAACGAATTTTTTAAAATTTGTGTTCTTATCCAGGACATCCACCATTTTCCTAACATCGTCTTTAACTACATGATCTCGTTTAATTCTTTGCATTTCTTCATAGAAATAATCTGCTGAAGATGGATGCGACTGAATAAAATCGATTAGTTCTTTAACTTTTTTCGTGTGTTGTTCCTTTTTAATTTTCAATAATTTATCTATATTGTTTTTCTCCTTATTTCGTCTAATCTCTGTTCTATGAATTTCATTTCTTCGATGGTTTTTACCAAAAAGTCGTGGTTTTGGGTTTCGTAGTTGATTGAAGCCATTGAACAAGATGTAAGCCTTCCCAGCACCTTTTGTACTTAACTGTTCTTTAAAGTCTAAATAATCTTGTGACGGTAGATTTGGCGGTTTGAATAATTTTATATAGTAAGCGCCATATTCGCAATTTGCACGGAAAATAAAATGCTGTAATAAAAACTAGCTACTTTAGTGTGTGTTAAAACATAAATATTTTTAATGTAAATGGATTAATCTTGTAAGGAAAATACATCTTGATCCAGATTTTTTATCTATTTTCTTTTTTATTTTTAATCTTAGTTTTGATTTCTAATTATTTATATTTAAAAATTTAAATTAAAAAATTTTCTAATATTTTATATATATTACTTGCCATGAGTTTGCGGCGTAAACTTTCCCTTTCTTCCCGTACGATTCGTATGAGGCGACTAAGAGAAAATCCTTCGCAATAACAATGGCGTATATATATATGTAGGTTATCATCGAACGGTAGCTCTCGTCTTTACTGGTGATGGGCTGACCAGCGTCGTTCTCAAATGGACCGATGACGCCGCCAGCCCAAAAAGTCCGTGTTCTAATGAGTGACGCGAATTCTGCCTACCTAGATTCTCCTGCACACTCTCACGGACAGTTTGAATCATTTCGACAGATCTTGCGTTTCGTCGATGTACGGATTATATACTGAATGAGGAACTTAAATTTATCCACCTCACTGCCAATATACCTCTTGATAGGGAGATTATGGAGACCGTAAAATGAGCGTAAAAGACACGATAGCCGAGTGGTTGGATGGTCAGAATTTCGAGTCAGGAGACCCGAATTCGATGACAGGCCCGACCCAGGATCGTCCCCCGATGACAGGATCGACCCAGGTGACAGGCTCGTACCAATGGGTTTTTCCAAACATATGTACGAATTATATCGTTGGCTTGGACATAAAAGACGGCGACGGGCTCACCACCTGTCACGTTGTCCCGAGAATGTCTTCGGTGGAAGGTGTATCAAAGGGACAGAATTGTTTAGACTAGACCTCTGTCTACCTCTGTGTATTGGGAATGGCGTTAAGATATTTTTTTAAACCACCGAGACAAGCCGCGGTGGACATTTGATATACTTAATATATAGTGACATGGACAGGCCTTTCAATTTTTTTTTTTTGTATAGAAAAGGGAGGCAAACGGGCAGGTGGCACACGTGATGGTAAGTGATTACCGCCGCCCATGAACACCTGCAATACCAGGGACATAGCAAATGCGTTGCCTCTCTTAGAGTGCCCCCCCAGAATTGAGGGAGGGGGGTATGGGGGTCTCCGGTTACCTGCACTCACCAGACGAAACGCAGAAGTTTGTTAAACTTCTACTTCACGCCGGTATTCTGCGAGGTCGTGGTACTTCCCCGGTCGAGCCGGCCCATTCATGCAACAACAAAAGCTGATGCGTGGCTCTACCACTGTAAAAAAATAAAAAATAAAAAATTTCAACAATAGCTCACGCAAACACAAAAAAGAGTGCTTAATTATTGTTTTCCGGTTCAAAGGTTTAATGAGAGTCTAATACCGGGCTATGAGACATTTCATCTTAGTTTTTGTGGATGCAAACACTTCACACTTAAACTTCTTCTTTTAAAATTATTTGCTGGTGTTATGTTATGCGGTATATTATGCGTTAGTCACTACGATAAGAAGGGCTTGTAGTATATTTTTTTATTTTCATAATGTAATTTCATAAAAAAATGTCACAATAATTAAACTTACAATAAAAACAATCAACAATGGTAGGTGATTCATTCCCATTTGCCACTCTTTTTAATTTTCTTTAAAATATTATAGAACGCCGCACTAGCCACGCATGTCAAAACATTTTGATTGGATTGATTGAAATAAAATGTTACGATACCGATAACGTCAGACGATTGAATCCATAACGACACGTGCAAAAGTTTTAAGTTTACATTTTCACATATTCCCAATACAAGGTAGTCTTTTACACCAACATTTCACCAGTTTTTTTGGAGACATGATGACAAGAAGTGAACCTGTTCTCGTCTTAGTGGCCAATACGAATCGTACACTAGATCAGTTGAATAAAACTCATCGGTCTTTCTTCTTGGGATCGAAATAGAGTCGATTCGATTTCGAATTCACTGAGTTCGAATGAAGGTCTCTCTTTAACACCGACGGTAACCATCGTGGCATTATCGTCAGTGGGAGAACGAAGATCTGGATTATATGGGAAAATTATCCAGATCTTCGTCAGGAGGCTGGGTATAAATAATTCCCGCTTTAATAAAATGGTGGTACCATAGTGTGTGGTTTTAAGGAAGTGTACGTATGAGGCACGAGTTCGTCTTCCATAATGAGAAGCAGTAGACATTATATTACCGTACACTAAGCGCGCCTGCACAAATGCATCAAGGGCTATGGACGAAAAATCTTGAACTGGAAAAGGTAAAAGCCCACCGCCTTTTCTAATGACAAAACTTAAACTACATAGTGATCGCTGGGAGTAGACCTCAACCTTTTGAACCATCATGTATTATCTTATAAAACAGACATAATTTTATTGACGACCTTGGACGAATACACACCGGTTCTTATGGTTTTGTCGGCTCTGAGGTTCCGGGTTCGATTCCCGTACGAGTATTTTTGGTACTTTCGCTGTTTTCGATTTAACACAAGTGCTTTAGCTACTTACTTTGAGAACAGAGCAAAGTATGTGATACTTTCCTCATCTAGATTTGAATTTATCATTATTTGTTTATTTATGACAAGTCGTAATGAGAAATGAATATTTCGACCGAAGCAGTTTCCGCGTGTGTATATATATATATATATATATATATGTATATATATATATATATATATATATATATATATATATATATATATATATATATATATATATATATATATATATATATATATATATATATATATATATATATATATATATATATATATATATATATATATATATATATATATATATATATAAGAGAAGTGGAAAAAGATAGTATAGTGGAAAAAGATAATTACGTCAGTCCTTGACGTAATTATCTTTTTCCATTGAGTTCAATTTTAATCATCTTAAATTTTATTTCCTATTCACTTTTGACGAGACAGGGTTAGTGGAAAAATAGGAACCTTTGATAATGTCATTAAGGCGACACCGGTCTGGTATTCTAATAGAAATAAATGGTAAATAAGTATCTAGAAGTGAATTTTAATGTGTGTGAAAATTCATACCACCTTTGTACATGAGTATATGCTAATAATAATTGTGTGTAAAAGTGTATTTATGTGTGTGTGGTGGACTAGGTATCAAGTCTTAAATTGAAGACCTACATACTTTATAATAGAATCTATGACATCTTATAACATATTTCAGTTCTTAATAATCAGTGTTATGTAAGCATTTTAAATATTTATTTTAATTGTTTTTTATCATTATGTTTATTATTTATTTATTTACTTATCTGTTATGTTTATTTATTATTTATTTATTTATTTATCTTCACACACAGTCCCTGACGGGGTAGTCACAGAGGACAGTTGCCAAGTGTCACGATCTTTACATAGTCTTTCAGTTCTTTCGTTTATCTATTCGTTCTGAAATTGTACCTGCGAAAGTATTTTTTCTTCGCCTCGCAGTTGATTGGCAGAGAATGCCACATGGCATAAAGTTTACGCTTTGTAAATCTTATTTTACAAGAAAGAATAAATAAGTAATATTTTGCCTCGATATTTAAATATCTCAAAACATTATTCTATTTTCGTCCTGGGTCGTAACAAAGAATTATACTTACTGCGGTTTTATGGGCGCATAAAATTTTAACTTTTCTTAAAAGAAACATGAAATATCGAATTGTGCTGCTATTCGTTTTTACAACGTTTTTAGCCCAGGTAAATAAAAAAAACTGCAATACTCTAAGAAACTATAAGAGAAAGGACGCTTTTTACGCTATTTGTGTAAATATCAACAGGCAATATGCATAAATGTATAATCTATATGCATGAAGGGAGTCAACATATTGACAAGTGAATTGAGATTGGACTTTATATAAATGTATTGGCTACCTTCACCATTCAGTACGTTGTAAATTCAATATTTTATCAAATAAACAATTTCAGTTATGAACTGGCAAGCAATTTTACACTCGGTAACGCGCGCAATTCTAAAATATGAACACAAGGATGTTCGGTTTTCTAAAAAACGCGCGCAGAGCCGCGTAAATAATAAAAAATATATATTGAATAAAAATAAGATTAACCACTTACCATATGAATTTTATTGCTTTCATTACATAATAAGAGGCGTCTATGGGAAAAGCCTTGAAAATAGCAATGGCTACCGACTGATATAATTATCTCGGAAAATATAAATCTAACATTTAGCCGACTAGTAACCGACAATAAGATGACAGGCGAGCAGTAACTAATGTAGGAGGTGATGGTGAGACGGCAACCGTGATGCGTGGTTAATATGTCAGATCCACCTTTCGAAATTTCGAGTCAGGTGACCCGAGTTCGGTACCCAGGTAGCCGGCTCGTACCGATGGATTCTTTTTTAAAACTTATGTACGGTTATATCGTTGGCTTGGACATAAAGACGGCGGCGGGCTCACCACCAGTTACGTTGTCCCGAAAATATCTTCGGTGGAAGGTGGGTCGAAGGGTCTTAATTGTCTAGACTAGACCTCTGTTTACCCCAGTAGCAGTAAGCAGGGCGTGAAGACCTTTATTTATTTTATTTATTATTACGAATCTCGTGTGGTATCGGCATAAGAATATTACCTCTTATCTTTCCATGGATATGGTAAGTGGCGAATAAGGAAAAAACCTTGAAAATGCAAGTGACTAGACTATAATGCCCGACCAAAATTTAGCAGATCGGTGACGTGCAATAGCGTCTTAGATGCAAAGTGTTTGGTACTGCGATCGACAATCCGCTTGCCAAGCATCGCAAGTGTGACAATCTCTCCCGTACGGAAGAGCCCTATGTCCTGAAAGAGACTATTATTTAGATAATGACGAGCAATCTTCCAAATATTTTATTTATTATTTCTCAATGTAGCAAATTCCTCGCAACGTCTTCTACTCATGGTAAATTTAGGATTTATATTGCAAATAAAAATATTATTCAAACCCGGTTCACTAGCGATACGCGAAAGCAAGCGTATTAACCACTACGCTACCACAGCGCAATGAATAAATATATTAAACAATTCTATTTCATTGTAGACGGAAAACATGCGATTTGAAGTATCGCCAGAGTTCAGATTCATAAATTATCCAATAATGATTATATCCACAAACTACGATGGAAAACTTTTTCGTAGATCGCTGAAAACAACAAGGAGTTACAGAATGAGGAAGTTGTGATTTTTTTAAGTAATAAATAGGTGGTGTGTTTTATTATAAAAAATATTGAGAGAGAGAGAGAGAGAGAGAGAGTACTATTTTTTAAGAACTTATAGCTGCTTGTCTTCTTAGCTTATAATTGCAGTATTTTTGTGAAATAAAGTATAATATAGAAATAAGTGTTACTGTTATATAATTTTATTTATATTTTCTTATATGTCGCGGTTGAGAGTGGTTGGGTGATCGGAATTAGAGTTAAGAGGCCCGAATCCGATCCCCGGGTGGTAGGCTCGTAAAAATGGGTTTTTCAAAACTTATGTACGACTTATATCATTGGCTTAAGACATAAAGACGGCGTATGGCTCATAACCTGTAACGTAGTCCCGAGAAATGTCTTCGTTGGAAGGTGGGTCTAAGACTTTATTGTCAAAATCTCTGTCTGCTCCTGTATTGGGAATGGCGTAAAGATAGTTTTTGAAATATTCTCTAAAATGTATTAAAAATCATTAAGAGATAGAATGTGTTAATTTAGGTTTTTCTAACCACACATGGCATGTTCTCATTTGTTGTGATCTTATCTGGAATTTCAAAAATTTTGTTCCAACACCAGTTCAAGAGCTAGCACTATTAATTAATTTATTTATATATCCTTTATTGTATACCTTTGTAGAATTCAAAGATTAAAATAAGTGCAAGGAACATCAAGACAATACTTGTACTGTCACACACCTCTTGAGGTGGTCTTATTACTAAAAAGCAATTTCTTCCAGACAAACTTGGTATAATAGCGTATGATGAAATAATAAAGAAAAGGAGGGTGGTGTACCATTATTATTAAAAATGTTATACAATTATTTAATTCAAACAAAACTAAACATGGACATAGAATTTATTTTCAAAATTTTATCCAATACTTAATAGATACAGAATCAAAAACCATAATTTAAAAAAAAATCTGTCTGTCTCTCATGCAAAAATCACAATGGATTCCTATGGAACTTTCAATGTTCAACTTCCTCAAGTTCTGAGCTACTTTTTCCATAGTGTCACAAATTAATTTCAATCAACCCCACTCAGCAAAACTGGCATCAAAAAAGTCATCAATTTTCAATCTCTTCAAGCTTGGTGGTAAACTGTCTCCAAAATGTTCAAAAACAGGATTATAGGTCCATGGAAAAATATGAGTAATTCCATTACTGTCACATACAGTAGTTTGTTCCGAGTCAGTCTTTGCAGTTTTTTCACTTTGCAGTTTGTGATACAGCTCTTCAAATGAAGGTTGATTTTGGTTTAATTTATTTTTCTCTTGTGCTGCCACTGTAATTCAAAAGATTTAACATTTTTTTAATGTGACAACTATGTAAAAATGTTTAATTATGAAACCCTATCTCCTGTTACATTCATTCATCCATTTCACATCCAAGTACTTTAGTAAAACCAAATAGTTTTTTTACATTTTCAGTTTGTTTTTTTTTTTTGCAGCAAGTTTGTTTGCAGCAAGTCAAATCAAATCAAATCATTTATTCATTGACATAAGAATATACATTAGTTTAACGATAGTCATTTTTAATCTACCACAGTTTCGTAATAAGATTCCTCTAATGGAGAAGAAGCAGGCGAAAGAAACTCCACAGGTATCCTCTTTTTTGGTCAATATTTTATGGTCCCTTCATTGTTTCTGATTCTATAACACAAGACATTTAGCTGCTTACTTTGTGATTAAAGCAATATATGTGATGTTGTCCCTATCTATCTATCTATTTACATTAAAAGAAAAATAAAGTATTCTAAATACTGGAAAGGATGGAGCTTACAGCTTACTTTGGATAATGCAAAAAATAGAAAACCATTGTATCGAAAATATTAAGTGTGCATAAGGTTCAATATATGCATTGTTTTGTTGCATTATCACTTCATATAAATTTCAATACCTTATGTCAGGAATGACAATAATTGAATGGCAGGAATGAACCTGCAGCAAAATATGACTTTGAGAATAATAATTATGTTTATTTAATTCATTATAAGATATACTCCACTCCTATTGTAACAGGGGTATTCCTTTTTTGAACTTTTGTCTTTTTAGATGTCTATCCTGCCATTTCTTTGTAATCATTTTAGCCTATACAGTGTTTTACAATTGTTGCACTTACATAAAGGTAAATTGTACCAGTTCTTTTTTTTTTAAAGAAAAGGGAGGCAAATGAGCAGGTGGCACACATGATGGTAAGTGATTACCGCCGCCCATGAATATCTGCAATACCGGAGGAATAGCAGATGTGTTGTTAGGAAGATGAGGAATAGCAGTTCTTGATTAATTTTAATTATCTCTGATACAGCAGTATCACAGAGCAACACCTATGCATGTAATAAAAAAGTTTTCTTATTATTATCTGGTATTAGTAATCATGAAATGGAATCGTAAAAATGTGTTTCAAAATTGGTTATGGTTAGGCCACCTCAGTATTAGAAAAAGCGCGAAGATATAAAATAACCAATATTTCTTGTATTATAATCCAATTCTAAACTATCTTTAGTTTCAAATTGTTTCATAGCTCATTGAGAATCTAGTTTACAATGTAAAATACCAACCACTTTAATACAATAGAAAGAATTCTAAATTTACCATATTCTTTAAAAGCATTAATTTGCTCCATAGTGTAGTGTGAAAAACGACAAATGCCTCCAAACTGACATTCGCCCCTTGCAAACCGCACACATGGTTTTTTACTGCCTTCTTCAATCAATATTGTTGCAGGATCTGAAAAATACAGAGTATCTTTGTTAAAGGCTACTAAGAGATAAAAAAATGCTGGTATTCTTGTCAAAAAAATTTCAATATTTATATTCAGCTCAGGGCCAGGCAATATTATGACAACAGAATGCTGCCTGATCCTTAGTTGTAAGTAGCATTATGTTGTCATAAGAGTAACTGTGATCACCAATCCACTTGCCAACCTTGTCAAGTGGATAATGACAAGTCCTTCCATAGAATAAAGGCCTAGGGTATGCTGTATCCTTCACCATACTGTTATGATGACGGTGATGACTACAATGCTCATTCTGCATAACAAAATAATTTAAATTTTTAAATTCTAATGACTATGGTTAATTCATCTTATAGGAGAGTTATGTGTCTGTATATGATACGGATATCCTTAGATCATACTTTTTTGTTTGAAATAAATTGTAAATATTTTCATCACTTTGTCCTACCTTTATATTGTTGATAGTGTTCACTGACTAATTTCTGATGAACAACTCCCTTATTATGTGTTCTTATTATTGATGGGGCAGCTACCATAGTTTTGTCACAGTAATCGCAATAGTATCTTTTTCCCATATTGCTAGTTACTGGAATAAGAAAGTTTTATGTATAGTCAACGGCAGGTACAAGCCACTTTTACAAAATCTTCTCTTTAAATAATAATACAAATTCTATAAAAATATTATCTTCTCTTAAAATATGGTCTTTAAATAGTATCTATTTATAGCTTAATTTTATTGCTTGCTAATGATGTTTGAAGTCGCAATAGTTAATTAAAGACCAGGGTCCGCCAACTTTGAATGAAAAACAAGAAACTTCACACAGAGAAAATTTTGTTGTGTTAACTGGGTTCCATAATATGAACGAGATAGAGCATATATCTATGCCGTTTTCGCTCGCGATTGTCTAAGCTATACTTGCCATATAACATAAATTATTTCATCCTTCTATTATTATAATAAAGTATTTATAATTAAAAATAAGAAAACATGATTTAAAAATATCCTGTTATTAATTGCCTTATTTCTTACATTTGTATTTATAAATCAAGATATACGATCACTTGTTGTCTTATATCTACATCGCAAAAAAATGTAGTAATGGCAATTTTAAATAATAATCGTTAAAAAAATAAGTTTTCAAATTTGTTTCAAAACGAGTTCTCGTATGGTTCCGAAATCTTTGATATTGCTAATTTTGCTCATAAATTGGAAATTATCGGTCGAGGTTTGAGCTTGCCAAAGAATATAATACTCTCTGCCGTGTTTCAAGTTTAGTTTTGTTGAGTGTCCTTGTTAGCGATAGTGTATTTTTGAACTAATAACGCTAGTGTTTAAGTTTTGAGATATTGACTCTGATAAGTGTAATATTGACCTCATTATTATTTTAAGTTTTAACATGTCTGATTAGTACAGAAAATGGTTCAAGTGTGGAGTGACCTTCGCGAAAGATCATACTTTAACTTTTCACCGATTTTTGGGAATGGAAACCCTGAAACAGTATTAAGGTAAATATTTTTGAAAATCCATCCACATTTTGCTTCGAAGTAATAATCTGATATAACAAGATTTCTTTTATTTGGTCTCTGATAATCTGTTATTATTACAGATCCCGCATTTGGACCGAATTCTGTTTCCCTGAAGAAAACTGTACTGATGTAGATTTTTAAAAAAAATTACATACCAGCCACAAAATGCTATGCAGTAAACATTTTACAGAAGAATCTTTTATTAACATATCTAAAACACGTTTAAACAAATTTTCCGTACCTTTTGGTTCTGAGCCCATATTGGAAAAACTGAGAAACATACCAGGTTTCTCTAGTCAGGTATGTTATGATTGTGAATAATGTTTATATATTTTTAATTATTATATTTAAATGCTCACCTTAAATGTTTTGAAGGTTTGAGTATGTTTAAAAATATTTCTAGCTGACTGCCAAAGAAGGGTTGTGTTTCTCAAGCTTATGTCTAACTTTTCGGCACATTACTTCAGTTGTGGGAGTGATATAATATGTAATTAGGTTTTATTTGTTTCATAGAATAAATAATTGATAATAAAAAAATAGCCAGATCTTCCACTTATTCAATGTACTGTGATTAGAAGAGGTCAGAATCATAAAAAAATACATTATGTCATATAAATCAAGCCATCTTATAAAACTTTACTATACTATATATTTTAACACATTAACAAAATTTCAGGTTTCACCTACACCAGGACCTTCACATGAGCATATACAGAAGAAACGACAAGTGGAAATGGACCAAAATGCCTTTGTATGTATATCACTTCTTTTAATAGTATTATTGTTGTTATTGTTTTACTATATTTAATTACTTGCAAGAACAGTTTTTCAATAACTGACTAAACATCTTAAAGTTCAGAATGCCATAATGTTTTAATATTTAATGTATTTAATTTTGTTCATTTTTAAAAGTTGAGCGACTGACAAATGCTTATAACTTCAATATAATTTTTTTAAAGATTAGTATGTCTTAACTAAAATCTAGGAATCCCTGTATTCCTAAACTTTAGTTTACTGAATTACTAGTGTGGCATAAAATAATGTTTTTAAATAAACTAATATAATGTATACAAATTGAAATATACATTTACTGGGTTAATTAAATACTTTTGTAAATGGAGTTATAATAAATATGTTTTCCATGTTACTTCACCATCAAATTTGCCTCACAATAATGAGCTGCATGGCATGATTGAAGCTTCTATGGATGAAGCTTCTGTGGAACATACTGTAATACTAAAGTCTATTGCAAGTTCAAAAAAGCAAGTAAGTAAATATTTGCTGTTTGCTGCTTTTGCTGTTATCTAAAACTTTGCAAGAATAACTTTGTACAAAAAATTTAATTTCAATAATTGCAACTTTGATTTTCCTATAAGGTATCTTTTATAAAACTGACAATACTACTAACCCTAAGACTGTCTAGTCATAATTTTTTTTAGTATAGTTATAGTTGTGGATTTAAGTAATTTTTAAGTTACAGAATCGCAGACGCAGCATTTTGAAACCTTTGGGTGTTGGGAAAGTTAAAGAACTTTCACCAAGGGAACAAAAACTTTATTATACTTGCAGAAGAAGCTTGCAAAAAATAGCAGTTTTGAAACAATAATTAAAGCAAAAGAAGAAAATCAATCCTATAAATAAATTGGTGAATGATGAACATGTGAGAAAGCTATTTAATAGTAACCTCAGCGATAGTTTCGTACTTCTGCTGCAAAGCCAAATTCAAAATTGTCCCCGAAAGCCTAAAGGGAGACAATATAATTTCAAGCAACAAATTCTTACTTTAAGTTTA